>JARYHS010011661.1:0-211960 GCA_031002005.1 Vandiemenella viatica
CTACAATATAGAAGATTTAGGATGCCCGCCTCTACATGAACTCAAGAAAAATAATTTGATAAAACTTTGTAAAGGACATTTATTTTGTAATGCTATATGCGCTGTTGAAAATGTATTTTTAATTGCCCAATGGTGGGTGAAATAAAAAATAAGAAATAAAATAAAAATGTGTTATTTATTTAAACACTTTAGTTAATAGGGTCCACAAACATCATATCCAGGTTCATAATTCTTAATTACAATATTATTTACATCATCAGATACTAACAAATTTTTATATGCAATGAGTTCACGTCTTAATTGCGCATAATCCAATGATGAACTGGGTGTCACTTGCGCTACAGGAACATTATTAATGTGCATGTCAATCAGTTTTTGCACTGTAGCCATATTGAAGTCTCGTAGCAATTTATTAGCTAGAATGTCCACAAATTCTGTATAATATCGTGCCACCAAGTAGCCCCACTTCTGCTTGACGGTCAAGGCGTTGGTCACGGCCGGCTGCGCGTCGACGAAGTTCCTCCAAGTAGACTGGCCGAAGAAGACGCCGCTGGCAGGATCGTCATTGAGGTGGAAACAAACAGTCTTCACCCCGGCAATTGTTCGGCAGGAGACGGTGTGCTCACCAAGCGGGATGCTGTCGGTGCCGGCGTTGAATAACTCGGACACTACGCCCAATTCCTGGATCAGGACGTTCCATTCGTAGTATGTTAAAACAATTTTATTGTGCCCCACTTTTTCCAGAACAACAACAGGTTCAAACTCGTGTTTGGACGATAACCCTATCGTCAAACGTTTCGTATCACCAGCGTTGAGTTGGTAGACAGAGGAGAACAACATCACTAGACGAGACATGGCTGCAAACTGACGCCGGGTCGGCCGGGAGGGGTGGAAAACGGGTCTAGACTAATTAACATAACTAGTCTGCAGCACACGTGCACGGCGGTTTGAGAAAATAAATAATGACCCCATTAAAACGATTTACGATCCGGGGCTCACACCTGCGTCCATAAAAAGGGACCGACCCTCATTAGCATATTATTTATGACCCGTAACTCGGGTTAAGAAGTGCCGCGTTACCTCATTAGCATATTATTCACATTAGCATACAATTTATGACCCCCATTTAGACGATTTATGACCTGTAACTTAGGTTAAGAAGTGCCGCGTAGCCTCATTAGCATATTATTCACATTAGAGTACGATTTACGATGAGCTCACTCCGGCCTTAGAGCACTACTACCATGAAAAAACAAAATCTAGGATTTGAACCCGAATATCAGGCCTAAGCGTTACAGCTTACATACCACGCTTGTCAGTATTATTTAAAAAAAAATTAAAGTGAAGCAATGAAATGTAATTGATTATACAACTTTTATATAACGGAATAATTTCATTTAAAGGGGCAATGCAGTTTTTGGTGTAATCTTTCCATTCAGAAACACTAAGCATTGTTTACATGTAATACATGTAATATATGAAGCAGTTTTAGAATTAATTGCAATATATAATTCCTCCTACCTAAAGATATTGTTACTGTCACTCCGTTGTATACTGAAGTAACATTAAAACCAAAATTAAATGCAGAACTAACCTGTTTTTAAAAATGTGAAATCATGTCTGTCATTTAAAACTTTTATAATTAAGTTGATAATTTTATAATATACAAAAATATGGAAGAACTGAGGTACCGTCGACTTTCTTTAATTTCCCACAACAGATCACTGTTATTTGCCTGTAAGATTTTACTTGAATATAGGCTATGAAGGTGATATATAATATTGAAAAGTCTCACGGCTCATGGTGTCTCAAGTAATAATTCGGCTCAACCAGTTCTGATATTATTGTAACATTAAACAATTGCTATATTTACTAGAGCTTGTCAGATTTCGTTACCATTTTCTGGGTTTTCTGGGAGTTCCCCAACTGATAAAGATCGAAATATATAAAACGTTTGGGACCTCTTTCACCGACACACGCACAGAGTTCTGATGCTGATATAATGGCTGGCAAGTGCTTATTTTTATCATGATATAAGTTAAATAAAAATGGCATCAGAAAAATTGCCGTTGGATTATCTTCTGAACAAATATTGAACCAGTAATAGACTATTTGACAGTATTGAATATATATTAAAAATCATAGTCATTCACATAGATTAATGGCTAAGGAAGATATTTTTGTTAAATTTGAAAAGAAAAGTGGATTGTTTCTAATACGAAAATCGAAATAAAAATAGGATTTTTCTTGCCCCTTGTCACGTGACAGAAAACTCTATGGGATTAGCGATCGCTCACGGCCCACTAAAGATACTGGCCTGGGTGCTGGAAGCCATCTTGCTTGTGACGTCAGCAAAGTAGATCTTTAAGTCGGCCAGGTGTAGCTATGTTGCTGATGAGTTGTGAGCCGATAAGTTCGTTTGCAAGCGTGTTTCTGAGAGTATTGTCTAGTGGATTACCACTTATTTTCATCTACAGCTACTAAAATGAAGTTCATACAGTTGCAGTTCCTTTTACAGTAAGTATTTCTTGAATATTAATATAAGAAGCTATTAAGATTTCTTAACGAGCTTTCATTGAACTCTCATGTTTTCTTAACGAAGTTACGTTGAAAGTTATCGGACAAAGTAACTAAATAAGTACAAATACGTTTGGAAATGTGGGTATATTTACATTGCAATAGCTTCATTTAATGTCTTTTTCTTTTTTTAGGTACTAAGAATGACAAGCTGCAGTGTGGCTGCAGTGTGGCTGGCTGTAAAACTAATTATAAGTCTCAACACGAAACGCTCAGCACATTTTCTTTACCCAGCGATGAACAACTAAAGAAAAAATGGCTCAGAAAAATTCCCACAAACTTCTCAAAGCTAAAGAAGCCTGTAATATGCATAAAATATTTTAGTGAAGACTGCATAATCAAGACAGAACAGCTTGTAGTAGACGGAGAAAAAAAAGACATATGCAAGGAGTTATCCAAAGCTGAAATCAGATGCAGTGTCATCAATTTTTCCAAATTTGACAGGATACTTGACAACACCTGGACCCACATGCAGAAAAGATTATGTGATGCAGAAAGTGACAATTTTCAAAAAGCAGTGGCAACAAGCTTAGAAGACTACAGAAAATGAAGAGCATAATGTCATTAACAATTTGGGAGACATATGTAAATATTTTTCAAATGCTACCCATATAAACAAAAATCAGTGGTCCTGTATTGAGTGTGAACAAAAGATAGTGCTGTGTTTTATTGAGGTTAGTAATGAAATACCAAACATTCTTGCTTCTGCAACTGTTAAAAAAGATTTAAGTGTCTTACTTTCTGTGAAAAACTACAAAATTCCCCAGCATAAAGTGCCCAATGAATACACAGCAGTAAAGTCCAAACATGTGTTTGACAGTATCATTGAGTCAGCAGTGTCTAAAGAAGACTCCTTAAACAAGTACCTAGTTGTTAAAAATATAGTGAGTATTCTAGAGGATAATTTTGCAGGTGAAAGATATTCACATGATAATTGAACAAATTAAAATTCAAGGATATGGTACTACTGGGGTGTAAGGGTTTGGGAGAGGCTATACTAGCCTTTTCCAACCAAATATCAACCTCTCCTTCACGTGGTGCACCCTGTTTGCACGGACGAGGCTATGGCGACTAAAAGATTCCCGGTATAAGGAGTCACCAACTGCTTACCAATGGCCTCCGAAAGGAGAGCGGAAGAGTGGGGAGTGGTTAAGGGCACCCTCTTGCCCTTGGGGTTGGAAACAGCCACTACAGGCGGATGAATCAGAAATGATCAACGGCGTGGGGATGCAGAAGGCAACGGGAAATCACTGCATTAAAGACCCAAAGGGTATCCTGAGGACATGTAATCCTCTCAAATTACATATATCATGATGGCCTCTTCCTGGGTAAAATATTCCGGAGGTAAAATAGTCGCCCAATCGGATCTACGGGTGGGGACTGCTCAGAGAGGAGTCATCAGAATGGACAGAAACATTCTACGAGTCAGAGCGTTGATTGTTAGAAGTCTGAATAGGGCAGGTAGGTTAGAAAACTTAAAAAGGGAGATGGAACGACTTAATTAATTGTTGTTGGGATTAGTGAGATTAAATGGAAAGACGCACAGGATAATTAGCACACAAGCTGTCAATGGAGTCACTGGTGTAGGATTTGTAATGAACAAAAAAGTAGGGAAACGGGTGAGTTATTATGAACAGTTTAGTGACAGGATTATTTTGATGAGGTTAGAAACTAGGCCCGTCCCAACCACATTAGTACAAGTGTATATGCCAACGTTACAGGAAGATGAAGAAGAAATAGAAAAAAATATACGCTGAAATTGAAGAATTAATCCAATATGTGAAGGGGGAGGAAAATTTAATAATCATGGGTGATTGGAATGCAATAGTGGGAGAAGGAAAAGAGAGGAATACTGTAGGAAGTTTTGGTCTAGTAGAAAGAAATGAGCGAGGAAGCTGGTTGCTAGAATTTTGCGAAAGATATAAGCTAGTAGTGGCAAACACACTGTTTATGAACCATTCAAGAAGAATATACACCTGGAAACGTCCTGGGCATACAGGCAGATATCAGCTAGATATGGTCAAACAGAGATTCAGGAATCAAGATCTAGACTGTAAAGCGTACCCAGGAACAGACATACACTCTGACCATAATTTGATAATAATGAAGTGCAGGCTGAAATTTAAGCGTATAAGGAAGCAGCATAAGTAGAATAGACTGGAAGTGAATAAACTGAAACAATCTAGCACCAGAGAAAAATTTGCAGAAATGGTAGACTTAGGTCTAAGAAATACCTGTGAAAGGAGCTCAACCGAGGACGAACGGAATACATTAATGACCGAAATAATGAAAGCTGGTAAAGAAACATTAGGCTTTAGGGAACAAGTTGCCCAAAAACGTTGGATCACAGAAGAAATTTTGGAGCTGATTGAACAGAGGAGAAGATACAAAAATGCTCAGGATGAAGCAAGAAGAGAGCAGTACAGGCAAGTTAGAAATCAAATAGATAGGAAATGCAAAATAGCATAAGAAAAATGGCTACAAGAAAATTGTGAAGAAGTAGAAAAGGAAATGGTCGTAGGAAAATTAGACGTCGCATATAGAAATATCAAACCGAATTTTGGAGAAATGAAGAAAAGAGGTATGAACATTAAAGCGGCTGATGGGAAACCTCTTTTAAGCTCGGTAGATAGAGCTAACCGATGGAAAGAATACATTGAGAAACTGTATGTTGGGGACGACTTGAACAATAGTGTAATGGAAAAGGAAGGCGATGTCGACATTAATGACTTAGAAGATCCTGTTTTGAGGACAGAATTTAACAAAAGCTCTGAATGACTTGAAAGCAAATAAGGCAGTTGGAATTGAAGAGATCCCTGCAGAACTTCTTAAATCCCTAGGAGAGGAAGGAATCGAAAGATTATTCAACCTGATATCAAAAAGTTATAAAACAAAATTATTGACCAGAATAATATACAGAAGGATGGAAAGGGTATTAGAAGAGATACTAGGTGAAGATTAGTTTGGGTTTACGAAAAATCGCGGTACAAGGGAAGCAATTCTGTCTTTAAGATTAATACTTGAAGGGCGGATCAAGAAAAACAAAGATACTTTTATGGCATTTGTTGATTTAGAAAAAGCTTTTGTTAATGTTAGGTGGGACAAGATGTTCAAAATTTCAAAGAAGTCAGGTCTAAAGTATCGAGATGGAAGAATACTCTATAAACTATATAAGAATCAAGTGGCTATAATAAAAGTAGAGAATAACGAGAGTCATGCATCAGTTAAAAAGGGTGTGAGACAAGGCTGTAGTCACATGGCAGTGGATCATTATATTTTGCTAAAACCTGAATAATTTCTGCTTTTGCAAGTAACTTTTTATTTTCAGGAATGGTTTTTAAATGTGCATGTAGGGAAAGTAAAAATAACTTGTCATCATCGTCATCAGCTCTGTCAGAACGCAACCTTATTGACTCTCTCAGTGTGTCATTAAGTTCCTTTAAAGTATCCTCTGAGTCATGCGATTTTTTTTTTTTTTTTCTTTTTTGGCCACGATCTCTCGGAGAAATAAATTCCTCCGGAATGTGTGCTTCTAGTTCATGGCATTTATTTTCAGGTTCCAGGCTTGAGTGTGTTCTTAAAAAAAAAAAAAAAAATCATAAATTAGTATTTTCAATAAATTAAAAAAAAAACTATTTTTTGATCTCACAAATCAGATTTTACCTGTTGTTTTGAAAAGTCGGCTTTAAAAATTTAAGCATTTCAAAATAAACGTATGATTTTCTGCTGGACGCTTCGTCACCTGACTTAGATATCTTTTGCTTTGCTAATTCCATAGTGAAGCCATTTCTCAAGCTCTTCCATCTGCGTTGCATTTCATGGCCTAAAACAATTACAATAAAATATTGTTTTAACTGTTCAAAACAATGTCTGTTTTAGAAAATTACCTTACTTTTAAATAATTTACAGATATCTGGCTGCCGGAAGCTCTCTAACTGACCTGCATTACTACTATAGAATTGCATCTCAACGCTATCCGGAATTGTGCAAGAAACGTGCAAACTAATATGGGAAACATTAAAAACTGAATGTATTCAACCTCCAACGCAAGATAAATGGCGGGAAATTGCCTGGTGCTATAGATGGGAAACACGTTAGAATAATAAAACCTATTGATAGTGGGTCACTGTATTATAACTACAAAAAGTATTTCTCAATTGTTCTGTTGGCGGCATGTGACAGCAACTATAATTTCACTTATGTTGACATTGGTTCATATGGGCGAAATTCAGATGCAGGAATTCCTGCATCTGAATTTCGCCCATATGAACCACCATATGGTCTAAGAATGTGTTTTGATAAGCCGAATGCCTCATCTCCTACAAAAACAAGTCGGCTTTGGCATGCTATACAATCAAATTCCTTAAATGTCCCCGCACCTGCACCGATAGGAAGTCATACAAATGCAAAATTTCTCTTTGTTTTTGTAGGAGATGAGGCATTCGGCTTATCAAAACACATTCTTAGACCATATGGTGGTAAAAACCTCTCTACTAAAAAAAGAGTATTTAATTATCGCCTAAGTCGAGCCAGGAGGTATATTGAGTGCACATTTGGAATATTGTCCAACAAATGGCAAATTTTTCACAGGCCACTTAACGTAGGACTCGAATTTTCTGAAGACATTGTTAAAGCATGCGTTATTTTACACAACTTTGTGCGCTCGAGAGATGGTTTCATGTTTGATGATACCCTCTCATGCGAAGGATTCATTGATTTCGATGAAGCCAATAACGTAAAAGCAAAACAACCAACGGAAATAAGAGATTCATTTGCAGAATTTTTTGTAGGGGAAGGCAATATTCCATGGCAATATAATAGAATATAAATTTTTTGCAGTATCAATATAGTTGTAATTAGTTATTAAATTTTTTGTATAAACTGTAAAACTTTAAATTTAAAATGAAAAAATAAATTGTAAATTTTAAATACAAAATTTACTTACTTTTCTTGTTTTTTTTCTTCATCTGGCAGTTCCTTGAAATCGGGCACCATCAAACAAAATATTTCATCCCAACACTTTTGTTTTTCTGTTTTATTTGAATACGCCACTGCTTGAACATCCCATAGAGCCGGTCTTTCTCGAATCAGCTCTATAAATTGTTCAGTATCAAAGCACTCCATGCCACTGGTGTCTCGTGTGAACGGTCTAATAGAACTGACTGGTTGGTTGGTGGCCGAGACACAGGGCAGTGTCCGAGCGGCTAGAGGGGAAAGCCACCGACCAGACACTGACACAGCCGCTCCGTGTGAACGCTCTCATTCTGTTCCATGTTCCGGCGGTGTCTCAAGATTCAGTGGCCGGACACCGAGTGTCCCGTGTGAAAGGAGCCTTAGAGATGGTCCAAAGAAGAGCCGCCCGAGTCGTGACAGGTATATATAGTTGGAGGGAAAGCGTAAGTGCCATGTTGAAGGAGTTAGGTTGGGAAGACCTGGAGCACCGAAGGCGTTGCTCTCGACGGAAGCTAATTGAAAAATTCTCGACTGACGTATTTTGGAATGACAGCAAACAAATATTGCTACCAGCAATATCTCGGAATGACCGCGAAAATAAGATAAGAGAAATCTGGGCCAGAACCGATCCATTTCTCTACTCATTTTTTCCACGAGCGATTAGGGAATGGAATAGAATAGATTTACCGGGCGAGTAAACACAAAATCGGACAGGAGTAGCTTCCGATAAAGCACTCCGGCCATCCTGATCTGGGTTTTCCATGGTTTCCCTAGATCGCTCCAGGCGAATGCTGGGATGGTTCCTCACAATAGCCCATGGGCGCCTCCTGCCATATCCCGTATATCCCTTCCAAACCATTACCTTTCCTGATAGGTGCAATGCACCCTCCGCCAAACACTTTTAGTGAATCGCGGAGTAATTGTAATAGTAGTATCTTTAGTCGGCCATGGCGATCGCTTTAGTGACGTCACGTGCATGTAGGCGCTGCGGTTGCGTATGGGGTGTTTCCTACTATCCAAGTTTTCTACTATTTTTGTTGTTTGTTATTGGTTGTCTCTTGTTAATAATGAGAGTTTGTTTTGAATATAAAATGAAAAACAATTTGTAAAAGCCTACAGCGGAAAAATACCGAACATAAAACCCTTATTTGTCATGCTAACTGACTTTTATTCTGCGTAGCTTGAAAATGTAATAACTTCAGTTCTAGAATCATTTATATTTAAATTGTAAGTTAGGGCTTAACTGAAATCCTTCATAAGAATGACTAAAATTTAAAATTTAGTTGTTTTAGGAGATATTTACGAGAAAAATGCGAGTGTAGTGTAAGGTAAGCACAATAGTTAAATAACTGGATGTTGTGGACAATTTTACTTAACAACACATAAATATTTATAAATAAATTATATTTTTTTCCAACGAAACTGAATTTATTGTTTATCTATTTACCGACCACGTTCACCGCAAGTAGAAACTGTGATGTTTACGTATTCACTATTAACGCGAAGATAAGTAATGATGGGGTGTAAGGGTTTGGGAGAGGTTATATTAGCCTTTTCCAACCAAATGTCAACCTCTCCTTCACGTGGTGCACCCTGTTAGCACGGACGAGGCTCTGGCGACTGAAAGATTCCCGGAATAAGGAATCACCCACTGCTTGCCAACGGCCTCCGAAAGGAGGGCGGAAGAGCGGGGAGTGGTTCAGGGCACCCTCTTGCCCTTGGGGTTTGAAACGGCCCCTAAAGGCGGATGAATCAGAAATGATCAACGGCATGGGGATGCAGAAGGCAACGGGAAACCACTGCATTAAAGACCCAAAGGGTATCCCGAGGACATGTAATCCTCTCAAATTACATATATCATGATGGCTTCTTCCTAGGTAAAATATTCCGGAGGTAAAATAGTCCCCCAATCGGATCTCCGGGTGGGGACTGCTCAGGGAGGAGTCATCAGAATGGATAGAAACATTCTACGAGTCGGAGCGTGGAATGTTAGAAGTCTGAATAGGGCAGGTAGGTTAGAAAACTTAAAAAGGGAAATGGAACAACTTAAGTTGGATGTTGTTGGGATTAGTGAGATTAAATGGAAGGACGCACAGGATTTCTGGTCTGGGGAACACAGGATAATTAGCACACAGGCTGTCAATGGAGTCACTGGTGTAGGATTTGTAATGAACAAGAAAGTAGGGAAACGGGTGAGTTATTATGAACAGTTTAGTGACAGGATTATTTTGATGAGGTTAGAAACTAAGCCCGTCCCAACCACATTAGTACAAGTGTATATGCCAACATCACAGGAAGATGACGAAGAAATAGAAAAAATATATAGCGAAATTGAAGAATTAATCCAATATGTGAAGGGGGAGGAAAATCTAATAATCATGGGTGATTGGAATGCAATAGTGGGAGAAGGAAAAGAGGGGAATACTGTAGGAAGTTTTGGTCTAGGAGAAAGAAATGAGCGAGGAAGCAGGTTGCTAGAATTTTGTAAAAGATATAAGCTAGTAGTGGCAAACACACTGTTTATGAACCATGCAAGAAGAATATACACCTGGAAACGTCCTGGGGATACAGGCAGATATCAGCTAGACTATATCATGGTCAAACAGAGATTCAGGAATCAAGTTGTAGACTGTAAAGCGTACCCAGGATCAGACATAGACTCTGATCATAATTTGATAATAATGGAGTGCAGGCTGAAATTTAAGCGAATAAGGAAGCAGTATAAGCAGAAAAGACTGGAAGTGAATAAACTGAAAGAATCTAGCACGAGAGAAGACTTTGCAGAAATGGTAGACTTGGGTCTAAGAAGTAACTCTGAAAGGAGCTCAACCGAGGACGAATGGAATGCATTAAAGACCGAAATAATGAAAGCTGGTAAAGAAACATTAGGCTTTAGGGAGCAAGCTGCCCGAAAACCTTGGATAACAGAAGAAATTTTGGAGCTGATGGATCAGAGGAGAAGGTACAAAAATGTTCAGTTGAAGCAGGAAGAGAGCAGTACAGGCAATTTAGAAATGAAATAAATAGGAAATGCAAAATAGCAAAAGAAAAATGGCTACAAGCAAAGTGTGAAGAAGTAGAAAAGGAAATGTTCGTAGGTAAAGTGGATGTTGCTTACAGAAAGATCAAACAGAATTTTGGAGAAATGAAGAAAAGAGGTATGAACATTAAAGCTGCCGATGGGAAACCTCTTTTAAGCTCAGAAGATAGAGCTAACCGATGGAAAGAATACATTGAGAAACTGTATGTTGGGGACGACTTGAACAATAGCGTAATGGAAAAGGAAGGTGATGTCGACACTGATGACTTAGGAGATCCTGTTTTGAGGACAGAATTTAATAAAGCTCTTGACTTGAAATCAAATAAGGCAGTTGGAATTGATGAGATCCCTGCAGAACTTCTTAAATCCCTAGGAGAGGAAGGAATCGAAAGATTATTCAAGCTGATATCAAAAAGTTATGAAACAGGAGAAATTCCAACTGATTTTAATAAAAATATCATCTTCACACTTCCAAAGAAAGCACAAGCTGACAAATGTGAGAATTATCGCACCATTAGTCTAACAACACATGCTTCAAAATTACTGACCAGAATAATATACAGAAGGATAGAAAGGGTAGTAGAAGAGATAGTAGGTGAAGATCAGTTTGGGTTTAGGAAAAATCGCGGTACAAGGGAAGCAATTTTGTCTTTAAGATTAATTCTTGAAGGGCGAATCAAGAAATACAAAGATACTTTTATGGCATTTGTTGATTTAGAAAAAGCATTTGATAATGTTAGGTGGGACAAGAAGTTCAAAATTTTAAAGAAGTCAGGTCTAAAGTATCGAGATAGAAGAATACTCTATAAACTATATAAGAATCAAGTGGCTATAATAAAGGTAGAGTATCACGAGAGACTTGCATCAGTTAAAAAGGGTGTGAGACAAGGTTGTAGTCTATCCCCGTTAATATTCAACTTGTATGTAGAAGAAGCAATGAAGAAAGTCAAAGAAAAATTTCCATGTGGCTTAAATTTTCAGGGAGAAAAAAATCAGTATGCTACGATTTGCTGATGACATTGTCTTGTTAGCAGAGAGTGCTGAGGATATTGGTAAAGTTACTGAATGGCATGAACAAAATACTGAAGGAAGATTTTGGACTGAATATAAATCAAAGCAAGACAAAAGTGATGAAATGTAGCAGAAATGATACCAATACTAGTAGATTAAATATAAAAATAGGATCGGATGCAATAGGAGAAGTAAGTGAATTCTGTTACTTGGGAAGTAAAATTACAACCGATGGCAGAAGCAGGAATGATGTTAAAAGCAGAATAGCACTAGCAAAAAGAGCCTAGATGAAGATCAGTTTGGGTTTAGGAAAAATCGCGGTACAAGGGAAGCAATTTTGTCTTTAAGATTAATTCTTGAAGGGCGAATCAAGAAAAACAAAGATACTTTTATGGCATTTGTTGATTTAGAAAAAGCATTTGATAATGTTAGGTGGGACAAGAAGTTCAAAATTTTAAAGAAGTCAGGTCTAAAGTATCGAGATAGAAGAATACTCTATAAACTATATAAGAATCAAGTGGCTATAATAAAGGTAGAGTATCACGAGAGACATGCATCAGTTAAAAAGGGTGTGAGACAAGGTTGTAGTCTATCCCCGTTAATATTCAACTTGTATGTAGAAGAAGCAATGAAGAAAGTCAAAGAAAAATTTCCATGTGGCTTAAATTTTCAGGGAGAAAAAATCAGTATGCTACGATTTGCTGATGACATTGTCTTGTTAGCAGAGAGTGCTGAGGATATTGAGAAGTTACTGAATGGCATGAACAAAATACTGAAGGAAGATTTTGGACTGAATATAAATCAAAGCAAGACAAAAGTGATGAAATGTAGCAGAAATGATACCAATACTAGTAGATTAAATATAAAAATAGGATCGGATGCAATAGGAGAAGTTACTTGGGAAGTAAAATTACAACCGATGGCAGAAGCAGGAATGATGTTAAAAGCAGAATAGCACTAGCAAAAAGAGCCTTCATGAAATAGTTTCAAATATTGATCTAGGAATTAGAAAGAACTTTTTAAAACTCTTTGTGTGGAGCACAGCACTTTATGGTAGCGAAACATGGACTTTAGGAATACCGGAAAGAAAGAAAATGGAAGCATTTGAAATGTGGTGCTACAGAAGAATACTGAAAATTAAGTGGACAGACAAAGTAAGAAATGAACGAGTTTTGGAAATGATTGGCGAGAAAAGAAGCTTACAGAAAGAAGAGATAGGCTGGTAGGTCATATTTTGAGACATTCTGGATTGGTTAAGTTGTTAGTGGAGGGAACAGTCGAAGGTAAGAACTGTAGAGGAAGACAGAGATTAGAATATATGAAGCAGATAATTGAGGACGTGGGCTGCAATGGGTATGTAGAAATGAAGAGGTTAGCACAGGATAGGAAACGATGGAGGATTGCATCAAACCAGTCGTAAGACTGACGACAGAAAAAAAAAAAAAAAAAAAGAAAGTAATGATGCCATGGTGTCCAGGTACCTGCATGGTTAAAGAGTGCTATGGAATTTGAAGACCCATGTTCGAACCTTGATTAGGATAATATTTTTTTCGTGTGCACATTTTTTTTTTTTTCCGTTTCTGTTTGCTGTTTACAGAATCATGCTTTTATTCGAAGAACTCATAAAACGTCATGCAAATGTTTGAAACATAAATTGCTGCCATACAAGAAAACTTATAAAACGATAACCTTCCGCTTTTAATTTTGAAACATACCAGAGATACATTACCATTTCAAAAAAATCCAAGTGCTCGGAGGTGAATTAATTTTAACAGTAACATTTTACGCTAATCTCGCAACAGTTCCGGAACGCTTTGAATCCCTTTTGTTGGAATTTTTACGTGACGATACAACTGCCTGTTGCCTTTCTCACATACGATTTTCTATTTAGACGGTATTTACTTTTAATGCGCAAGTAATTTTCAGTTTTTTTAAAATCTTTTTATCGATGTGCAAGTAACGTCCAGGTTCAGTTATGAAGTCTTTTTGGTTATGTTTCAAATGTTTATAATACACTTGCTATCCAAAAATTAGTGAACCCTTCGGGAAAAAAACCCTAACCTTTTGATACTCTTCTCAAAGAACGCGCTACATTATCTCAACGACAATATGGTGAAAATAATCTTAACAGCAAATTATATGCGACTTAGTCATAATGTCGTCTGGGTTTCTACCAGCAAGTTGCAGCGATTTTTTTTTTTTTCCTATTTCAGCTATTGTGGGAACACTTACGTTTATTTGGGGAGTTTTTATCGTAGTGGTTGAAGACTGATGTACTACACACTATTTATAAACCATATTTCCAACAACTTATACACAAGTTCAGAGAAACCAATCAGACGTTACTTATGTAGAGTGACGTCACGAGTGTCGTTGGCCCGCGCCAGGCAGCAAAGGAGCGTTTGTGCGGGCTTTCAAATACTCTAAATTTTAACGTTGAATTTTACATAAAATAAGCATTTTCGTCAAAAAGTAAATAGTTCCCGTTAAATAACGGGTATTAATTAACTATTTAAAACCATTTTCAAAAATAGACAAATAGCCTATTGGGATAGAAAGTGTTGGATAAAACAAAGTTACTCAAATGTATGGGGATTGGAATAAGCTGATCAGTGTGGTGGGCTCAGTGTCCAAGTTATTTGGTGACAGCATCGAAGAAACTACTGTTATAATCGATGACCACATCAACCCATGTAAAACTGTATTGGGAGTGAAAACTGTATGTTTTTCACACAATATGGATCATTGGCGACTCATGACGAAAAAGTTGTTCGACGTCCAGCTTACGGTGGGAAACGGCATCTTCACAAAGAACTTATAACATCCATAAGTTGTGCGAGATTAGAAAGAGTCTGTGACACAAAGCGATAAATCGCTGCAAGAAATCAGTCTCCCCCAGTGTCTAAATTTATTACTCTCAAGCGCAAAAACTAGTTGACATCTATACTACTACTGTAAGTTTACGTGAAATGTCGTATAGCCCTAGATCAAAACTGCATTATATGCAGTTAAGATTATTACTAGTTGCGCATAAAAATTGGCTTCTATTGTATTATTGAACAAAAAGTTGTTAAATCAAAAATACATTATTATGTATTCGATTTTTAATTCATTTCTATATTCAACATTTAACACTAGAAATAAGATGTTTATTATATTTTTGTTAGATGTGACTGATAAACATTTCTCTTGATCATTTTTATTTTGCCACAATTGGACAGTTAAAAATATATTTTCAAGAGCACACAGAGCATTAGAAGGGGAAGGAATTCTCTTTTTTGTAAGAACTATCCTGGAAGTTGCCTAGAGTGATTTTGTGAAACCATGGAAAACTGAAATCTGAATGGCAGGACGGATATTCGAACCCATGTCCTTCCAAATGCGAGGCCACAGCGTTACCGTTCACCCACCACGCTCGGAACAAAGTTTTATCAAATTATTTTACTCCCACTTGCCACCAATTGACTATCTCTGTCGCACAAGGAACAACACACACTGAAGCATCACAAACTTCTTGGTAGTGACGGCATAGGCCACCGTGTGCTGGGTGTCGTGCTAGTTTCACCAATCAGACACCACCACCAAGATCCGTACTGTGTAAAAACCAATTAGTTTTCAACCCGACACAGTTTTACATCAAACCGATTGGTCATCGACTGGAACAGACATTTGTTAGACACTGTTGCTTAATACTTTGGACACCAACCAGCTATTCCAATCATAATATGTCAGTGCGTCTTTGTTTTTTCCAACTCTTTCTAACGCAATTACTGGTTGAAAGTCTTGTCTAGATGATAATCCAACAGTGTCCCGCAATATGACGAAAATAGAAGTAGTTGACAAGGTATTTCACCAGCAGCGGCAGCAGCAGAGCTTAGCTCACATGTTAGTGACAGTAGTTAGCATGCGTGTACGATCTTTTAGTTATATTCTAACCATCTTCCACCACATCCCTTAAAAATACGTATAAGTTAAATGTAAAAATTTAGAAACAGGTGCATTGTTTGAAACAATAATTTGCGCTTAGCAACACTCACTTCATGAAATGATGGTTCTGCGTCAGACATTTTTTATACGACAAGCTCTATAAACTGTAATTTTTATATATATTAGTTTTAATTTACTTCGTTTGTTTCCAGTAACAGTTACTTCAGATGTGTAAACAAAATTAAAGCAATAACCTACGTGTCGGTATTATAAATTAATATGCTCATCTCTAACAAACATCCAACATCCCTTTCAATACATAAAAGAATTTTAATCTTCTTTTATTTTGAGCATCACGTATCTTGGTACTATTGTTCGAGTTGCATATTCATCGGAAATGGTTTTTCAACTACCCAGCAGATCTAGAAGTCTTATTTTTTTCGCCTACTGAGAAATGGGCTAAGTGGATTCGCCCATCCACTCGGTAAAAAAGAGAGTTACTGATTAATGGACTGAGTACTGGTGTTTAACCCCAATGCTCTAATCCGTATTTGATCCAGCCATTCACATGGTTGATTTTTGAAACATTAATTCATATTTTCTTACATTACAAACATGCGGTGAATGATACCACCTAAATATACTGTATAATTTCGTTGGTTTAGTATCGCAAGATCCTGTTGGAAATACTCCGGAATAACGGCACACACCTTTTAATGAAATGGGACCTGATACAGGTGTTCCAGTGTAACCTGATATCCTGCCGTTGGCCTTGAAATCGGGCAGGTAGGAACCTGTTGGTGCTGTACCAGGAAACCGGTTCTCGCGACCTGGATACGTGCGGTTGTATCTGGGGTAAGACGATCGCGTATTTATGGTTGGCTAGTCGACTCGCCCTCTCTGGATCATGTCAGTAATATAGTAATTTAGAATTAGGATATTCCGTCTACAGTTCTTGAAATGAAGTTTAATAATAACTAATTTAGGTGTTTGTATGAATAAAAACACATTGCATTTATTTATTTTTTATTTCACTCACCATTGGGCAGTTAAAAATAGATTTTTCAACGGCACACACACAGCATTACAAAATAAATGTCCCATACAAAGTTTTAACAAATGATTTTTCTTGAGTTCCCATACAAGGGGACACCCCAAATCTTCAATATTGTAGCAGACAATAGTCTTATCACAATTAAATAGACATTTGGTGTCGTAAAGATGTTCCTCAATATTAAATTATTATAAAGCTCACTTCTTTCTGGCCTTTGTCTGCATACTTTAATCAATATTCCACAACCATTTCAACCTGGTGGGCAGTGGTCTGAGCGTATGCGGTATTTGCAGGTGTTCCGGGCGACGTCGGTACATCAAAGGAATTCCTTGTTACTGCGCTGACCTTGCGCCTTCAGTGGAGACAGTTTCAACATCAGGGGTGTGTGTTCTCAGATGAACAGTAAATTATTGAGGATGAACCTTCTGGAGCTACAGGCGTATTATCAAATGTGCAAAACCCTACTCCTGATATAACTAGTGAAACTGACTTACGAGAGACAGTAATTTTACACTGTCAACAGCACTCAGAATAGTCTGATTTTAAATGAATAAAAAAGCGCAATTTAAGACCAAATCGGGTTCTCGTATTGATGAAGAAGCTTTTCACATATTGCGAAGTTGTGCTGACCGTGATGCTTCTGACATATATGGTGAGCACATTGTTACGAGTATGAGATTAAAAAGTTATAGCAAACGGACCGAGCGTGATGGTGTAACGGTTAGCGTTCTGGCCTCGCATTCGGGAGGATGGCGGTTCGAATCCCCGTCCGGGCATCCAGATTTGGGTTTTGCATGGTTTCCCCAAATCACTCCAGGCGAATGCCGGGATCCTTCCTTCAAAAGGCCATGGGAGAATTCCTTCCCATTCCTTGCCCCCATCCTTTCCCGTCTCTAAAGACCTCGCCGTTGAGAGACGTAAACGAACAGTCAGTGGTACATCATTTATTTAATAACATTTTATTAACGCAGATATGGGACAATATGATAAAAATATTAATTCAATCATACCAACCACTGGTCCAATTGCGGAACATCTGCACTTTTTCATCAAGCAATATCACTACATTCTTCTATAACTTTTCCTTCTCACCCTCATTCACACATTGGAAATACTAAACAGAATGCTGAAACTACGATACAAATGGCAATATGTTGTATGTGACATCAACATCAGTGAAGCTAATGGAAAGTACAAATATTTCGTCCCCAACTCATCTGTACTGTATTCAGCTTTATAACATTCTGAACATAATGTATTATATATATTCTCACGTATATATAATCTCTTTTTGCACAGGATTCATACATAAATTAAATATTATACAACAATGTACTCACTTTGATATATTCTTCCAATGCTTCTATGATAGCTGCACATACTTCGGGAATTAATTTAGAAAAACTTTGCCTGGGTACTCTAAAAAGATACATAAAACTTTTGTAGGAATCTCCTGTAGTCAAAAAGTGAAGTGCAATTGCCAGTCTAGCCTCCACGGAAACACAGTCTCAGTAGTTTGTATCTCGTTTATATATTCTTGGACCAATCAGCAAAGTTACGAAATCAAAATCTTCTGGTGACATACGACAAGTTTTTTTTTAAATAAGCCACTCCTATCATCAGTTCATAAGTCATATAGCAGTCGGATGGAATTTCTTGTTTTAAAAAATGTGATATCCAAAATTTAGTTTTCTTTTTTTAGTAATGTTTCCACGCGACTGCTATAGGACTTAAGAACAGAGGAGTGGTTTATTCAAAAAAAATTGTTGTATGTCACCGGAAGATTTTAATTAACAGCAAGCACTTTTCACTATTCCGTAGTTATACTGCTTCTAGATTTTAAAAGACACTTGAAACTGACTGCCAGTGTACGAACAACGAATTCCTTTGATGTACCGACATCGGCCCGAACACCTGCAAACACCCCCAAATCTTTCTTCTTGCGCACGCCTCTTGTCTCTACAGGGAAAACCCCGAGTTCACAAACATTTCAAATATTTGCAAACGTTTTGTGCGCTTGGTGGGTTCCAACCTTTAACATTACTAAACTTCGGCTCTTCAGCATCTCCGTGTGTGTGTACAGTCATTACACTACCTAATATTTTGTTCAAGGTTAGTAAGTAACTGATAATAATGAATATTCGCTTTATTATTTGGAAATAGAGACAAGATAAAATTTGAAACAAATACTTTTTCATATCAACAAAGTAAATCTATCACTGCAATAAGTATTTTTTATGTTTTTACTTTTTTAGTATAATTTAGTATTATGGACCGCCATAAAATAAAAACTAATCGCCATAAAGGGAAAGAGAAATTTAAAAGCGGATGTGCCAAACGAAAGATTGCGAAAGAGAAAGAAAGCAGGAGTAAAGAAGTTATAGCTACGTCACGTCGTATGACTGATTATATGAAGTTTCAGCTGATTTCATCTGCTATTCCAAAAGACAATGATGATGATATACATTCACCAGCCAGCCCCAGCCCAGCCTCAGAAGTTTGAAGATGACAAAATGGTAAGTTCAATAAAAATTTATATAAAAGTTGTTGAGTGCAAAGGCTGACATTACTTCCCTTCATTACTTGCGTATTTTTTTGTTTTGTTTTTAAGTTTAACATCATAACATGCAGATGTAATTTTTTGTTTCTTAAGAAATTCTAGTTTGCATTCCTTTTTTGTAGAGCATAGACTCCCGTCATTTTTTGGCCTACCGCGCACGTTTAGATAAAAAAAATTGCTCATTGTCCGCCTTTTCTAAGAAAAATTACTAAACATCCTCGCTTTCCGTAATAGAAAAACACTGACTCCTCTTCTTGTAATAAATGATATTATTCACAGTTCCCCAACTTTTTGCATCATAACGCACTTTCTTGAAAACTGTGATTCGATAGTGCCCCTCTTCGGTAAAGTGGCCAGATTTTAACATTGGTAAAGCGGGACACAATTGACGGGGGGGGGGGGAGAGGTACTTCATTTAAAAGTTGGTCTATATGGAGCTAAAGAATTTTTTTTTTTTTTTTGCTGTCATCAGTCTTTCGACTGGTTTGATGCAATCCTCCATCTCTTTCTATCTAGTGCTAACCTTTTCATCTCCACATACCCCTGACAACCCACGTCCTCAATTATCTGCTTTATACTGTATATTCTAATATCTGTCTTCCTCTACAATTCTTACCTTCGAATGTTTCCTCTATTAACAAATTAACCAACCCAGCATGTCTCAAAATATGACCTACCAACCTGTCTCTTCTTTGTGTAAGCTTCTTCCACAAACTTCTCTCCTCACCCACCATTTCCAAAACTCTTTCATTTCGTACTTTGTCTGTCCACTTAATCTTTAGCATTCTCCTGTAGCACCACATTTCAAATGGTTCAATTTTCTTTCTCTCCGGTAATCCTAAAGTCCATGTTTCGCTACCATAAAGTACAGTGCTCCACACATAGAGTTTTAAAAAGTTCTTTCTAAGTCCTAAATCTATATTTGAAACTAAAAGATTTCTCTTTTTTATGAAGGTTTCCTTCGCCAGTGCTATTCTGCTTTTAACATCACTTTTGCTTCTTCCATCTGTTTTAATTTTGCAAAATAGTATTGTAATATTTTCTTTAAATTTCAACGTAAGTAAAATTTATAAATATAATACATTAAAAATTATGTACACTATTGTTTTATTCTTTGGCATATTTCTCAAGTGAGTGAATTTTTTTCAGTAGATTGCTGTCGTTGTTAAAAAGCTTATGAAATTTTTCACAAGATTTTGTGAAATTATATTTCGCATACAATATGGCTTTCCAAGGCTCAGCACTTGATTGTTACTTCTCTGATGTCCACACTTTATTTACCGTAGAAAAAACTCGTTCATTCGCAGCATTAGTTCCTGGGAAGGACAGCGCGTATCCTACAATTTCTTAGTGCCTTCTTGTATACGGAAGATGATTTGTCTCAAAATAATGAAATATTTCTAACCACTTGTTCTGTATTGTGACTTTTGCTGAAGACTAAGATTTAACCTTGCCAATATATTTTTTAATAATGATACTTCATTAAACAGATCATTTTCAGAAATATTACTATACGAAAAGTTTTGAGTAATATGATCGAATGATTTTTGCACATTTCTCCAATGCGAACTTTGATAAGCAGTTCTTGATAATCACTTCTAGATAATCGGTTCTCAATAATTACTTGTTTTTATTAAGGTTTAACATTAAAAAATTAACAAAAATAATATAAAGAACCATATACTGGCGAAATAAACACATGGCCGCCGAAAGCCGCATATTGCCTTCCCGTTCTCCCGTCGCGTCGTTCCCTTCTTTCCATTCTTTCAAAAAATCGGGACTTTCTTAAAACGCCGCGGAACAAATTGTTAAAAATCTCGGGACGTCTGGTCAACTTTTATGTGAAATGTATATCATCAGACATAGAAAACCAGGACATATTTCTAACGTGATTGTTGTATTGTTCAGAGTTTGATTAACAGATACATGTTATGAAACAACAGTGTTATTAATTAGAGGGCTAGGCTCTGTAAACACTAAATTTTCAATATTTGATGCCTTATTTGTCAGATCAGTTTTAAATCACTGTATTCCCCTATTGACATTTCTTCTTTTCTTTTCTTAACTAGTAAATTACTGATTACGCTAAATTCGCTTTTGACCACATATGATTACTAGAATGCAATTATAAACCTTTTTCATTCACCAAATAAAGCCGGATAAAATAGGGGGAAACAGCCGATGGGCGGTAAGGCCCTTTGTAAAACCACACCACTGCATTATACTAATGACTGGTAACAAACGTAGAACTGTAGACCTATTGGCAGCTGTTCGTAACATATTGTACAAGTATTTTAGTGCACAGATGTGATTGAAGCACACTTCATCGCTCCAACTATCATTATTCATTAAATTTAAATACTTTTACCAATTATTTTTATAAGGTATGTATTGCCAATAATACAAGCTTTCAAGAAACGTATTCTCTAACAACGGTTTAGAAATTTATAACATCGCTTTCTAATTATTATGTGTATGTTATTTGGGTCGATTAAAAAAATGCAAACGTCTCTTAGCAGCGAGGTCTTTAGAGATGGGAAAGGGTGGGGGACAAGGAATGCAAAGGAATTCATCCATGGCGTTTTGAAGCAACTGGATTAAATGTTATGCAAGATCCACCATTGCAGTGTCAATCGGACCATCATCTCAGTTTGCAATATTTCAATAGATACCACTTTATGCAACTTATTTTTAACAATTTTCTTGATAGAAAAGGTGCGTCGACACTCGCGTTGAAACTGGAACCGCGATTAATGCTTGGCCAAACTTCGAGAATTTTCAAAACGTTTACAGCCATTTGCGTCACAATCATTGTTGACTTCTAAAGTAGTTAGCCGAAGTGGAAGTATTCGAACATATTTTATCACTCAATTGCTACCACTTGAACACAATGTCATTTTTGTCTCCGTAAGTATGAATCCGCTGAATGTGTTCCAGCATGTAGTTCCAGCTGTATCGTGCTCTGAACTACTGCATATTATTTTCTATTATTTTTCTCTAAATTACAAATTAATATTTTTTTTCAGATTCTAGAAATGTCAGCAGACGTTTCCGAGACATTATCAGCACCGCCAGTTTCTGAGTCCGAAACACCAATGGGACCAGAAGCATTTCATGATATAAATGAAAATGTTTTCTCGGAAAATGACATTGCATTATGGCCGGAGGTTATGACGCCAGTCAACATAGAATATTACATAAAAATGGACGCTACAGCGCTACAAAATTGTAACAGTAATATATTTGACTGTAAATCTTTCAAGCAAAGTGACAAAACTTGTGAGAGAAATTTTACAAGAAAATGCCAAACAAGTTTTTTTGAGCGGAAAACGCGGAACGGTGAAACCATAAAACGATCATGGCTTTGTTTTTCTCCTAGCAATGGACATGTATACTGCTATGTATGCAAACTTTTCTCGCGAACACGATCACAGTTTACTCATGGTGGTTACTGCGATTGGAAAAACGCTGCTACACGTCTGGTTGAACATGAAACTTCTAAACATCACCTGCAAGCTGTAATTGATTTTTCAGGACGCGCTAAAGAGGTGGGGCGTATTAATCAAGAACTGACACAACAAGCAGAAGATGTGGCAAAATACTAGCGTGAGGTTATTAGGAGATTGATTAGTGTGATAGTTTTTATAAGTGAAAGAGGTCTAGCATATAGAGGTGAAAATCAGACACTGTGGTCACCGAGAAATGGCAACTACCTGGGATTATTGGAGCTTATAGCACAGTATGACGACTTCTTAAGGAATCACATAAAGAACTATGGAAACCGAGGCAGTGGTCACACAAACTATTTGTCATCTACAATTTGTGACTAAGTTGTGCAGTTAATTGGCAGCCGAGTTTTTAACGAAGTTATCTCTCGGATCAAGAGGTCAAAGTACTATTCCATATCATTAGACTCAACTCCAGACGAAGGCCACGTGGATCAGCTTACTTTTATTTTCAGATATTTAGAGGAACATATCCCTGTTGAAAGATTTGTTACATTCATGCCTAACCAGGGCCACAAAGCTAAAGATATGTTTGAATGTCTGAGCAAGTTTTTGAAGAAGAATGACAGTAGACATTAAGAACTGCCGTGGTCAATCTTACGATAACGCTTCTTCAATGAGCGGGAAGTACAATGGTCTTCAAGCTCTGGTACAGGAAAAAAATAATTTAGCAGTATGGGTACCTTGTGCTGGGCACTCACTCAATCTAGTTTTTCAGGCTGCTGCTGAATGCTGTCTGAGTGCTGTGAGCTTTTTTCAGTTTTTGGAAGAACTTTATGTATATTTTACAGCCTCAACTAATAGATATAAAATTCTATCCGATTGCTTGAAAGCAGGTAAAACTGAGGAACCCACTCCCGTACCAAAACGGACAACAACAACACGATAGGTCTTGCCGAGCAGATGCTACAACAGCCCTCTTGCGAGGTTATAAAGAAATAAAAAATGCACTTTTTCAAATTTCAGAAGGACAAAGAAGATTCAGGAAAATCACGTGTTACTGCTCTAAGTTTGCATAGAAAAATGTCCATGATGGAAACGGCGCTTTCTGGGATGAAATATTAGGACAAGTAAACAAAACCAGCGAAACCCTCCAAAACCCAAGATTGGACGTGAACACAGCAGCCACAGCACTTGCATTGTTAATGAGCTTCATAGGGACAAAACGAGATAACTTTGAAGAGTATGAGGTGAAAGCCGTTGAGTTAGCTGGTTGCACCGAGTATCAGAGTGAAGCACAGCGCAAGCGAAAAATTAATGTGCGGTTGTCATCTCTTGACTGTGTCCAAGCACCAGAAGTTCAGATGATCTCATCAGAAAAATTTCGAACCCAGAATTTCCTTCCTGTCATAGACCAATTTGACTCTTCATTGCGGCAGAGGCTCGAAGCATACAAACTAATTGACACCCGTTTTGGGTTTCTCAACAAGCTGGATAAACTTAGTAACAAGGAGATACTTTCTGAAGCACAAAAGTTAGTTGATATATATAATAGTGACTTAGATGAACAACTGGGAAATGAACTAATTCACTTCAAGACATTTTTTTCAAAACTTTGATGAGGAAAATGAAAAAAACATTTAGTCAGGAGAGATGGATGTATAAACTCCTCTTAGAAAAAAACGTCAAAGACTTGTTTCCCTAATATCGAGATCACTCTAAGAATATACCTGTCCCTTATAGGTAACTAATAGCAGTGGTGAAAGATCGTTTTCCAAATTAAAGTTAATTAAAAACAGGCTTCGTACCTCCATGTCAGAGGACAAGCTCAACTTTTTGACTTTGCTTAGCATGGAAAGTGACATTTTAAGAGAACTATCTTATGAAGATATCGTAAGTGAATTTATTAATATGAAGTGTAGGCGCAAAACAATCATCCAGTGAATCACTTTCAATTTCGTTTATAATACATTTTAGTAGTGAATTGTACACACAATTGTTTTTAATATAAAAGAAATGAAAATGCGGACTGTATTTTTAATCAATGTATTTTTAATCAGCTTATATGCCACTTCAGTTTCATTTTGAATCTCATTGTTTGAAAAAACAAATCTATATTTCAACGAAAATGAGTAAAATTGTTTTGTTTATTACTTTATTTTTCTTTAATCTTGAATTATACCTACATGTCTATTTCAAATTGCAATCTGTATTTTAAAAATGAAATACGAGTTCGCATATTTAGGAACATGTATGCGAATGTCAGTTGTATGTTTTTTTCTGTTATAATTGTCCATGTTACGAGAGTCAACTGTATTTAATATCTTAATGATTTTTAGTGATTTTCATTTATATCTTATAAATTCATTAACTTGTAAGTTACGGTACTGTAATTTTTTAGAACTTAACAACAAATAATTGCAAAATTGCTGTAAAATGCCATGAGCACTACATGAGTAGGGGCCCCCAACTGGCCCCCAATAACCTGCCAGGGGGGCCCGCACCACAAGTGTAGCCTAGGGGCCCACAGAGCCTAAATGCGGCCCCTGAAGGCACACTTCGTTAGAAGTAGTCAACAATATCTAATGTCACCATAAATTAATGAAGAACGTTATAATGCGTCAGTGTTTTGGGTTCCTTTAGTTTTTCCTTTTTCTTGGCGGCCAGGAGACAGAGTTTGATGATGTTCGTAGTTGGTAACACTATCATAGTAAAGTTATTTAAAGATGAATGGGATTAAATATAATGATAACAACGCCAACCTGGACTACACTGCATGTAGTTTCAATGAGTTAATGAAATTCATTTTCATCTCTCGTAGTTCTAGGGTGCAATAGATATTTAATGATATTGCAACTTTCCTAACAGTCATCATATAGCTAGGTAAAACTTTCTAACGAATTTGTATGACTAGCTAAATATTGGGAATTTCATTTTAATGTCTCCAATTTATTCATCGATAGTTCGTAACTTATATGGCATTTACATTCTCTTACTATAAAAGCGTCTCACGTAATTACAGATCTTTTAGCGCCAAAGCGACTTAGTAATTAAAGCGTCTGACTGGAGACTGAAAGGTCCCCGGTTCGAATTTCCGTATCGGTGGTGGATGCTCATAGGCATGTAACCAGACATAGCTTTCTGCGAAGTATTCATGGTTCGTTTTTCTACGTTAAACTGCAGATTCCGTTAAATAAGATTAGGAGAAAGGAACTAGCCACCCTATCACCAATATATCTCCTTCAGGAAGGTTTCAACCAGAAAATTAAACTACTTCACTTTAACTTGTGCGCACTAAAAGTGAGTGGCTGTTTAGAAAATAGGAGATAGTGTGGATTATGAGTAGCCGACTCAATGGGCTAAGAGTATTAAAAAAAACTAAGGACATTAAAATTAAGGTATTTTGGTTTTAGTGAATTATGAATGAAACCAAATGTGAGAATCTGGTGCATCAACTAACACGAAGCGCTATTTGTTTAACAGTAAATTAGAATTGCATGTTAGTCTTGAAGAACAGATTATTGTTAAAATTCTTATAGGAGACAACGCGAGATCTCGAAAGACTAAAGAAAGGTTTGTCGAGTAATTTCAGTATTAGGGGTTCGATATCCAACACAGTCTTACAGTCAGGTTTTCTATCATTTCACAAAATCACTCGAAGCGAGTGCAGAAATTATTACATTCGTCCACGTTTCAGAGGATGCAGGTTTAAATTTTGAGACCGGTTGTTGAATTTTTAATGTTCTGCGCTGTCATACGGGTGATCTCGAGATCTCTCTCCAATGCATTCCATTCGTTTTCTTTTCAGAGTTATTGCTTGTATGCCGGCCTGAATATCTAGCCTGGTGGGTGAGTTTTTAAACCAAAGTAATGAATAAGCAGTTGTTGGAGCTGTAGGTAATATTGAATGCGTAGAGACGACTGGCTTATCACAAGATCAGGAAAGTCAGTTCTGAACAAGCGAAGTTAGAGTAATATCTCCTCCACAAACCAGTCTACAAACTTTACGAGATAAAGTTTTATATTCGTGATGTAGTATCTCCTAATATCACTACGAAAGATTTTACACAGTTTGAACGTTAGCTACATAACGTTAAAGACAGTAACGATGTTATTATCACCGGAAACGTGCATCGAATGTCGAAAACTAAGAGGATCGTAGAATACAGAGCCTGATGGGTGAGCAGTAACGTTAGGATGTATCGTTCGCGAGAATATGCAGCACAGTTTTACATTCAGATTTTCTTTCGTTTCCCAAAAATCACTATAGGTGAATACTGGGATCGTTCCAGTGCAGTACCCGTTTTAGAATAATTTTTTATATGCCGATCTAACTATCCTGTCTGGTCGAAGAGTTTTTAACTATTGGGACTGTCATGTGGAGGTGGATGGTTCGATTCCCGATAAGGCTGTTCATTAGGATCTGTTGTAGTACTACTTTCGACACAAATAGCAGTTTATTGCCTATAGTAGCTGCGACAACGGAAAAAAAACGTTTAGTGGTGTTTTTGTCGGTAGGTAGGGATGATTTTTTTTATTCGCAGCCATCTGAGGCTATTTTTTCTTTTCTTTTTAGTCTGGTGTCCTCGAAACGTTATTCACATTCAAAAGAATCTGAGTTTCTACTTGCCACGCGCTCTGTCTATGTCGTGGCTAACAAGTCTATGTTAATGCGTTTCGACATGGGCAGAGAAGCCCTTAAACACTTCCGTGATTTTTTCTTCATTCTTCAACTAAACGCGTAAAAATTCTCTCGCTTTACACTGATTTCAAAATCCCTACGATCGGAATGCAGGGCTTAAGGAGGAATACACCGAAGATAATGTCCACAAAGTTGTAGATGACGTTATATCATCAGTAAAATTTTTCATCAGTGCTAGTGTACGAGTCTGTCCCGAGGTCTAAACGGATCTTGTGTACAACTCCCAAAGGGCACATAGTGAACACGCGATGTTAGTAGTTCCTTTCCCAACACATGCGACAAAAGGCGGTACAGAGCACAGTTAGTGGTAAAATGGTATAATCCATAATTCCTTCAGAAATAGTGGTTACAGGTGTATATTGTTGTCGGGGATTGGTACATATCCAAAGTTTTCATGAACTGCACCACTCAAGAACAAGATAGGAAAGTCGTCGAGCACAAACTCTGAAAGTGTCTATCTTTAGGACTTACAGAAATTTGGTAACATGTACACATACACCACTGTCGAGCAGGGCGGATTTAAACTTTTTTTTTAGTGTAGGCTGTTCATTTTGTGTCGCCATTTTCTCCTTCATACTTATACTAATAACTAATTTGTATTACCTTTAATAGGTAGCAAACGATTATATGTATATGTGAATGGATATAGATTAAGAGTGACTTAATTATTTGAAAGTATTTAGATTTAGTCATAAAATAGAAACAAGAAAAATGAATGTTATTATGAAACGAGAATGCAAACAAGAAAATAAAAAATGTAATACATAATTATAGTTTTCTACGGGAATTTGATTGGCATAGTCATCTATAAGATCATCATAGTTTTCATAGTTTATGGTGTTCATTATCTCTGCTTCTATAGACAGAAGCATGGAGGAAGGAAATATATGGAGACGACGCAAGAGACCTTCTCCACGCATTGAAGTGAAGCCGGGCGGAAGAGAAGTGGGGGGGGGGAGGCATGGCCGCTTCCATACAGACATGGGGAATATGTACAAAAACCTCAAGGGGACTCTAGAATAAACGTTACGCCGCAATCTGGTGATGGATTATTATGTAACTCGATGAGACATAATAACTGAAGAATAAATTTTTTTGTTATCCTGCTTAGTTTTCGAGACATTTTGTCTCAAACGTGAAATGTTTTTGGTTGAAATTCAGAAGAAAAAATTGGTCAAAGTTAACTTTGATGATTGATTCTCATTTAAAAACACGAGACATAAAAAATAAAGAATAATAATTTTCGATACCTCGCCTAGTTCTCGAGATATACTGTATCAAAAGTGAGGTGTCTTGAGTTGAAATTCGGAAGAAAACATTCGCAAAAGTCAAATTTAATGATCGATTCTTATGTAACACGACGAGACAAATCGAAAATAAAGAATAAAGTTTTTTAATATCTTGCTTAGTTTTCGGGATATACTGGGATTGGTTTGATATGCGGCCTGGACTAAAAATTAATTCTGCCAAAGCCACAATGAATTACATGGTGGACATGCAGAATGGATATTTCAGTTGTTTTTACTACCACTTGTGGTTAGGTTGAAATGAGGCCTAGACCAGAATAAAAATAGTTATTTTGTTACCATACATCGTAAGCTTAATTGGGAATAGCTGGAAGTGGAAGTTGTTTCCATCGCGATAAACGTTTTGTCACTAACTTGGATCTCATGAAATTACTAACAGTAATAGATAAATTCTTTGTCCATTATGGGACAACAAAACCATTCTGGTACAGACTGCATTTAGACCTAACCACAACCTCCATTAAATTACCGCTACAGAATCAAACTATGTAGACATGCTCACACACGCGTATTTGAATCGCAAACGGTATTTGCGGTAACAACATCGTTTGCTTCATCAGGATTCGTAGATTCCATAGCATAATTTAATTTCATCATACATTGTCAGTATAAACTGCAACGTGACGAAAGAAAGTGCTATACTAAATTAACTGAATCGCGATGAAAAACACACCACTTTAAATCTCATTTTCAACACTCGTTAAAAAGTAATGCCAGTCTATTATGTGGAAAATAGCAAGGTATGCTGATTTTCTACACTACAACAACAAAAATTTGAGAACAAAGTCATTCCTTTGAGAGCTATGACTAAATATTTATAGACAGACAGCGAAGTTTGCAATTCCTACCGCCCACCTCAACAACGATAGTTAGAATTCAACTTACTTACGAAATGATATTCCAGGTTCTTTCCTCTCTTGCCTATTTGTGCAACCGTATGCAACACAAGATGGCAATATAAAACACTTATACACATTACAAAATGAAATAATCACAGCATCTAACACAATGTGAACATCGCATTTGTTTGGAAGCGCAATATCGCCATTGCCGCCATTGCGCATGCGCGAGAGTTTAGAGCCTGCTTCACAGATTTAACGTCACTTCTCCTCCATATATTTCCTTCCTCCATGGATAGAAGAGCCAAAGATTTTAGGTTTTCTTGAGATAATGAAGACCTCCAGTAATTCTTCACTCGTTTTAAGCAGGAAAAGCTCCTTTCTCCAGAACAATTTGTGGCTGGGCTGCAAAGTGTTATGCGGAGAGCTATATCCAAGTTCGGGTAAATGTTACACAGAGATTGCTTCCTCTTTATTAGCTGAGAAATGACGAGTTAAGTTTCAAAAATCATTGACTTTTGAATGATTTTTTCAATAAAATTAAGACTTTCGAGCGCACGAGGACTTTCAACATCCAGATATTCAATAAATGAAATCTTAGATCACACTTAAGTTCTTTTATTACAGAGATCATGAAATGTAAGTCTGTCAGCAGAAACTTACCTGTGTCTGTAGAGTCTTCTGTAGTTCTATCATTACCGTGGCGCCATAATCTGATGATGTATTCTTGTAGGACTCGACGAAACAAATCGAAAATAAAGAATAAATTTTTTTGAAATCTCGCTTGATTTTCGAGATTTAGCATGTTAAAAATCAGTCATAGGTACAATTCCTTCTGCTTTTGATGTTTTTTCTTCTGGTTCAGGCCGAATTTCAACCTAGCAACAATCAATTCGAAGAAAATAAAACACCTATAGTGCATTTCCACCGTGTAGATATGGTGGTTTTAGGGAAAAATAATTCTGGTTCAGGCCGGATCTCACTCTAACCTCCTCACTTTTGAGTTACAATTTCTCGAGAACCAAAAATCTTTATTCTTTATTTTCCTTTTGTCTCGTTGAGTTTGTAGCAGAATGACGAAATATGGGTCATTCCAAAAATTCTTATATATAATATTTTGTATATTTTTATATATAAAAAGAATAAGAAAGGAATTATCGGAGAGGATTGTCAGTGTGTTTGGGACCTCCCTGCTAGACGCGCCAGATTGTAGCGACAGGCAGGCGGCTGCCAGAGACAATGGACACCAGCTACCCTTTCTCACGCATTTGGTAAAGCATATAACCCCTCAGCTCCGGGGAAACTGTACACTGGGGAGAATAAACTATCCAAGCCCCAGGTCTACGGACGGGCAGTTTGGAGGTCACAGGTGAGGAAAAAGTCTGAGGTTATCCCGAGTTCGCACGAATTGAGAAAGACAAGGTTCGCCTACCGTGACAGCCAGAAGGAGGAGCTTAAAAATGGCAGAACCAATCGAGAGAGACTATCCTTTGCATTTTGTAATGCTGGAGTATTTTTGCTCTATGTAAACCACGAGCGATGAGAGGAGTTTTTTTTCCGGCGGACGCTGGAGGACGACTTGACTCCGAGCCTTCAGACTGGAAGGAGCGGATCTTCCGAAGCTGGAGATCGCTCCGTCTTGGCATCGAACCTGAGGGTCGATAAGCGTGTCTTGTACAGTGAGGTCGCTGTGCACGCATCCAGTACGCTTGCTGACGGACCTGGTGCATTGTCCGCTACAGCCAAGGGGCTATAGTAATTCCGCCGTCGCGGGAAATACATCGCCGTCACGGTAATAATTCTACAGTGCAGTGTGGTACTTTTATTCGGTCATTGAGTACAGCCCTGTAACGACTACTGAATGATAAGGAGTTCTCGCACCCCCAAATATTGAGCTAGCTGGGGCAGACTTTCTTAAAGCCACACTTGGTGGATAATTTAAATTATCCTGGCGCCCGGCATTTAAGATCAGATACAGTTAATGTCAATACTGTGTTTGATTTATGGTTCCCGATCATTGTGAAGGGAACTTTCGTTTGAAAAAATCAAGTTTGTAGCTTTCTTGCTTGCCAGTTAACATTGGGAGTTTGTTTCAAGATTAATTTTAAAAGTGGTTGTGTTTTAATGCTTCGTTTATTTGTTAATATGTTGGCAATTGTAAGAAGAGGCTTTTGCATAGTTCTTTTCATAATATTTCAATGTGTCAATGTTAACGATAAATAAGCTTCGCCTGTACGCCATTATGAGTAACCAATAAATTAGCAGCCTAGGGATTCTTTGAATTATAAAAAGAAGTAAAAAGTTTTCACCCTTACCTCCCAACGGCATTTACCGCTACAAGTTACATACGAATTCATCATCAAATTTGACTATACCGAAATTTTTCTTCTGGTCGAGGCCGTATTTAAACCTAATTGGTCAATTTTGAGATACGATATCCCAGGAACTAAGCGAGATATCATGTTTGCTATTGTAGATTCTGTTAATGAAGCTTAGATCCGGGATTGTTTTTAATAGGAAAACATAACGGTAATTTCGGGAAGTAGTGAGATCATGAATGAATTAAATTCAGAGACAACTATGGCAGAAACTGAGACGAATGCAAATGTTGATTTAGCTTCTGAAGGGGGTTACAGCTCGCAATCCACGACAAGCATGGGGAGAGAGATATGGAAAATTTTCCAAATGTCTCTGATAGTATCTCAGAAAAGATCTCAGCTCCACCCATTGCTGCAAACACCCACAGTATAGAAAACACAATTCCAGTTGAAGAAGATCACACACCACAACTGGGCGATATCGTGGCATTTCTAGCAAAAATGCAGTAACAGTTACAAGCGTCACAAAACCAAATGCAGTCACAGTTGTCAGAGAAAATCGATGCACTTGACAAGAAGCATGAGACCACTCTCAGGATGGTTGAAGAACGATTATCCAGCTTTCAAGGGCAGATCTGGGAAGAGGTGAAGAGTATTAAAGCGGGCATTAGGTCTGACGTCAATAGTTTGTCCCAGACCACGGATAAATTAGCTAAAACTTGTGACTCGTTGAAAAATTCCAATGATGAGTTATGTAAACGTTTAGAGTCTACTAACCAGTCAGTTGAAAGAACCCGAGCTGAAAGCAGTGCGAACCTTGGACAAATTTCCGAATTCATACATTCAGTCAAGGACCAAACCGAGGCTAAGTTCACGAAAGTGACCAGTGAAATCGAAGTTCTATCTGGTTCAATCGAACAGATTAAAGACGGGCAGAAAGAGCTCCAGATATCACATGAAAAGTTTGTACAGGATACAGGATCTAAGTTGTCCTTATTTGAAAAGAAAATAAGCAACTTAAATGATTCTTGCGCGAGTAGTGGATCGATAAATGCAACGTGCCGACATTACGCTGTCAGCAATGTCGAGTTAAAAATTCCACGGTTTGGCTCACGCAAAAATATCAATCCAAAAGCATATATTTCTGAGCTTGACAGGTATTTTGATATAAAGGGAGTGCCGGAAACAGCGAAATTGCTGATCATTGAACATTCATTTTTTTAAACGGACCGCCCATGGCTGTTGCTAGCTTACCAACCCGGTATGTCGTACAATGAATTCAAAGAGTTATTTTTACGGGCCTTCTGGTCCACAAAAATACAAAATCAGGCAAGGCTAAAACTTTATCAGAGCAGGTATGACCGGCAGGTCAACGACTCGATGGAAAATTACGTCGAGAGACTAGTCATACAGTAGAGATATTTTGACGTGTCCATGTCAGACGGCGAATTTATTGACGCAATCGTCACGCATTTCAGTCCGCACGTCCAGGCACATATAAATCCTGTGCTAATTCGCACAATTCCGGCGTTCCTGGATACTTTGAAGAATTTGGACGCCATTGGTCAGCGGGCAATGAACGCTAAAACGCGAGATGAGAAGGATTCGGGGCAAAATGAGTCGCAACTAAATTCCCACGGTGACTATTCAAAACATGGAAAGGATCATCGAAACAAGTGTTGGAAGGGAAACGACGGAAAACCCTACCAACAAGATGGACGTGTTCCGTGGAAAAATCAAGGCCACAGAGAAAATAACGGGCAATCTCGTAAAGACGGGTTCAAAATGAATGCGATCACGGTAGTAGAAGCTCGACCCGAACTCCAAGCCGAACAGTAATTATTACCATCGGTTCAAGAAAAAAGTTTACAGGTGCGTGTACAGTTTGTAACCGGGAATTTTAGTTGAATGGTGTGGAATGTAAATATAAATATAAATTTTGTATAACAAATAAATAGTTTAAAATCAAAAGGAACCTTGTGTCACGCAAATGTTGTGGAGGCAAGTTTGAAGTTGTTACACGCGGATACCGTAAAAGTTTTTCGTTTTCGTAACAACACCTGACACAGATATTCCAAGAACCGCTACTACAGGAGAGCCTGTGTTTGTTCAGAGGGTCCCCTCAGGTAGAATTAGCCTCTTCAATGGGACCTACCCATTAACGAGCAAATACTGAAAGGCTTATTCGCCAGCTGCTCATTGTATGAAACATATGTTTTTGGTGGTTACAGCTAGAATGAATTCCGCATTTGGAAACTAGGTGCTGAACCAATATTTCCGAACTTTATATTTTGTCTACGTGAAATTTTTATAGTCAAATCGACTTTCACGATGTTAAGGGGACGTGATTGGATAAAGTCCTGAAATTTTAAATGATTTCCTGAGCCATAAAAATTGATACGCAGTCGCGGGTAAAATGAAACGCCGTTGTTGTTCCCAACCTCTTATCTTCGCAATCAGAATTCATCTGATAGCGATACACATGTTGTGATTTGCTTTCTAAGAATATTCTGTGACATAAACCAAAAGGTTTCAACGTTTTGTGATGAATCAGTTCGATGTAACGTTTATACCGCTAGGTTGTTATATTGCATTTTTCTGGGCAGAAGCATGCAACGAGCGCAATGTCGCTTTGTCTGTAGTTGGTCGAAGATCTAGTGTTATCTCGTCAACATATTTTTAACTTCTCTTTTTGTGTGTCTATAAGGGGCGTGAATTATGCCCCATAGAACACGAAATCCTTGCCGGAAAGAATTTTTCAAATTGTGTTGGTCATTACAGGAATTCGGAATCATAAGTTGAATGATTACAGGAACACTGGGCAGTTTTCGCGACAATTTGCTGTTATTTTGTTAACGGTTGAGCGAGGTCAAAGTGGGGAGTAAGTTACAGTTGATTGCATTTGTAAAGGCTAAATGGAAAATTTTGTTTACGGGATAAATTCAATAATTCAGCTAACTTTGCAAGTTAAGGTTATTATATTTGATGCTAACTTCATTTAAAAGGAACGTTGTTTTTTTTATTTTAGTTGGTTTCATTTCGTTCATTAATCCGGCATTCATTGGCGGTAGAAGCGTCATGAACACACGCAGAAAAGTTGACAATTTCGGGCACGTAGCTCAAAAATGATTTTTATTCGCCATTTGCAGTAATTGCAATTTTGACTTGTTTGTGAGATAACAACAGTAACTTCATGTGCATTTTTATATTATGTTTATCATGTTTTTTCTCTGTATGTTTCAGTCTGTATACATATTTTCTTATTTTATCTATATCTACTTGTGTATATATTTAAGAATGATTTCTAAGGCTCTGCTTCAGGCTACATGTAAATCCTTTGTAAGAAAATGGCCGGAACAATTCCAATTCGCTGCGTGTAATATTTTCCTTGCACAATAGTAACTTGACTTTATGATCACGAGCGGAAGAGATAGAGTGAAAACCAAAGATTCAAATATTGTTAAATTTAGGTGATTATATCAGATCATTTATTAAGAAGATAAGGCAATAAGCCGCAAAAACAATGAATATATTGAAAGTATGGTTATAATTGTATTAAAATTATCGTATTAGACTATAATTTTAAAATTAACTGGGTGGCATATGTATCAGAATGACCAAATATGGGTCATTCCGTACATTCTTATATATAATATTTTGTATATTTTTATATATAAAAAGAATAAGAAAGGAATTATCGGAGAGGATTGTCAGTGTGTTTGGGACCTCCCTGCTAGACGCGCCAGATTGTAGCGACAGGCCGGTGGCTGCCAGAGACAATGGACACCAGCTAGCGTTTCTCATGTATTTGGTCAAGCGTATAATCCCTCGGCTCCGGGGAAACTGTACACTTGTGTGAATAAACTATCCCAGCCCCAGGTCTACGGAAGGGCAGTTTTGGAGGTCACAGGTGACGAAAAAGTCCGAGGCTATCCCGAGTTCGCACGAATCGAGAAAGACAAGGTTCGCCTATCGTGACAGCCGGAAGGAGGAGCTTAAAAATGGCAGAACCAATCGAGAGAGACTATCCTTTGCATTTTGTAATGCTGGTGTATTTTTGCTCTATGTAAACCACGAGCGATGACAGGAGTTTTTTTTCCGGCGGACGCTGGAGGACGACTTGACTCCGAGCCTTCAGACTGGAAGGAGCGGATCTTCCGAAGCTGGAGATCGCTCCGTCTTGGCATCGAACCTGAGGGTTGATAAGCGTGTCTCATACAGTGAGGTCGCTGTGCACGCATCCAGTACGCTTGCTGACGGACGTGGTGCATTGTCCGCTATAGCCAAGGAGCTATAGTAATTCCGCCGTCGCGGGAAATACATCGCCGTCACGGTAATAATTCTACAGTGCAGTGTGGTACTTTTATTCGGTCATTGAGTACAGCCCTGTAACGATCACTGAATGATTAGGAGTTCTCGCACCCCCCAAATATTGAGCTAGCTGGGGCAGACTTTCTCAAAGCCACACTTGGTGGATAATTTAAATTATCCTGGCGCCCGGCATTTGAGATCGGATACAGTTAATGTCAATACTGTGTTTGATTTATGGTTCCCCATCATTGCGAAGGGAACTTTCATTTGAAAAAAATCAAGTGTGTAGCTTTCTTGCTTGCCAGTTAACATTGGGAGTTTGTTTCAAGACTAATTTTAAAAGTGGTTGTGTTTTAATGCTTTGTTTCTTTGTTAATATATTGGCAATTGTAAGAAGAGGCTTTGCATAAGTAGTCGTATTAAGGCGACTCAAGCCAGAAACCGGGAAAACCCATTGACGTCACGAAGTGAGCAGCCAATCAGCGTTCAAGGTCGTATGACGTCACAAGATGGCGATTCGTTAGTTCCTTGACCGGCCGCTCAGATGGCAGCACCGGGCGGGCTTGCGCTGGACCGCTAGTTCCATGACCGGCTGCTAGATGGCGGACCGTTAGTTCTTTGACCGACTGCTAGATGGCAGAACCTTGCGCTCGGGGGAAGTATTTCCTCTATATTTCTGCTCTGGAATGTGCGCACTGCGAAATGTGTACACTGTTTCAACACACCTACAGAAATTCCCACTCGACTGTTATCTATGTTTGCTTATCCATTAGCCATTGCGAAATGTGTGCCGCGCGGGTATTCCTAGCTTCCTGTTAAGCAAGCACTTGTTTGCGCTGCGAAACATCTTGGCTACTATCGACACACAGTAAAATATTTTCTTCGGTTCTGTGTCGTGAAAAATACTTAAGCGTGAACCATTGCGATTTTTTTACTAAAAAAAAAAAATCCACATCAACGGATATTACGTGAACAGACATCGGTAGCGTTGGGGCTAGAGTACCGAAGGTAACCGATTCGAGTCCGGCCGCGGGTATGGGTGTTGTGATATTATTGAAAAAGCCATTCCAACTCATCAATTTCAAAACGAAAATCAAAATTTTAGTTTCCACACCTAGAGAGTATGGCGCCCAATTGCCTTGTTATAATTGAATAAAAAATAAGTAGAAAAGCATAAATGTTTTCTTTAAAATACGTTAACGTTCGATATGGAAAAAAACCGTCATAAACTCCAGATATAAAAGCGAGGAAGAATTCTGTGTGTACCTGTTTTCATGAAATTATTTAGCGTTCTGGCCTTGCATTCGGGAGGACACCGGTTCGAATCCCCTGTCCGAGCATCCAGATTTGGGTTTTCCATGGTTTCTCAAATAACTGCAGGCAAATACCGGGATGCTTCCTTTAAAAGACCATGGCCGAATTCCTTCCCATTCGTTGTATCCCATCCTTTCCCGTCTCTAAAGACCTCGCTGTTAACATAAATTCCGTTCATCGAAGCAGGAAGACATTAAAAATTAATTCACCGACGAAGAGACTGGAAACAAACTCACTTTTTCACATCATGATGGATTCATTATGAACAATATAATATAACTCACGAGTGTCACCTACAGTCCGTGTATTTTAAAGGATGTATTAAATTAGGGGTAATGAAACAGACCCAGAACACAGACACTTTTAAAACTCAAAGAGGCATTGAATGGGTTTACTGATGTATGTAAGTATGACCTCGATGAATTAATAGCTCCTAAACTGAAGCAAAGTTGTCGATTTGAAAACCAGTTTCTTTCCCTACAGAAATTTCTGAAGTGAATACATGATGTCAAACCAATCAGCATGTAATTTTTTCAAGCCTGTTTCTCAAACCTACCATACGTTATTCCTTTCAAAATTCGTAGCCTCATAAACCCATCAATGGGTAAAATCCTTTCATTGAAACCGACAGATATTCACCGACGAAGGTAGGAAAAACCATAAATTCCGTTCATCGAAGCAGGCAGACATTAAAAATTAATTCACCGACGAAGAGACGGGAAACAAACTCACTTTTTCACATCATGTTGGATTCGTTTGGAACAATATAATATAGCTCACGAGTGTCACATACATTCTGTGTATTTTAAAGGATGTATTAAATTATGTGTAATGAAACACAGACACTTTTTGAACTCAAAGAGGCATTGAAGGGGTTTAGTGATGTATGTAAGTATTACCTCGATGAATCTAAAGCAAAGTTGCCGATTTGAAAACCAGTTTCGTTCCCTACAGACATTTCTGAAGTGAATACATATTAATCTCTCCACTGAAGTCAAACCAATCAGGCTGTAATTTTTTCAAGCCTATTTCTCAACCCTGTCTTTGGACAAAAGGCCACTTGAAAATATTTGTGACAAAGCCTTTCCCACACCAAGGCTAGAAGAATCAAAGTTTCCAGTTTGACCATGGCAAAACTAAAGGAATGGAAGCATCAGTATGATACCTTTTTTCTCTAACTTATCTCTGCTGCTATTGGTATAAAATATCTCATCGCACTCGTAATGGTTGCCATCCAGGTCAAACCTTTGTCGTCTGTCTATCCAGACCAATCTATGTATCAATTCTGTTATGCTTTCGTAAGCAATCACAAATTGAGTGTCCTTAGCTGCACTTTGTCTAAAATTCCAATCAATCCCTTGTGACACATCAGTGGTGATTGACACCTTTAACTATTTTACAGCACAGCACTTATGTTCCAGGAACGAAATACCGTCTGTTAATCTTACTAATTTTACCCCTGTCGAATCGAAGTACACCCGTCCTATGTGATAAAAATCGAGTCACGCTATGCACAGAACATGCCTGAGAACATCGCCTGTGACCAAGGTGGAGATATAGAAAATTTACCCACTCCCTTATAGAAGAAATCCAGTGCCAGCTTCTACTGATATTCTATTCCTAATTCTTTCACCAAGATCCACCCCTAGCCTCATCGCCAACGTACCCACAGCACTTCCTCAAACCACCTTCTGTTTTCCAATGATTCCCAATCCAACCCCTGATCAGTTACAGACAGGGTTACCTTCTGTTCGTGCGTTAAAGTAAACCAAAAATTCAAAATTCGCAAAGTCTTCTCCTAATCAGTATCCAGGTACCAAAATGTTCACTTAAGGTGCTTCTACTGCAGTTTTCCAGGAAAATTCTCCCTTTTTCCAGGAAATTATTTTTCAATAAATCATGACCCAGGAGAGTTCTCCATTCGGTTTAAAATGTTCCCATCTAACGCCAACCTTCGGATTCAGGGCCAAGTGTGACATTTGTTTGTAATTGCATGCTTTGTTCAAGTAACCACGATAGAGTTATCATAATGCTCTTAGCTAACTTGGTCATCAAACAGACATCATAACCCACATTTTCATAGAAGATCCCCACACATCGACAAGTATCCAAAGGTGCAGACACTAGTTCTATTACGCCTAAGATTGTGCTCACACTTGAACTGTCGTAAATTGTTAGGTCAAAGTGGGTGTTTAGATATTTTATCCACTCAGGCTTCATCACCTAAAGTCTAGTGCGAGATTGTGGTCATCGTCAACTTAGGCTCCATACACCACTCAGAACTATTCCACCAATATCCATTCTAACAGCATTATACGCCACCTACAGCCCCTCAACACTCTTCCTATCGACCTACGGTGTTCAGTCCTTTCCCTCCAGTTACATGTATGTGTGTGGTGATGTATGGTAACTGTGTGTATACATGGACATGTGAGTGTGTGTACTTGTGTCTTTCTATGTGGTTGTGTGTCTATCACGATAGGATTCTACTCGACTTTGAGATTTCACAATGACTGGCTACCTATGTGTTGATGGAAGATGTAATTAATTGGGTTTAATGAATATTCCGTATGGGATAAGTACTGAGGTGTACGGCAAAAACATGTCATCCTTTGCACACACTCTAACGTCTGTCTAATGGTTTTTTGTGTGTGCTTGTGTGTGGTGACGAATGGATTAGTGTGTGAGACCTAGTATGAGTATGGGAGTTATGATATTTGTCTGATGACCATGTGCCTACTGATACTCGTGCTACGTGGGGCAAATATTACTAAATATCAGAAAAGGCTTGTGACGTGGGATAGAGGTGGTGCTGATCACGTGAACAGCTCTGTACATATTACCAACGATACTGAATGGCAGAGAGGTCTGTAGTGTGAGTTTAATGATATGATTTTGATGTGAGGAGTTTGTTACTTGGAACACATGTTAATGATGATTTTTTTTTGTCAGTCTTGAGCCATGGGGGTTTTGTCCCTCTTTTTCTTTGCCATGATTGGGCTGGTTGTTGTGTTGAGCTCGCTGTAGGCATGGATATATGTGTCTGTGTGCGTCTTTCTCTGTGTCTGTATGCGTAAGTATGGTGATACCTTCCTTAAACTCATTTATCTGGACGTATGAATTGCTGTTCCTCCCACATGTTTGTGCTTGTGTGGAGACGTATGGGTTTGTGGGTGAGACCTAGTATGAATATGGAGGTTATGATATCTGTCTGATAGACAAGTGTCCATTGTAACTCATCGTACCTTGGTCACATGTTACTAAATGACAGAAAGGATTGCCGTGTGAGCTAGACGTGGCTGTGATGTCAAACTTCACACATCCTGTAACTCTTTAGTTGGATCTAGCATGTTCAGTCTCTTTCCTCCAGTTATGTGCACATGTGTGGTGATGAATGGAACTGTGTGTATGCATTGACATGTGAGTGTGTATTTATGTGTTTATGTGTGTCTTTCTATGATTTTTGGCCAGTCATGGGTGTTCTGTTCCACTTTTTCGTTGCCATGATTGGGCTAGTTGTTGAGTCGAGATCGCTATAGGCATGGAAATGTACGTGTGTATGCGTCTCTATCTCTGTGTGTTTTTTTGCGTAAATGTGGAGATACCTTCCTTTATCTCGTTTGTCTGGATGTATGATGTGCTGTTCCTGCACTTATGCTTGTGTGACGTGACATATGGATTTGTGGGTGAGGCCTAGTATGAATATGGGAGTTATGATATCTGTCTGATGACCAAGTGTCTACTGCTACTCTTGGTACATGGGGGGCACATGTTACTGAATGGCAGAAAAAGCTTAGGTGTGGGATAGACGTGTTGGTGATGATGTGAGCAGTTTTGTACCTAGCACACATGATACTGCATGGTAGTGAGGTCTGTAGTGTGAAATAAATGAGATGATGTTGATGTGAAGAGTATGGTGCCTGGAACGTATGTTACTGATGATTGTTTGGTCAGTTATGAGCCATGGGGTTCTACCCCACTTTTTCGTCGTCATGATTGGGCTGGTTGTTGTGTCTAGCACGCTGAAGGCATGGAAATGTGAGTGTTTGTGCGTCTCTCTCTGTGTCTGTATGCATAAATATGGTGATACCTTCTATAAACATGTCTGTCTGGACGAATGATTTTGCTGTCCCTCCACTTATGTTTGTTTGTGCTAGTGTATTGAGATGTATGGATTTGTGGGTGAGATCTGATAGTGAAGTGTCTATTGCAACTCATGGTACCTGCGTCACTTTTTTACTGAATGGTAGAAAGGGTTCCGGTGTGGGAGAGACACGAACAGAAGGTAACCCTGTCTGTAACTGATCAGGGGTTGGATTGGGAATCATTGGAAAACATAAGGTGGTTTGAGGAAGTGCTGTGGGTACGTTGGCGATGAGGCTAGGGGTGGATCTTGGTGAAAGAATTAGGAATAGAATATCAGCAGAAGCTGGCACTGGATTTCTTCTATAAGGGAGTGGGTAAATTTTCTATATCTCCACCTTGGTCACAGGCAATGGTCTCAGGCATGTTCTGTGCACTGCCTTAGTGTGACTCGATTTTTATCACATAGGACTGGCGTACTTCGATTCGACAGGGGTAAAATTAGTAAGATTAACAGACGGTATTTCGTTCCTGGAACATAATTGCTGTGCTGTAAAATACAATTAAAGGTGTCAATCACTGATGTGTCACAAGGGATTGATTGGAATTTTAGACAAAGTGCAGCTAAGGACACTCAATTTGTGATTGCTTACGAAAGCATAACAGAATTGATACATGGATTGGTCTGGATAGACAGACGACAAAGGTTTGACCTGGATGGCAACAATTACGAGTGCGATGAGATATTTTATACCAATAGCAGCAGAGATAAGTTAGAGAAATAAGGTATCGTACTGATGCTTCCATTCCTTGAGTTTTGCCATGGTCAAACTGGAAACTTTGATTCTTCTAGCCATGGTGTGGGAAAGGCTTTGTCACAAATATTTTCAAGTGGCCTTTTGTCCAAAGACAGGGCTGAGAAATAGGCTTGAAAAAATTACAGCCTGATTGGTTTGACATCATGTATTCACTTCAGAAATGTCTGTAGGGAAAGAAACTTGTTTTCAAATCGACAACTTTGCTTCATTTTAGGAGCTATTAATTCATCGAGGTCATACTTACATACATCAGTAAACCCATTCAATGCCTCTTTGAGTTTTAAAAGTGTCTTTGTTCTCGGTCTGTTTCATGACCCCTAATTTAATACATCCTTTAAAATACACGGACTGTAGGTGAAACTCGTGAGTTATATTATATTGTTCATAATGTCTCTTCGTCGGTGAATTATTTTTTAATGTCTGCCTGCTTCGATGAACGGAATTTATGTTAACAGCGAGGTCTTTAGAGACGGGAAAGGATGGGGTACAAGGAATGGGAAGGAATTCGGCCATGGTCTTTTAAAGGAAGCATCCCGGCATTTGCCTGGAGTTATTTGGGAAACCATGGAAAACCCAAATCTGGATGCACGGATAGGGGATTCGAACTGGTGTCCTCCCGAATGCAAGGCCAGAACGCTAAATAATTTCATGAAAACAGGTACACATAGAATTCTTCCTCGGTTTTATATCTGGAGTTTATGACGTTTTTTTTCCATATCGAACGTTAACGTATTTTAATGGAAACATTTATGCTTTTCTACTTATTTTTTATTCAATTATAACAAGGCAAGCTGGCGCCATACTCTCTAGGTGTGGAAACTAAAATTTTGATTTTCGTTTTGAAATTGACGAGTTGGAACGGCTTTTTCAATAATATCACAACACCCATACCCGCGGCCGGACACGAATCGGTTACCTTCGGCACTCTAGCCCCAACGCTACCGATGTCTGTTCACGTAATACCCGTTGATGTGGACTTTTTTATTTTTTAGTAAAAAAATCGCAATGGGACACGCTTAAGTATTTTTCACGACAGAGAACCGAAGAAAATATTTTACTGTGTGTCGATAGTAGCCAAGATGTTTCGCAGTGCAAACAAGTGCTTGCTTAACAGGACGCTAGGAATACCCGCGCGGCACACATTTCGCATATGGCTAATGGATAAGCAAACATAGATAACAGTCGAGTGGGAATTTCTGTAGGTGTGTTGAAACAGTGTGCACATTTCGCAGATTGATACCAAGAGCCTTGCGTTTCTGCCGTTTGTGGGTTCCATTAGTTTCAAAATAGGTAGACTGCTATCACAACACGGAGTCAAGACAATTTATAGACCACCCACTAAAATTAGTAACTTGGTCGGCAGCGTTAAAGATGACCTAGGTTTACGAACCCCTGGTGCATATTATATACCATGTTAATGTGGCCGCGGCTACATTGGACAGACCCAGCGATGCATTGTGCAGCGATGTGTAGAGCACGCCAGAAATGTTCGTCTTGGGCAAGAAGAAAAATCTGCGGTGGCCGAACATAGTGTGCAAGAGGGTCACACTTTTGAATTTGAAAAAATAACCATTTTAGCCCGGGTCAAAGATTTTTGGGCCAGCGTTATTACAGAGGCTATAGAAATAAGATTAACTGATTTATTAGTCAACAGGGACACTGGTTATCAACTCAGTGCGGCCTGGAACCCGGCGATTAAAATGCTGAAACAGTTTCGCGCCGGTAACGAGCAGAAGAGCGGATGACGTAATCGCGTTGTGTTGGTTTTTGTCTTCCACCGTTTCCATAGCAGCGGCTGAATAAACAAACAGTTAAACATTGACATTTGGTTGAGAATGAAGGCAGAGATGGACGCCTTCGAAACGTCCCACAAATATGATATCTTAACACTGCTGGAAGCCCGAGAAAAATATATTAACCTGGATTGTTATTTAATATTTTTATTTTAGAATCAGTCTTATACATTTTGAAATGTAAAGCAATCTTTCCTTCGGTAATCACTAGCTAAAATTACTTACTTGTAAAAAAAATAGTATGATATTTATCCAAAAAAATTAGTATCTCAACTAATAAACAAAACAACATAATATCTTCTTATCTTCAATAAATATTTGTAAATATTTCTTCTTATAGAAACAAAAGTGCAGGATTTTTTTTATTAACAGACTAAGTAATATTGATACAAGATTGCATGTACATGAAATGCTGTAAAAAAATATTTATATATTAACTGCATCATAAAACAAAAACAATCAGTCTTAGGTACTTATATGATTTATAACCGTACATAATCTAATCAAATCAAATTTGTGACAAACAAAAATGTCATCTCCTTATATTTTTTTATTACTTACTTATATTTTTTAATTAAAGGTAAATTATGATGTAAAAAGACGAAAGCTTCTGCCCTACCTGGCAGCAATCGGTTTCTTTTTTCTTCTTCTTCTTCTTCTTCTTCTTCTCGTATAAGTTTCGGGCATCACAGAACAATCGCTCACTGTAAACGGAACTTGCAGGACAACTAAGGTACACTTTAGCGATGCGCGACATTTCAGGATACCTAGAACTGTTGCGACTCCACCACTGAAATGAGTCTTCATTGCGCTTTATCACCGGTAACGCACAGTAGGACTGCAGTTCATTAGCTGCCCTTGACCTGTCACTTTGAATATCTTCTATTTTTCTTGATACAAATTTTTGGTAGCAATGCTAAAAATTCCGCTGTGTTGCTGTTTCTATATTGTCTTCATCGATGAAAGTGCTGTGTAGATCATCTTTGGCATTGTCGCTCTCGTCATCACTCATGATATTTTTCAGAGATTCTAGTAAAAATTGAGACCTAATGGTAATGAGATCCTTAGTCTCAAAAAATTGTTGCTTATATCTTGGATCCAACAATGTAGCCAGGGTGAAGACATTGTTATGCTCCAAGTCGAACCTACTCTTCAAATCATTTTCCAGCAGTACTTTCATTTCCATGATTTCTTTGTTTTCATCATTGAAAATTTCTAGATATTTCTGTAAGGTTTTCACATGAGGTATTACTTCAAAGACCGAAGAACAACTTGAATATATAATCTTAATAATCTCTTCAAATAGCTCCAGCAATTCAATGATTTTTCCGAGTATTTTCCACTATTCGGTAGACAAATTTTCGAAATTTACCGATGTTTCAGCCACGTATAAAGAAACACCCCGTTTTTCTTCTATAAGGCGAGATATCATATAGTAGGTGGAATTCCATCTGTTACATACTTCTTGGACAAGCTGGTGCTCTGGTAAATTTAGTTCTTGCTGCCAATCACGAAGTTTTGACTGAGCCTGATTAGAGTGGTTAAAGTGTGTTACAATTCATCTTCATTTTACAAGTAATTGTGTCATGGTATCATGGTTCAAAGCAGTATTGATTGCTAGTTGTAGAGTATGTATGAAACAAGGTACTCCCTTAAACACTGAATCGTCGATTCCTTTCGTCACATTTTTGACGTTGTCTCGCACAACGGCGTGAATTTTGGTTGTATCTATATTCCACAAAGTTTGAATTTCTTCTAAAGAATTTATTATTATTATTATTATTATTGCAGCTATATCGATCCTTTTTTCAGGATGTAGCCTCTTTAAGCCTAATGAGCTATATATTAGAATTTAATTCTACATAGTTTTATTGTAGTTCTTTCCAGGGCGATCGATCCTGAGCCACCATCTTCCAGTTCACGCCTGTAACTCGACGTATATCCTTATCCCAACGATCCGGGGGTTTTCCTCTTGCTCTTTTCAGGTTTCTCGGTATCCAATCCAGCACTACCGTAGTCCATCTTACATCTCTTTTGCGAGCAACATGACCGGCCATTGCCATTTTTGGATCATGACTGTTAAGATGTCTGTTACTTTAGTTATTGAACGGATGTGCACGGCCCTTTTCCTGTCTCTTCTTGCTAGGGCGCTAATGACCTCGTCGTCGACGCGCCCTAAAACCCGAACAACAACAACAACAGTCTCTTCTTGTAAACCCTAGCATTGCTCTTTCCATACTTCGCTGGGCAGTTCTCAGTTTTTGCTTCGTGTGACTATTTAGGGTCCAAGTCTGGCAGGCATATGTGAGGACCGGTAATACACATTGTTCAAATACCTGTTTTTTTAAGATGTACTGGCACGTTCGATTTAAAAACTATGGAATTTCTTCCGTATGCTCTCCAGCCCAGCTTTATCCGTCTGTAGATCTCAGGCTTTGAGTCACCATTCATATTGATCAGTTGGCCAAGATAGATGTACTGATCTACGGACTCAATACCAGAATCTTTCATGTCCGCCTTGTTTTTTCTGCCCATTTGTTTTGCATGATTTTGCTTTTTGATATATTTATTTTAAGGCCCACTTCATTGCACGCTGCCTCTAGTTCATTTATCAGTTCTTTGAGCTCTTCCAGACTGTTTGAGAGTAAAACTATATCATCAGCGAATCTTAAGTTGTTGAGACTTCTTCCATTTATTCTCAAACCTCGGTTTTGCCATTGGATTTTTGACATTGCAAACTCTAGGACTGATGTGATTCAGTCCATCACTCGGCAATCATGCAATCCCTTTTAGAACACGGAGTTAATCCCGGCTATATCGACTTACTGTACAACATCTACACCACTTCCACTGCCTTTGTCAACATCGCTGAAGTCACTAAAGAGTTCCCAGTAGAAAGAGGGGTAAAACAAGGAGACTCTATATCCCCCAAGCTAAACAATTTTTCATACTTTTGGCAATACGTGTATCGGGGAAATGTTTCATTTACAATACTGCGTGATGATATTTGAAACTATCGTCAAGCCAGTCAGCTTTAAAACTAAAAAAACCTTCCTTGTTGTTTATGTTTGTCCACATGTCGGTAGTGACTTAAATTACAGCTGCACTCAGCATTCCTCTTCGTATTTCAGATTTAGTATCTTCGTAAAGATGAGGAATGATATAATATAAATAATTTTCTCGGGTGACTAGCCGAGTTATATGAATGTTATAGTTACACGATATTTCGGCGCACTGAATCATCGACGCCATCTTCTGGTGAAGTGAGGTCAGGAACGTGCGAAGTTGCTGAGCTGGACCAGATTACCGCTGCTAACCTCTGATTGGTCGGCTGTAGAACCAGTCGTAGCAGGGGTCAAATCTCGTTGCGGCTTGAATCGATGCTAAGGTGGAGTTACGGCTAGATTTGATGTCCGTTTTTACATGGCATGTAGCGGACGGGCTTAAAGTCATCGCTCCTTCGATGATATCATAAAACAAAGCATTCACCATAAATTGTTTATCAAACTGATGGGTCAACACGGATCCGTTGCGGGCCTCTTATTGAGCCATGCTGCCAAGTGATTGGTCAGATTTGTAACCAATCGTAGACGGGGTCCTGCCTCGTATCAACACATCGTTCCATAGAAGGAAAAATTAGAAGGCAAAAACTTTCCCGTAAGCTGATCATTAATGCCTGAGTAACAAATTGCTCACTTATGTTACTACCGAACTTCCCGTTGATCTGGACGCGCCGTGTAATGCGTCCCGGTCGCGCTGTCGGCGAATAGTATTGATGACTGGCGTCCAGGCTTCACTCAGCTGGTACCCGCTGTCGCGGTTGACGAGGTTAGACGCGAGACGAATTTCTACTGCTTCTGTAAGGATGCTGTTCCAGAAGCTCCCAGTATGCGCCAGTACTCTGGTATTTTCGAAATCAAAACCATGGCCATGTTCTAGACTGTGTTCCGCCACCGCAGACTTGTCTTTCTGCCCCAGACGAACGTGTCGTGCATGTTCTAGACAACGTTGCTGAACACACCGCACCGTTTGGCCAATGTAGCTTTTACCACATTCACAATTAATGCTATATACCCCAGGTATCCGCAAAGCAAGGTCATCCTTGGGGGAGCGTAAGATGTTCTTCACCTTTGGTGGTGGCAGGAAAATGGTCTTGATTCCAGTTTTTGCTAGAATCCGTCCTATCTTGGACGTTGTGGCGCCAGAGTACGGCAAAAAGGCTAGACGATCAGGTGGCTCCTTGTTGGTGTTGTTGAGCCTACGTGTCGGCTCTCGGAATGCCAGTCTTATCTGATAATCAGTGTACCCATTGTGTTGAAAGGTCTGACGGAGATGACTCAATTCACCGGGTAGACTGTCAGCATCGCATATCGCTCGCGCCCTATGTACAAGCGTGCTGAGTACCGTCTTGCGCTGTGCCGGATGGTGATGGCTTCGCGCGTTCAGGTATAGGTCTGTGTGCGTCGGTTTTCTGTACACAGAATGTCCTAGAGACCCGTCAGGTTTCCTTTCTATTAGTATGTCTAAGAAAGGCAGCCGGCCTTCTTCTTCCACCTCCATCGTAAACTTGATGTTTTCGTTTCTACTGTTAAGATGATGGAGAAAAACTTGCAGGTTGTCTCTGCCGTGTGGCCAGACCACAAAGGTGTCATCTACGTACCGGAAGAAAGCTCTGGGCTTCATAGGAGCGCTTGCAAGTGCCTTGTCTTCAAAGTTCTCCATGAAGAAGTCAGCAATAGCTGGCGATAAAGGGCTGCCCATGGCCACTCCATCAACCTGTTCGTAATACTCCCCGTCCGCTACATGCCATGTAAAAACGGACATCAAATCTAGCCGTAACTCCACCTTAGCATCGATTCAAGCCGCAACGAGATTTGACCCCTGCTACGACTGGTTCTACAGCCGACCAATCAGAGGTTAGCAGCGGTAATCTGGTCCAGCTCAGCAACTTCGCACGTTCCTGACCTCACTTCACCAGAAGATGGCGTCGATGATTCAGTGCGCCGAAATATCGTGTAACTATAACATTCATATAACTCGGCTAGTCACCCGAGAAAATTATTTATATTTGCAACGCCGAGAAAAACTACGTAATTATGAGGAATGATGTTTTCTGTGAAATATTTTCTACCCGGTATGCTATATTTTGGATTATCTTTTCTCATCAAGTTTCTAAAGCCAGTATTTTCAACAATTGACAACGGCTGGTTGTCAAGTCCAATCATCTCACCAAATGCAATATTGATGTCTCTCGATCTTGAGTCTTCACGTGACCATTGTACAGCAAACCTATCTTCAATATTTTGCTGGCTTTTCTGACATGTACTGACCTCTGACGACACTGAAGTTGACGTAGTAGACACTGTTGTTGGTAGTTCATCTACTTGAATTTTCAACTGGGATGAATCGTCTGTGGTGGAACATTTGATCACAGAACCTAACTGAGGCATCAGAGTTGGATGTCGGTATTTGATATGCTTGTTCATACTAGTAGCATTTGCTGTTTTTTCCCTGCCCACCACTAGAAATTATCATTTGGCACTGATTACACTTCACTTTACGCGAATCATTGTCCAATTGATCAAAAAAAAATAAATCCAAACACGAGATTTTCTTTTTGGCATGATTCAATTAATTTTAATTCTCTTCCACTTCAATGAACAATAACAACACTGCTGTTATTATTTTTTACACAAAAACACCGCTCTGACCCGTGCACAAGCAAAAACCAAGAAACAAAATACATGTTCCGATACGCTCGTAGGCTGTGGTTGTGACCTGCGAGCGAATCAGCTGTAAACGAAGCGTCACGGAAATTACCGAATACCCCTGAAACCGTGATCGGCTTGGCCGACTAGTCGGGCTCTTAACAACCGACTAATCGGCTAGTTGGCCAAAGTCATAGTCGGAACATCTTTAGTATATGTACTGCCTAACCCTTTGATCGATAACATCCATAGTGTTCATCCATGGCGGTAACGTGATGTGTGTGATGGAGGGGCGATGCAAGTTTCTCTGGGAACTATCGCGACAGCCGAAACATACATTTTTGTACATACATGACACTTTTCTGTAGCCCATTGTGGTAATGAAACAAATCATATAGTTGGGCACTGTACTATGTGATGCACGCAGGAGTAATTGTCAAGTCAACCGACGAGATCTTATTTGGAGGGAAATTATGTAATTTTGGAAATATTTTACGTATTTTAATAATTTTTTATCGATTTAAATGAAATTTAGGGAATTATAGGATTTTTATGCTTCTCTCTTGCTCCCTGTAATGCTCGATACTTGGTTCTATTTGTCTGACTAGTGCCCGTGTATATATTTTTTGCTCTACTCATGACTATATATATATATATATATATATATATATATATTCGGTGTCTGCGTATGTCGCCCATCTTCTTTAAATGCAAACAGCCTTCCATGTCGATGTCAGCTTATGTATTAGTATACGCTCTGTCATTACTTTTGATTGATAACACTGGGCTCTATAATGCACATACAGATGTAGCTGACATCCTCTGACTGGTCTACCGTTATGGTAAAGTTAGTGTGTGTTGGCTCTGCGGGTAATTCTAGGAACTCTCATATAAGCCTAAACATTTAATTCGTACAAGTTCCTATTTTCGAAAAACATGAACTTACGAAAAAACAATAAAAGATATTGATTCAAATAATAGTCACATGGCACTATATTAGCTAAAATGTCCATAAACCCTGCATAATATCTTGAAACTAGGTATCCCCAGTTCTTCTTGATGGCCAATGCGCTGGTCACTGCGGGCTGCGCGCTGATGAGGTTCCTCCAAAATGAATCACCTAAGAAGACATTTTTGGTAAGATCAGTATTTGAGTAAAAACATACAATTTTCACCCCAGCTACCGTTCGACAGGTGACTGTGTGTTTGCCACGTGGAACTTCGGTCTAGGAAAAGCGGTGTTGAATAAGCAGGACACTACCTACAAACGCGGATTAACACGTTCCATTCTTCATAAGGCAGTGTAAAGCTGGTGCTGTGCCCTACTTTTTTGAGCACCACAACCAGTTCAAATTCATACTTAGACTATAACTCTGTCATAAAACGTTTTGAATTACCGTACCTGATGGTCCATGTCTGAAGCCTGGCGCCTGCAGACCGTTTGGGAGGAATGTAAAGTTTGGTAGGGGGATAAACTATTTGAATCTTGTCTATGGAAAACCATCTGAACCTCAATTCATCCACGTGCTGTGGGAGATGTATGCAACAGACTGTTTCTGCTGAAGGTGGAATCTTTCTGTCACGGACTTACTAATTATGCAGCATTTAGTTCCGTAGCCATAGTGTCCATAAGAGGGTAGAAGGCTTATAATGATAGGATACCAAGGCTGGTTGGCGAGCGGTAACATCCTGGCCTCACATTCGACAAGATGCAACTTCGAATCCCCGTCCAAACATTCATATTTCAGTTTTTTTTTTATTCAATAGTTTCTTGAAAACAGTCCAGGCGATTTCCCACTACACATCTTGTCAAAACATGCGGGTAATAGGAATAGAATGAGGACCTGACGGCTAGCTCATCGAATAGTGGAATGTCTGTCGATAGTAGCATTTTTTATGTTCCTAGACAGTGGTGTATATGTACATGTTACCAAATATTCTGTAAGTCCTAAAGATAGACACTTTCAGAGTTTATGCTCGACGATTTTCCTATCTTGTTCATGAGTGGTGCAGTTCATGAAAACTTTGGATATCTACCAATCCCCGACAACAATATAAACCTGTAACCACTATTTCTGATGGATGGATTATTCCATTTTACCACTAACTGTGCTCTGTACCGCCTTTTGTCGCATGTGTTGGGAAAGGAACTAGCTCACATCGTGTGTTCACTATATGCCCTTTGGCAGTTGTACACAAGATCCGTTTAGACGTCGGGACAGACTCGTACACTAACACTGATGAAAATTTTTACAAATGATATAACGTCATCTACAACTTGGTGGACATTATCTTCGGTGTAGACAGAGCGCGTGGCAAGTAGAAACTCAGATACTTTTGAATGTGAATAACGTTTCGAGGACACCAGACTAAAAAGAAAAGAAAAAATTGCATCAAATGGCTATGAATAAAAAAAAAAATCATCCCTTCCTACCGACAAAAAAACCACTAAACGTTTTTTTCGTTGTCGCAGCTACTATAGGCAATAAACTGCTATTTGTGTCGAAAGTAGTACTACAACAGATCCTAATGAACAGCCTTATCGGGAATCGAACCATCCACCTCCCACATGACAGTCCCAATAGTTAAAAACTCTTCGACCAGACACGATAGTTAGATCGGCATATAAAAAATTATTCTAAAACGGGTACTGCAATGGAACGATCCCAGTATTCACCTATAGTGATTTTTGGGAAACGAAAGAAAATCTGAATGTAAAACTGTGCTGCATATTCTCGCGAACGATACATCCTCACGTACTGCTCAGCCATCAGGCTCGGTATTCTATGATTAGCTTTCGACATTCGATGCACGTTTCCGGTTATAATAACATCGTTACTGTCTTTAACATTATACAGCTAACGTTCAAACTATTAGAAATAAAACTGGGTAAAATCTTTCGTAGTGATATTAGGAGATACTACATCACGAATATAAAACATTATCTCGTAAAATTTGTAGACTGGTTTGTGGAGGAGGTATTACTCTAACTTCACATGTTCAGAACTGACTTTGCTGATCTTGTGATAAGCCAGTCGTTTCTACCCATTCAATATCACCTACATCTCCAACTACTGCTTATTCATTACTTTGGTTTAAAAACTCACTCACCAGACTAGACATTCAGGCAGGCATAAAAGCAATAACTCTGAAAAGAAAACGAATGGAATGCATTGAAGAGAGAACCAAAGATCACTTGTATGACAGCGCCTAACATTAAAAATTCACCATATTCTCACATTTCTTGTCATTTATGATTCACTAATACCAAAATACCTTAATTTTAATGACCTTAGTTTTTTATAGACCATTGAGTCCGCTACTCATAATCCACATTATCTTCTATTTTCTAAACAGCCACTCACTCTTAGTGCGCACAAGTAAATAGTTTAAGTTTCTGGTTGAAACCTTCCTGAAGGATATTGGTGATAGGGCTAGTTTCTTTCTTCCTAATCTTATTTAACGACACCTGCAGTTTAACGTAGAAAAACGAACCATGAATACTTCACAGCAAGCTATGTCTGGTTACATGCCTATGAGCATCCACCACCGATACGGAAATTCGAACCGGGGACCTTTCAGTCTCCAGTCAGACGCTTTAATTACGAAGTCGCTTTGGCGCTAAAAGATCTGTAATTACGTGAGACGCTTTTATTGTAACAGAATGTAAATGCCATATAAGTTACGAACTATCGATGAATAAATTGGAGACATTAAAATGAAATTCCCAATATGTAGCTAGTCATACAAATTCGTTAGAAAGGTTTACCTACCTATATGATGACTGTTAGGAAAGTTGCAATATCATTAAATATCTATTGCACCCTAGAACTACGAGAGATGAAAATGAATTTCATAAACTCATTGAAACTACATGCAGTGTAGTCCAGGTTGGCGTTGTTATCATTATGTTTAATCCCATTCACCTTTAAATAACTTTACTATGACAGTGTTACCAACTACAAACATCTTCAAATTCTGTCTCCTGGCCGCCAAGAAAATGAAAAAACTAAAGGAACCCAAAACACTGACGCATTATAACGTTTTTCATTAATTTATGGTGACATTAGATATTGTTGACTACTTCTAACGAAGTGTGCCTTTATAAAAAAGAACCACCGTGTCATTTCCATTGAATCGTTTCGGAATATCTGAATAGTCGAGAAATGATCCCGCGTCCTCCTGAAGACCTAACTAATACTTCATTGCTCACCCACCAGGTTGAAATGGTTGTGGAATATTGATTAAAGTATGCAGACAAAGGCCAGAAAGAAGTTAACTTTATAATAACTTAATATTGAGGAACACCAAATGCCTATTTAATTGTAATAAGTATATTGTCTGCTACAATAATGATCATTTGGGGGTTCCACCTCTATGAGAACTCAAGGAAAATAATTTGATAAAACTTTGTATAGGACACTTATTTTGTAATGCCGTTGAAAAATGTATTTTTAATTGCCCAATCGTGAACGAAATAAAAAGAAAGTACAATGTGCTTTTATTTACACAAACACCTAACTTTATTATTATTAAACCTTATTTCATGAACTGCAGATGGAATGTCCTAAATCTTAATTACGATATTACTAACATGTTCCAAAGAGCGCGAGTTGACTAGCGAAGCATAAATACGCGATCGTCTTACTCCAGATACAGCCGCACGTATCCAGGTAGCGAGAACCGATTTCCTGGTACAGCACCAACAGGTTCCTACCTGCCCGATTTCAAGGACTGCGGCAGGGTATCAGGTTATACCGCGGGGTATCATGTTTCAAGGCCAACGGCAGGATATCAGTTTACACTGGAACACCTGCATAGAGTATCAGGTTACAAGGAGGGGGAACTGAGGTTTTAAGGCCAACGGTAGGGTATCAGATTACACTGGATCACCTGCATCGAATATTAGGTTTCAAGGCCAATGCAAGGTTATCAGGTTACATCTGCGTGGGGCATCGATTTCAAGGTCAACGGCAGGATATCAGATTACAACAGAACACCTGCATAGAGGATCAGGTTACAAGGAGGGCAAACTGAAGTTAGTGGGGAGGGGAGGGGGATATCAGGTTACAAGGTGGGGAAACTGAAGTTAGTGGGGAAGGGAAGGGGGTATCAGGTAATAAGGAGGGGAGGGGGTATCGATTACTAGGAGTGGAGGTGGCATCCTTTGATGTTACACTTTTTTGGTTGCCCCGCAAGGGTATCAGGTTACAACGGAACACCTGTATTGGGTATCTGGTTACAATGTAACTCCTGCAGAGTGTATCAGGTTACAACGGAACACCGAATAGAGTATCAGGTTTCAAGGCCAATGGCTGGATATTAGGTTCAACTGGAAAACCTGCATCGAATATTTGGTTTCAAGGCCAATGGAAGGGTATCAGGTTACATCTGCGTGGGGTATCGATTTCAAGGTCAACGGCAGGATGTCAGGTTACAACAGAACACCTGCATAGAGTATCAGGTTACAAGGAGGGGAAACTGAGGTTAGTGGGGAGGGGAGGGGGTATCAGGTTACAAGGAGGGGATGGGAGAGGGAATCAGTTAAAACGAGGGGAGGGGGTATCAGTTACGAGGAGGAGAGGCGGCATCCTTTGAGGTTACACTTTTTTTTGTCCATGCTTACAGCTGCCACCGGTGTTCTCCCCCTACTAACAAGAAGTTCTGGTTTCATCCAACGCAATCTCTTCCTTTTTTTTTTTTCACCCTGAATTCAGTTTGAGTTGGGTCTAATAAATACGCCAAAAAGTGGCTAGGTGGCATAGCTTTGTTGTATCCCTTTTTTAGCTTAGATATATGGCTAATGCTAGCTAGTTTCATCGAATTTGGCTTCAAGTCTTGTCCACTGTTATACTGCATCTGACAGCGGCCCATTAATATTTGGAGGTTATCCATTGCGAATGATACTGTTTCAGTATCTCAGAAATCATTCAATAGGTCTTTTTATTACCATGTTTTCGACTTTTTACTGAGTTACAATGTCCATTATATTTCTGTTCTCTTCACAAAGTTTTATTACCTTTTGCCACTCAGAAATGTGTAATCCAAAAAAAAATCAGTCTGAGTGTTCCAACGAACGTTTGGTGGTAATACAAAAGCTATTCCACCTTCTTTTATAAACAATTTGCAGCATGACTCTCTCGGAAATGTTTGCACAACATGCTCCTTTGTGTTGGCCATTTCCAATTCCAAATGGAACTAGATGAAACTAGAACTTATTAAGGTTGAGGTTTACTACCAATAATTATGAAACTAAAGTCACAATCAAAATCCTTCAAATGTGTGATGTTTACTGAAGAAGTTTTAAAAAATGACATCTCTGGAGTGGTGGGAGTCGCAATACCACATTTTAATTAAGAGAGTCAAACCAATTTATACCCAATTTTCAGTCATTAGTTGGAGCCATAGTATTATCAGTGTCGGTGAAAAGAATATTTTCCACATTCGGCCTGTCTAGTTTATTTTATGAAATAGGTTGGGGACAGATAGCATGAAAAATCAACATTTCTTTTTGAGTATTACAATTCGGAAATCGATTAGCTTTTTAGTCCACTAAATGACAATTTGATGAAATCCCTGATTTTTATTGAAAATAACATTTGATTTACAGCATGATTAAAAACGATATTTTAGTAAAAATGATTTAATCATGCTAACCCTGGTTGAGAGTAAAGTATACAGTAACCGCAACGCTAAATCTCATGGGAATAACGTCTTAGTAGAAAAATTGGTAGCAGTATCTACTCTTGAATTATTGGCGTGATTAAATTTGGCAAATGCTGGTATGTCGCTTTTTCCATACACAAATAGATTCGAAAATCATCAAGCTCACTGCGTAATTCAGATATTGGTTTGCAAAAAAAAAAAAATACTTTTTAGCCACCATGTCCTTTCATTTGTCTTCTATTTGCTCTTTTTTATATATAATGCAAACCGCAGCCTTTACAAGAATTCATACTTCGTCAAAATTTTCCATTTTGAATACAGCAAACTACAATTTTCGAGGTTCCTCACATCATAACTGTGAAAGCCAAATTGAACGTCTGAACGGCAACATTTCATTCAATTCATTTGCACAAATTGACTTGCGCAAGCCAGTTTGTGGAAATGGCTTGAGCGCGTAAACCCACCTTTAGGCTTCACTTAATACCTAAACAGTAACTGATGAGTAATTAATGATGATGTGTAAAGTTGTTATGAAGCATCCTTCTGAAAAATTACTGTAGTGGAGCTTTTTATGACAATTTAGAGACTCGCAACCTTACACCACTTCCAGAGGACATTTCTTCCTCATCGCTAAAGTTGTTGCATAAAACCATTGTTTTCACATAATTCAGTATTAGTTTAAAAGTCTGGAGTGATTTTCAAACATCTAAAGTTGATAATTCTTAGAATTTGGTTACAACACATACTACCACAATGACCAATAACGTAAGAACACTTCCCAGACTGTATGACATGAGTAAGGTTATGGCTATCGTAAACACCTCAAACCTTTCAGATAAATAAGTACAGCCTACAGTTATGCAAGTCACAATGTCTTTTTATTCATGTCAAATACAATGTTTCAGTTAGGGTATGATCAATGCACTATTAACATTAACAAGTGTATAACAAAATTATTGCTGTTTTTAAGCAATAGATGAAAAAATTATAATATTTTTATGAACTGCCGTGACATGGATTGGATCCTTGTTATTCCTAATGCGTGTTGGAAACTCATCCCTCGCCCTTCAGAATAGATACTATGTTTAAGCACGTGTGTAAACATGTGAACTAAGACGGATGTAATGAAACTGCGTATGTTGATAAAATAAATGCTAGCGCTAGTGGAAACTTCTAGTCTATCGTTAGTTTAAATACATTTCGTAAGCGATTAGCCGTTAATGGATAGAAGGTAATAAGCGCAGAAGCCAAATGTTGAAGTGAGGATTCAGTAACAATAATGTACGAAATTATTAAGAATTTCGAAGTAATCATCAGTAGTGTCCTCATAGGAGAGCTAGGATTTTTACCGTTAATCGATGACGTCACAGGGCTGGGAGGTAGGTAAATTACGGTGAGAATTGCGTGTTTAGTTCGCCAACCCGCCACATGAGGCAGCACCAACTGGTGTCACTACTGTCTATCGCGGAGTCCGGCCGGGCAGCCGACATTAATTCTGACGCATCCCTGCGGGCATTTAGCTATTTCTGTGATGTACCGCTAACCGGCGCTCGGCTGTCCTCAATTCTGACGCGACGGTAGGCGCTATTTCGAGCGTATCATTACGGATTCACTGGCGTGGATTGTGCAAGTCATGTTATACGCTGCTTGCTGGTATAAATTAGAGATTCCTCAACAATCGTTATTACCAAACCTACAATTTTCTCCCCATGACCTTCGATGAGCATTTTGTCATGTCTTATTGATATTTAGAATTATTATAATTCATTAATTGTTTAGTCACCATAAAATTAACTTCTAAAATTATTTTTTTGGACAAAACTTTTTGTTGCCTTCTGTAAATTGTATTATTTGTTCAAATAATAAGTCCCGTTCGTTGTCAATTATGTAAGGTCATTTGATCGTATATATCTAGCTGGCATTTTTTTCTAACCACTCCAAGTTGTCTTATTACCCTTGATAGTAATGCTCTTACGCGCCTCTTGTGATATGTCAGTTGTAAACTATTTTCTCTATCCATTTCTAGTAATACATACTCGTAATAAGAATACTATACTTCTCAATCGTACTCTAGGAATATACAAAATTTTAGGTAGGGGTTTAGTTAAATAAAAAACTTATTTTAATGATAAATAATACAGATTTATTTAAATTTTAAATAAATTTTATTGCATAACAATACATCATTCAATACTTATAGTTTCATTTCATATATCATAGGCCTCTCTTGCCTTTGACATACCCCCCACCCATTTTTACCTGATTCTTCACTTTATATCCATTTATAGGTGGAACTTAAGGGGGTTTCTCAAACTCGAATGTCAGAACGAAACAAAGAATTCATATAAACATCAAATCTCAGAATCTCGACTATGGCTCGGTGGTTAAGGCGTCTGACCGGAGATAGAAAGGTACTCCGTTCGAATCCATGTCTGGGTGGTGATTTTCTTAAGCCCTTAACCCACCTTCACCTCTGGCACAGATTGCTGTGTAATACGAAGTACGCCAGAACGCTTCCGTGGCTCAGATTCCACGTTTAACTGTAGGTCTTTTCTAAGGCTAACAACTCTATGGTTGTGTACACTTTTTAAAAAAGATTAAAGACAATCGAAGACCTAACGTGGTCTTAGGTGACCTAAACGAGCATTCATACTGGATTGAGGGGGAGCAGACAGTCAGTCAGTAAGTCAGAGGACAAATTTTAATATCAACATTGACTCTCGTCTCTGAGCTCAACATATTGCTATTCATTGAATGACAATTATTAAGAAGGATTTGGGCAGGTATAAGGCAAATGGATGTAGGTATGAGCAGTGTTGGTGAAATAGGAGTGGTAATTGTAAAGTATTCACAGCAAACAGTGAGATCAATACCTGATGAGGAGATGTAAACACTTTATTTATAGTTTCATTAACCCCGGACCAGAAAAAATCAATCAGTAACAGCTACCCCTGGTACCAAACTATTCACCCTAGCCTCGCCGCTCACACCTCAGCTATCTAGTAGCACGCGCACAGGTACGAAATTGATCACATCAGCATCATCTCATATCACCCACATAACAACAAGCCATCCTATAACATGTGTCCCTAGTACCACAAAGCCATGAGTAGATTAAAGACTCACTCTTAACACAGGCTGCAATGCCGTACTTTGGATGCTCACTCACAGCTGTATACGTCACAAAACACACACACACACACACATTAGTGGTGCAAATGAACTACACACCCTACAAGCGGACAGACGAATGAAAGAAAGGTAACACCATATTTACTCTCTAGCTGCCCTCCCGTGCACACTGCATTTCAACTGTGGACCTCATATTACACTACTATATACGAGCAATGGTTTGACTGTGGGTTTGTAACACAAGTTCTTCGCTTCTCTGGTGCATCCACTCATCACGATTTTTGCCCCGAAGGACAAATAGTGAACAACGTGGGAAAAACAGTTCGTACACCAAAACAAACGCCAGCAAACTGTAAACAGAACAGTGAAATTGAGGAGTGTCTAGATTCTTGAAATCACTCCAGACAAATGCAGGAAAAGAGACCTTCAAAAGTCCATGGCCGAATTCCTCACCGTTCCTTGCCACACTTCCTTTCTCACCTCTAATGACGAATGCATCTCCGAGGCACAAAGCCCTCCCAAAAAAGCCTGATCTACTTGAAATACTAGAATTTTTGATGGTAGTTTAAAATTGTCATGTGTGACGACAGCAATGTGCCAGTAATAATACACAGTAGACTGGGAAGTTATAATAGCTGCGACAAATAAAAACTTTTAAAAATTCATTCACAGACAAAGGTATGGAATAAACACAGCACCTGCAGTAAAGTTACCATAATGCTTTTGTTGGGTGTTTTAAATATACCGGTCATTTTTAAACACCCTGTAGCAAACTGATAGTTTGATGATCATCAAACAGACAATATTACCCAAATTTTTCATAGAAGATCTCCACACATTGACAAGTATCCAAAACGTCACCGTTAGTGCAGACACTAGTTCTATTACGCCGAAGATAGCGCCCATACTTGAACTGTCGTAAATTGTTAGGTCAATCGTATAAGAAAGTGGGTGTTTTGGATATTTTATCTACTCAGGCCTCACACCTAAAGTATAGTGCCAGATTGCGGCCATGGTTAACTTAGGCTCCATACACCACTCAGAATTATTCTACAAATATCCATTCTACGCCATAAATAGACCCCCCACCCTCACACTCTTCATATCTTCCAGTCACATCCAGCCCAGCTCCTTTATTATGTCACTTGTTGAATGTTTACGACTAATAAATCTAACTTCCCTCCTTTGCAACATGTATTTGATGTACAAAAAATGTGGACACTATACTACACCACTATAGGCAATCAATGGTCTGACTGTGGGTTTGTACCCAAGTATTTCGCTTCTCTGGCACACCCCCTCAGCACCCTCTCCATTAAATAATTTTTACCCCGAAATGAATATACTAAAAACGTGAGAAACACATTTATTATGAGAAAACAAACAGCAGTAAACTGTAAACAGCACAGTGGAATGGGAGAGTGCCTAAGCCCTGAAACAATGGTTAGAAGCAGACATTGATGTTGAGCATAATTCTATAACCATATATTTTAGACTCAAATCCACAGAGGAATCACGCACACACACATATTTTCCATGCCTACAGCGAGCTCTACACAACAACCTGAACCAAGATAGAACTCACACTGAGGAAGAAGACACACACAAACACGCACATTAGTGGAGGAAATGAACTACACATCCTACATACAGGCAAACGAGTTAAAGGAAGTTCTAACCATATTTACGCATACATACCCACTGAGAGATGTACACACACACACACACACACACACACACACACACATACACACACACAAGTACAAGCATACTGCGAGTTCGACATAAAGAACAGCAAGCATCATGGAAACGATGAGATGGGACAGAATTGTCGTTACCACTGATTATCTGGACAGAAATCTCGTTAAAAAATCATCATACAGTCGAGTTAAAGTCAGGTATCACCATACTTATGCTTAAATGCACAAAGAGACACGCAGATACAAATGTCTTTGTCTAAAGCGAGTTCAACACAACTTCCGGCATTAATAGTGGAATCGAGAAAGTGGTGCCGTACTATCTTGCCTCATGATTGACTGTAAAACAGAACTGTCCTCACATATCATCGGCCTGACGAGACAGAGGGTGCGCAAAAGTTGATATGTTTTCACCACACACCTCAGTGTTTGTCACATAAATAGTGTTCATCACACCCAATTGATTACATGTACCATCACCACCAAGTCTACCCCACACTACAGCCTTTTCTGCCATTCATTAACAGTGCCTCGGGTGAAATGAGAAACAAAAGACACTTATCGGCAGAAACTAGAACCCACTAATATTCATACAGAACGTCACCCACAAATCCATACGTCTCCACACACAAGCACAAAGAAACAGGAATGGCAAATCATACATCCAAACAGACGAGTTTAAGTAATATATAACCATATTTACACATACAGACAAAGGCGGAGACGCACACACACGCACATTTGTATGCCTACAGTGAGATCGACACAACAACCAGCCCAATTATGGCAACGAAAAAGTGGTGCAGTACCTCAGTAACATGCGTTCAATGTACCAACTCTTCACATCATAATCGTCTCATTTATCTCACACTACAGACCTCTCTGTCATCCATTATCATGTGTCCTAGGTACAAAACTGTTCACATCAGCACCACTACGTCTATCCCACAACTAAGCGTTTTCTGACATACAGTAACATATGCCCCAGGTACCATGATTAGCAGTAGGCACTAGGTCATCAGACAGATATAATAGCTCCCATATTCATACAAGGTATCACCAACAAATCCATATGTCACCACACATAAGCACACACAAACATAAGTGAAGGATCAGCACATCATACATCCAGACAAACGAGTTGAAGGAAGGTATCACTATATTTGCGCATACATAGACAGAACGACGCGCACACACGTGCATTTCCATGCCTAAAGCGAGCTCAACACAACAACTAGCCCAAGAATGGCAACGAGAAAGTGGGACAGATCCCCCATGACTGGCCAAAAATCATCAGACAGACGTGTTTGAGTGGGTGAAAAGGCACCAATTCATATTAGGTCTCCCCCACATATCCATAGGTCACCACACGTAATGACACACAAACATAAATGTAGGATCACCACATCATACATCCAGACAAACGAGTTGAAGGAAGGAATCACTATATTTGCGCATACATAGAAAGAAAGACGCGCACACACGTGCATTTCCATGCCTACAGCGAGCTCAACACAACAACTAGCCCAATCATGGGAACGAAAAAGTGGGACAGATCCCACAAGACTGGCCAAAAATGATCAGACAGACATATTAGAGTGTGTGCAAGGGATGATATGTTTTCGCCGTTCATCTCAGTACTTATGCCATTTAGATTATTCATCACAACCAATTGATTACATGTATCATCAACACATAGGTAGCCAGTCATTGTGCAATCTCAAAGTCGAGTAGAATCCTATCTTGATAGACACCCAACTACATAGAAAGACACACACTCACATGTCCATTCACACCCACATATCAATACATCACTACACACATACAGGTTACTCCAGAAATGGGACTGAACTCCGTACATCCAGACTGAATAGTTGTAGCATGGGGGAAGTATGACATGTCTTTGCCACACACATCAGTAATCATCACACCCAACTGTTTACATCTACGATCAACACATTGATGGTGAAATCTCGATAGACAAACAACCACATAGGAACGCACACATATGTCCATACATACACCACAATTCTATACGTCACCACATTCATACAAGTAAATCCAGGAAAGAAACTCAACACCCCCACCTCCAGACTGAGGAATTAAGGGATAGGCAAAGGACAGCATGTCTTTACAATACACCTCAGTTCTCACCACACTCACCTGATTTCATCTGACGACATTATAGACGCCTACTGGAAGTAAATTTCTTATACAAGGTTTGCTCAAACACATAGCAGCTTCTGAAAGAATAATTTGGTTCAGTCTGTCCAGGTGGGTGCGGCGAGACCGGGGCATAATACCGGTAACCGCATTTTTAGGACCGGAATTTCGAAGCGGGCGAAAGCGGTTATTTGCGCCTTTATACCAACGTAGAAATACGATGTACGCGATATTTGCTTGCATTTGTCTTGGTGTACGTTGCTCACTATATGTCCTTCGGGGCAAAAATCGTGATGAGTGGATGTACCAGAGAAACGTACAACTTGTGTTACAAACCCACAGTCAGACCATTGCTTATATATAGTAGTGTAATATGAGGTCCACAGTTTTTGGACTTGAAATATAGTGTGCACGGAGGGCAGCTAGAGAATAACTATGGTGATACCTTTCTTTCACTCGTCTGTCCGCATCTTGGGTTTGTAGTTCATTTTCACCACTAATGTGTGTGTGTGTGTTTTGTGAGGTATACAGCTGTGTGTCAGTATTGCAGCCTGTGTTAAGAGAGGCTCTTGAATCTATTCATGGCTTTGTGGTACTAGGGGCACATGTTACTGGATGGCTTGTTGTTATGTGGGTGATATGAGATGATGCTGATGTGAACAGTTTCATTCTTGTGCACATGCTACTAGCTGGCTGAGGAGTTGAGAGGAGAGGCTAGTGTGAATAGTTTGGTACCTGGAGTCGGTGTTACTGATGGAATTGTCTGGTTCCAGGGTTCATATGGAGTCCACAGTTTTTGGAAATAAAATGCTGTGTACGAGGGAAAGACAGCAAGAGTGGAAATATTTTGATACCTTTCTTTTACTCGTCAGTCTGCGTGTAGTGTGTGGAGTTCATTTCCACCACTAATGTGTGTTTTGTGACGTATGCAGCTGTGAGTGAGCATCCAAAGTACCATATTGCCGCCTGTGGTGAGAAAGGCTTTTGAAGCTATTACTGCCTTTGTGGTACTATGGGGGGGGGGGCACATGTTACTGAATGACTTGTTGTTATGTGGGTGATATGAGATGATGCTGATGTGAATGGTATCGTACTTATGCACATGTTACTAGATGGCTGAGGTGTGTGAGAGGCGAGGCTAGTGTGAATAGTTTGGTACCTGGAGTAGCTGTTACTGATAGAATTTTCTGGTTCCAGGGTTCATATGGAGTCCACAGTTTTTGGAAATGAAAATGCTGTGTATGAGGGAAAGGCAGCAAGAGTGTAAATATGGTGATACCTTTCTTTTACTCGTCTGACTGCATGTAGTGTAAGGAGTTAATTTCCACCACTAATGTGTGTTTTGTGACGTATGCAGCTGTGAGTGAGCATCCAAAGTACGACATTGCAGCCTGTTTTAAGAAAGGCTCTTGAATCTACTCATGCTTTTGTGGTACTATGGGGGGCACATGTTATTGGATGACTTGTTGTTATGTGGGTGATATGAGATGATACCGACGTGAACAGTTTCGTACCTGTCCACATGCTACTAGATGGCTGAGGTGTGAGAGGCGAGGCTAGGGTGAATAGTTTGGTACCTGGGGTAGCTGTTACTGATAGTTTTTTTCTGGTTCCAGGATTAATGAAACTATAGAAAAAGTTTGTATATTTCCTCATCAGGCATTGTTATCACTGTTTGTTGTGAATTCTTTACAATTACCACTCCCATTTCACCAACACTGCCTGTACCTACACCCATTTACCTTATACCTGCCCAAATCTTTCTTAAACCTTATCATTTAATGTGCGCGGGTGTGTTTTTTATGCACAGAGCAATATGTTGAGCTCAGAGACAAGAGACAATGGTGATAAAGGAAATTTTCATCTGACTTACTGACTGACTGACTGCTCCCTTTCAATCCAGTATGAATACTCGTTTAGGTCACCTAAGAGCACGTTAGGCCTTTGTTTGTCTTGAATCCTTTCTTTTGAAAGTGTACACAACCATAGAGTTTTTATCCTTAGAAAAACCTACAATTTAACATGGAATCTGAGCCACGGAAGCGTTCTGGCGTACTTCATATTACACAGCAATCTGTGCCAGAGGTGAAGGTGGGTTAAGGGCTTATGAAAATCACCGCCCAGACATGGATTCGAACGGAGTACCTTTCTGTCTCAGGTCAGAAGCCTTTACCACTAAGCCACAGTCGAGATGCTGAGATTTGATGTTTATATGAATTCTTTTTTCCGTTGTGACATTCGTGTTTGAGATACCCCCATAAGTTCCACGTATAAATGGATAAAAAGTTAAGCATCAGGTAAAAAATGGGTGGGGGGTATGTCAAAGGCAAAAGAGGCCTATGACATACATGAAATGAAACTATAAGTATTGAATGATGTATTATTATGCAATAAAATGTATTTAAAATTTAAATAAATCTGTATCATTTATCAATAAAATAAGTTTTTTATTTAACTAAACCCGTACCTAAAATTTTTTTTATATTCCTAGAGTATGATTGAGAAGTATAGTATTCTTATTACGAGTATGTATTACTAGAAATGGATAGAGAACATAGTTTACAACTGACATATCACAAGAGGCGCGTAAGAGCATTACTATCTAGGGTAATAAGACAACTAGGAGTGGTTAGAAAAAAATGGCAGCTAGATATATACGATCAAATGACCTTACATAATGTACAACGAACGGGACTTATTATTTGAACCAATAATACAATTTGCCGAAGGCAACAATACGTTTTGTCCAAAAAAATAATTTTAGAAGTTAATTTTATGGTGACTAAACAATTAATGAATTATAATAATTCTAAATATCAATAAGACAGGACAAAATACTCCTCGAAGGTCCTAGGAAGAAAATTGTAGGTTTGGTGATAATGATTGTTGAGGGATCTCTAATTTATACCAGCAAGCAGCGTATAACATGACGTGCACATTCCACGCCAGTGAATCCGTAATGATACGCTCGAAATAGCGCCTACCGTCGCGTCAGAATTGAGGACAGCCGAGTGCCGGTTAGCGGTACATCCCAGAAATAGCTATATGCCTGCAGGGATGCATCAGAATTGATGTCGGCTGCCCTGCCTACTCCGCGATGGACAGTAGTGACATCAGTTGGTGCTGCCTCATGTGGCGGGTTGGCGAACTAAACACCCAATTCTCGCCGTGGTTTATCCCCCTCCATGCCTTGTGACGTTATCGACTAACGGTAAAAATCGTAGCTCTCTTATGAGGACACTACTATGAACGTTTACTCCTTTGTATTAACATGAAAGCAGCTTACATCAACAAAGAAGTAATTTGGTTACAGACGTGGTCCGCTACATTTTTCACCTTTACTCACAGTTAAGTAGTACACATTATTCTATACGATCTCACAAATTATAGGGCTGGTGATTAATATTCTCAGCTGGGATTTTCGAATTTTCTATCGGAAAATACTCAATGACACCAAAAAAAACTACAATATAACCATTCTGCGTATGTTACTCCATTCAGGTTTTTTAATCGACTTTGTTCGTTTCAGTTATGTTACTGCTCGAAAATCGCAAAGAACAGTGGGACCAAGATGTTCTGGTTTACATCTGATTCCAATAATAAACAAGCAGACCCCAAACATTTTGTGGTGCAGGTGGCGTACCTGCTGGTTGGTGAGAGTCCTAATTTCGGTTGTCTGTAGCTGACGGACGTTGATTTCCGCCGCGGCGTTTGGAAACTGCCGTGGATCAGCGCATGAGACCTGGGCTCCACCTGTGTACATCAGCTCCAATAGGTGGCCCAAGTCCTTCGCCTCGAAACCATGCAGCTCCACCGTCCACGGCCCCATGCTTATTTTATCCAGGAGTAACTGATGTACAGAAATCACAGTCTAGTATAGACAAGTGAGGACTATCAGTATATCGCGAGTAGTTAAAGGGCAATATGTATGACTTATCAGAGAAGAAAGAAGATATAGGTTTACTCTATAGGGAATCATTAGGAATATAGAGTAGAGATGGTAGCGGGAGGTGGTGCTGAAAATATTATTGACAGAAACGTGACTTATAGAGTAGAGAGTAACCTGCGAAGGTGGTGAAAAAGACTCGAGTTAACTCGGTGGAACTCGTAGCCATGATTTGACACATCTGAAACAAGCAGTGTGGAGTGTAAACATGAATATGGAAATGCTGTTTCGGTAAAGCATTCCTTTAAGGGTTGTGTCTGTTTATACCATTGTTAGATGGGGTTTCAAAAGATATAGCCTACATCTAAATAGATGGGGTCGGTAGTATTTTTTGAGTTATTAGCGAAAGCTGTGAGGAAGCCTGTAACAGAACTGTAAACATTAGGCACATTTTGTGAGTTGGTAATGTGATCGCAGAGATTCTAATTACAATAGGCGACGGATTGTGCACACCTAGTGGTACACTTCTTGAAAAAACTGCCTCACCTAATGACGTGAAATTGAACATACTAATTAAAAGTTTATTTTAGATGTGACATCAATCATTATTTTAGCAAAAAATAAAAAAAATATGATATTTTTTATTTGTGTATGCTGGCAAGTAGAGGTCTTCAGTTTGTAAATCGCTATCATAGAAAGAACAAGTCTGGTAAATAGAACGTCACCTGTGGTTTTCGCGCTAAAGCAGTTCTGTCTGGTGGGCCTCCATTTAAAAAAAAAAAAAATCGGGGATTAAAAAGTGTAAAAATTGTATCTAAATGAGTTATACCACTAAGGAAGACCGCTTGTTAATAAAGTCGGTTTAGCCGTGCGTGTTGAGGCGGTGGGTTGAAGAGCGGGGGGTCCTCAGTTCGATGATACCAAACGCGAAATTGTTTTTCTGTTTGTATTTTTTTTATTGCTATTTGATTTTGTAACATTTCAAATTTGTTTTGAAACAATGTCTCCAAATTATTTATTTTCCTCTGAGAAATACATAAATGATGAATGATATAAATCATAGAAATATTTGAAACAAAAATTACGATCACCTCAAGAACATTTCATGATGGATAATCTTCCACAGTCACTTATGCTCCAGAAAGTGAAATGTTAATTTATTTTTTTGTATTAATGATTATCATTGGTTTTAGAATGTTCTTTATAAATAAATCTGTGACTTGTGTATATGAATTCTTTTTTCCCTCGTACCATTAGGGATTGGAATGCACAGCAAAGAGATTAGCTTTGGTGCTGAGCACCCTCTGCCACCCACAATTTTGTGAATTGCAGAGTATATATGTAGATGTAGATGTAGATGAATGTAGATGCATCGGTTTTGTAATTATACAAAAAAATCCCGCTCCATCCCTTAATCAGATATTTAAATAACTACACAATTTTACTGACAGAATATACAAAGTTTAATCAAAATCAAAATTTAAGAATAAAAGGAAGGTACATCTAATTGATACGCTTCAAAAATTAATCGAAAATAACGTTGCCGCAAACTGAACTATTGAGAGAAAATGAACTTATGCTCCAGAAAGAGATATATTAATTTATTTTTTTGAATTAATGATGTACTATGGTTGCTGAATGTTCTTTGTGAAAAAATCTGTGGGTTATGTAAATGTAGAGGCAGCGGTTTTGTAATAATACAAACAAATCCAGCTGCCTCTCTTAATCGGTTATTTAAGTAACCATATAATTTTAATGATAAACTATGCAAAACATAATGACAATCAAAATTCAAGCACACTCCACGTGGAAATTTTGAAAACTCTTTAACGGAAAAAAATATGGTTCCTAGTAACTGAAACAAACAAAAAATGCATGCAGGTCGGAAGTTTAATGAAGCCAAACACAAGAACCATAAAATGTTTAATAAAACGAGAGGTCTTACTATGCACCGAAATAACTCGAATCCGCCACGCCAACACTGTCTGCATTTCAAAGATTTCCACGATCACCGAGCCTCTAACATCGACTAGTTTCTGTCGGTGAAGGGAATCAACGAAAGCCGTTTTCATCACCATATCTTCATAAAAATATTCCGTAATTTTCTGTATTGTTCCCCTCTCACCATGAATTCCCAGTCGCTTAACGCTCAGGCCTCGCATTCTGGAGGACTCGGGTTCGAATCCCCGCCTGGGCATCCAGATTTGTGTTTTGCATGGTTTCGCCATATCCCATATCCAGGAAAATGCCGGGATGTTTTTTTCAAAAGGGCCTTCGCTGAATTTCTTCCCGTTATTTGCCCCCAGTCCTTGCTGGAGTCCCACTATTTAAAAATGTTCTACAATCAAGCACAGCCAGTCTAACAATAAATATGCATTACAATAAGGTTACACGTTCTGTATCCAGTGCAAAAATTTTTGAAGGGGAAAGAAACTGATAACTTTAGGAAATTTCTGAACAGAACTGAAGATAAATTTTTGTAAGTAGTTGAATTGGTGTGATGAAATTTGGGTCATCTGGTGCATTTTCCCTTGTGTTGGTAGTTCGTATTACACACGTTCAATCATTTTCAACTTACATAGGACGCGGTTTGGATACGCGGTCTACAATTCAATTCTTTGATTTTTGTTTCAGACGAAGGTTCTCCATAATGTAATGAATATTTGTAATCTTTCAGTTAAAAGATACTTAAAACGGGTAACAATAATTTCACTGTCAGAGTAGCATCGCTTTAAGTGAATAAAAATTGTTTTGAGAAAGAAAAATTGTTTTGATCAATCGAGTTTTCCTTTAAGATGGAAGAGAGGTACGAAAATATATTGCTATGAAAATAAATACAGATTGTACATAATTACCTTAAATATTAATTGAAACTTTCCCTTTCGGACCGTAAAAATGAAGAAATATTACTCATATCTAATGAAAGCGCGTACAATGCTCACATTTTCGTTCTTTTATTACTATTCCTGTGCTAGCAAACCGATATGATATCATTCATCAATTATGCCCCAGTAAAATTTTTGCGGTCTGGACGTATGTGTCCACAAACTTTGTAAGTCAGAATCTTTCACTGGTATTAGGGCGAGCGACACTAGCCGACAATTTTTAGATTTTTGTTGTAAACGTTTTGAAAAAAACAAACTAGACGTGAAATTGAACATATATTAGATCGCCCTAATAATTCAGAGTTATCTCTAGATGTGCCATTAATCTAGAAGTGATCATTAACATTGCAAAAAAATTGTAATAATTTTTATTATTTTTAATAGCATATATATGAGTGATAATGGTTCGTTTTGAAAATTATTTTCATTCAACTTATGAAAATAGTGGTTGTGTTCCGATTCAACCAACAGCTAATTTTTGTAAAATACGGAATATCCCTTGTACAAGAACCAAGGGCGTATATAAGGGGGGGGGCGAGGGGACCCAGGCACGCCCCCCCCCCGAAATAATGAATATAAACAAAAAAATAAGTACCGTAATCTGAATTATTTTAATGAATCATGCGCGAAATAAATAAAAATATGTATTATTACTTATATCATTTTTTATTCTAATGAATTCCATACTTATATTTTTTAATGTATACTGTTAAGATATGCATCTGACACGCGCAATAATTCGTTTGAATCGTCCGCCGAACCGAATAGTGCGCGTATAGTTCTCTCGTGCTCCGCTGCGCGTCGTCTTTTCAGTTCCGAAAGATTACTCGCAAGCGAATTGATGCGCCGTTTACTCATACATTCGCGTTCTTGATGATATCGGCAGCACATGCTTTTGCCTTACTCTCGTGCAGTCTCGGCAGATGAAGAGTGGCTCCTACTACTTTCTTGTTCGCCATCATTTTTGACGGTCTGTGTTTATAGAGTGTATTTACTTTCTGATTATTTTAATAACCCCTTTTTCTCTTCAATAAACGAGATACTTTTTCCAAATTACCAACAAAATATATATTGAAGTTGATCGTAAGTGAACCACAGTCGTCATGAAGAGGCAAGTTTCTATTTAAAACTTTTTCGCCAAAAAACCAAGTGTCAATAAGCCTGTAGGTGATAGTCCTGAAGTCGGTAGTGTTAAGAACGGACAAAGTGCAAATACGTCTGACGGTGACAATGCTGAATTCGGTTGCGTTGGTAGAATTGCTTCTTGTGATGTCGCTACTTCGAGCTCAATTAATGTATTTCCGGTTATAGAGGATAATATGTCTAATCAAGTAATGAAAAATATTTATGATATTGGAAACTACAATTCCATTCAGTCTTTCACAAACGAAAAAAAATTTTTTTTGAGAAAATGTTTGGAAACCTCAGCCTTGGTAACAAATTTCCCACCATCCCTAGTTAAAACCATATTCAATCTTTTCAAATGAAGTGGCTAGAAGATTTTATATGGTTAGCTTATTCAGAGGAAAAATCTGGATGTTTTGCAACGACTGCGTGTTATTTTCCCATACCATAAATGTAGGGAAAGGAGAACACCACATAATAGGGGCATTGGTTACTCAAGCATTTACCAATTTAAAAAAAGCCAGGGAAATGTTTAGCAAACATGAGAAGTTATCCTACCATAATAAATCTGTTTTGATCGCTGAAAACACAAAAGCGATAGTTAAGAACATGGCATAAAGTGTTATCAATCAAGTAAATGCCCAAAGAAGACTGGATATTGAGAATAATAGAAAACGGCTAATTCCTATAATACAAACAATACGATATTGCTGAAGGCAACAAATAGCTCTGGGCGAATAAGCCTTGAAGAACCAGACCAAAATGATGGGAATTTTCTATTGTTGTTGAGATACCGAGCCAACAGTGGAGATAATATTCTTAAAGACCAGCTAACGTCCAGTGGTGGGAAAACGATGTAGGCCCCCTACACAAGTCCTTTCATTAAAAATGAACTTATTAACACATTTGGTCACCTAATGCAATCAAAAATTGTAGAAAATGTCAGAAAGTCTGTTTTTTTTATTCCGTTTTAGCAGTTGAAACCACTGACATCACCCAAATTGAACAGTTTTCTCTCTGTGTACGTTACGTAGAGGACCAAAGTTTCAAAATCAGAGAAGATTTTGTGACATACGTTCCCGTTTATGACTTTACTGGAGCAGGTTTGGCTAACACAATATTAGAGACCTTGTCAACATTAGGAATTGACCTAAACAAAATGAGAGGCCAAGGGTACGATGGCGCTGCCACGATGAGTGGGCAGTTCAGAGGAGTACAAGCTTCCATCAGAGAAATGCTACAGTTGGCCCTGTATACCCATTGTTCTTCACACACTCTAAATTTGTATTTGTCAGATGTGAGCAGAATATCTTCTATAAGAAACTGTATGGGTGTCATAAAAGAAATCTGTGGATGCTTTCATATGTAAGCAAAAAGAACAGAAATATTGAAATCAACGATTTCTGAATGTTGTCCAGAACAAAAGAAATTTATTTCACTGTGCGAAACCCGATGGGTAGAAAGACACGACTCAGTAATTTTATTTAAAGACATTTTGGAGCCTATCTTTCACTCCCTTTGCAAAATAGAAGAGGAATTCAGTGACTCAGCATCTAAGGCTCACACTCTAAGCAGTGCTATTAGTCAATTTGCATTTCTTGTTAATTTTTGTTTTCAGCCGGATGCTATCAACCACGCATATGGTAACTTATCTGAGCAGCTTCAAAGCAAAAATATAGATCTTCCACAGGCCTTGACTAACGTTACGAGTATGTTTCACCTTCTGTCGAAGGAGATGGCAAATGCTGATAACTCATTTAAAGCCCTGTATAATCAAATAAAGTCGTTCGCTGCTAAACTTGACATTAAGGAAGAGATTCCAAGAATTTGCAGCCTTCAAACAGCACGTAGCAACGTCCCTCATACCACAGAAGAAGAATTTTATCGACGATCTGTTTATGTGCCATACCTGGACGATTTTTGTGACTCACTGAAAGAACGCTTTGAATCTTACAAGGAAACAGTTGCATCCTTACAAAACATGCTTCCACAATTGTGTATCATAACAGATTTAATTTCATTGGAAGCTGTTTTAGTTTCTATGAAGAAGATTTGTCACATAAAGATATTGTGCGAAGGGAGTTTATGTTGTGGAAAGAAAAGTGGAGTCATGAAAATACTTCAAATCTTCCAAAAACGGCTCTAACTTCTCTAGAAACATGTGCCAAGACTTTCTTCCCCAACATTTATACCCTTCTGAAATTACTCGCAGTTCTTCCTGTTTCTGTCGCAACCGTAGAGAGAACTTCTCCAGCCTGAGAACACTTACCTATGGAACAGCACATCTGAAAGTAGGCTTAACGGACTTGCTTTACTTTCTATCTACAGAGACAATATAGTTAGTGACGATGAAGTTCTTGATAAGTTTGCAAGTGTACCAAGAAACCTAGACTTTGATTTGTAATCATTGATATATATAAAAAGTAAAGTTCCTTTTTGTTAGTTTTGTTCTTCTTTTATTATATTCTTTTTATTGTCAGTTGGACAAACGATTAATAAAACAAATTTCGTTGCATTTATTAAACCCTCTTTTAAGGACTCTCCAAAACGACTCAAAACAGTCATTTGAATGATAGTTGGTAAAACACATATATGCATGTGTATATAAAAAGAAAAAAAGTAGGGGTCTTCGCAATTTATACATCCATTACAAAACAAAATATTATCTATGTGTAGAATCCCTAGAAACACGATAATCAAAATCGCGTATTTGACTCTTTTTGTTCGGATAAGTGTTTACAGATGAGACATTATTAAAATCTTGACCAATGTTTGAAATAACCGTAACTGAGATCTTTTCATCATTTGGTTTGTTTAAAAATAGGTATATTTTTTATTATTTAATGTGAACAATGAAGAAACGTGATCTCGGTAAAGTAAAAGGGGCATTCAGCGCAAATTACCCTCTGAATATGAGCAGCAAAACTGATATAAAGTATCATGGGGTGTCTACTTAAAATTACTTAACCTAACCTTATATTAATCTTGCCCTCCCCCCCCCCCGAAAATATATTCTATATTCGCCAGTGACAAGAACAAAATTTCCATTACAACTAGCTTACGCAGACACAATTCATAATGCTCAAGATTTAATATTAAATAAAGTTGCTGTAAATATTGGAGAAAAACAAAATTTTGTTGGTTTAAAAAATGATGGGTTATAGAGAGTAAAAACTTCTGAATGACTAGCATTAAATAGAAGATTTTCTTATGACAGAAGTAGTAATAATAAAAATTCGACGATGTTAAAATGTAGAAAATGGGAAGAAACTTGAATAAGAAATTTTCTGTCTGATTATTAACAAATTAAATATATTGATATTTTAAATATTTAAAATTTGCGTCTTATTATAAACGTGCCTTTTTTTTTCAACAAACTAAATTCACGGATTTTGATGATAGTAATTTCTTTAATTGTATATAATACTAGCCTCTTACCCGCGACTTCGTAAGCGTGGATTAAGAATTTTTTTGCCAGAATTAAATATAAAAAGTTGTAGGTAACGAAGGATTGGTCCCAAACAATATCGAGTCGGCATAATATGACAGGGAAGCTATCACTATATCATTTTACCGTCGAACCTGCCTCTTGAAGAGAATCAATTTCCAACATATTTCTGTCACTATTCGCAAAGTTCTCAAAATTTCGTGACTACAACTGTTAATCCTACTGGAAAAAATATCCTGTGCCCTTCATACAGCTTTCCTTACAACATTCCATCACAACGATATAGCCATTTAGTAGTCAAAAAGTAACAAAAAGACTGAGACTTACTTCCGTATTTATATTAGTATTACTGTGGTTCTCACTCACACACAAACTACGAACAACACCTGAGGGATCATTATAACCTAAAAAAGTGTACACCTACAAAATTGCAATACTAGCTACGATTTGCCTCGCATTTCACCCCTAAATTTCTAATATCTACAGTTTAACAATCATTCCGAATAACTTACGGCCCAGGCCTGACTCTTACGATGAAAAACAATTTTTCAAAATCTTAGCCTCCACGGAGATTTGAATCCGAGACCACGACGTTTGTAAGCAAACTCTTTAGCCACTGAACTGCCAGTTCACTACAAGGAAATATGGTCTGGAGACGTCCACATCCAACGGGTCTGTCTATCGTCGTATTTCGAAGTTATGAGACAACATGTGATATTTATACAGATAATTTCTCAACCAAATATAGACAGTATTTTTCTCCTTGTTTCAATGGATAAGTGTGCACAGTTTCATCGAGATCGGATGAAAACTGTGGATTTGTATGAAGAACAAATAAACCAACAAACAAACAAACATACATTCATCTTTATATATAAAGATTACTGTGGTTCTCACTCACAAGCTAAATGCAAAAAAACACCTGAGGGATCATTATAACGTAAAAAAGTGTACACCTACAAAATTGCCGCACTACCTACGATTTGCCTCGCATTGCACCCCTAACTTTCTAATAACTACAGTTTAACATTCAATCCGAATAACCTACGGCCAGGCCTTACTCTAAAGATGAATAACAATTTTTTAAAAATCTTAGCCCCCACGGAGATTTGAACCGGAGACCACGACGTTTGTAACCAAGCTCTTTAGCCACTGATCTGCCAGTTCACGAAACGGAAACACGGTCTGAAGACTTCCACATCCAACGGGTCTGTCTATCGCCCTATTTCGAAGTTTTGAGACTACATATTTTATTTATACAGATAATTTTTCAAAAAAATGTAGACAGTATTTTTCTCCTTGTTTCAAAGGATAAGTGTGCAAAGTTTCATCGAGAACGGATGAAAACTGTGGATTTGTATGAAGAACAAACAAACAAAAATAAATTCATTTTTATATATAAAGATTACTGTGGTTCTCACTCACACACTGACTGCGAACAACACCTAAGGAATCATTGTAACGTAAAAAAATGTACACCCACAAAATTGCAAGACTACCTACGATTTGCCTCGCATTGCTCCCCTAACTTTCTAATATCTACAGTTTAACATTCAATCCGAATAACCTACTGACTCTTACGATAAAAAACAATTTTTAAACATATTAGCCTCCACGGAGGATTGATCCAGAGACCACGACGTTCGTAAACAAGCTCTTTAGCCACTGAGCTGCCCGTTCGCTAAACGGAAACACGGTCTGGAGACGTCCACATCCAACGTGTCTGTCTATCGCCCTATTTCGAAGTTATGAGACAACATGTGTTGTTTCTACAGATAATTTTTCAACCATATGTAGACAGTATTTTTCTCCTTGTTTCAAAGGATAAGTGTGCAAAGTTTCATCGAGATCGGATGAAAACTGTGGATTTGTATGAAGAACAAACAAACCAACAAACAAACAAAATTACATTCATCTTTATATATAAAGATTACTGCGGTTCTCACTCACACACTGACTGCGAACAACACCTGAGGGATCATTGTAACGTAAAAAAGTGTACACCTACAAAATTGCAAGACTACCTATGATTTGCCTCGCATTGCACCCCTATCTTTCTAATATCTACAGTTTAACATTCAATCCGAATAACCTACGGCCCAGGCCTGACTCTTACGATGGAAAACAATTTTTAAAAATCTTAGCCTCCACGGAGATTTGAACAGGAGACCACGACGTTCGTAAGCAAACTCTTTAGCCACTCTTTAGTTTTTATATATATATTTTTTTTTCGGATACTTATGCAACTGCTAGATAATTGTAACATAATCTACATGTAAATTAAGGAGACAGTGTTTCAGTCTTACACCATAAAATAGCGGAAAAAAATATTCCGGTACCGGGAATCGAACCCGAGTCTCCTGGGTGAAATCCAGGTATCCTAGCCACTTTTTTTTTTTTTAAATTGCTGCACGCTTGACAGGCAAGCGCGATACCGCTTCTTTTTATTGTTTGTATTGACCTTTCCATCTCCAGTCAGACGCCCTAACCACTTTTTTTTTTTTTTATTATTAGTATTATAGTTGCAGCACTACATTTAGGTAATTTTGGAAGATCTCCTTGTAATTCTTTAGTTGTTTGATATTGTGGTGGTTTTCTATGATTTTATACTTAAATTCATCTAGGCTAGGTTTTTTTTCGGTTAGAGCAAATTGTAGGTATTGGCCAAGTATCCAAATTGTGCTGTTCCTTTTAGGCTCCGGGTATGGCCACAGTTGAGGTTTTAATAAGTATTCTAATTCAATATTGTTTGGGCTCGTTCTGATTACGGTTGCGATTTTTGTCTTTACCCATTTCCATATATTTATTCTTTCACCGCAAATCAGCCGGTGTTGTACTGTATCATTTAAATTGCATTCTGGGCATAGAGGTGTTGGGCTGAGGTGAATTTTGTTTAATTTTTCTCTCGTTCTTATTGTTCCGGTTGCCACTAGATACCAGAGTGACCTAGTTTTTAGGTCTAGAGTTCTGTTGTGTATGTTTAGCCAAATTTTTCCCCATTCGAGCCGTGGGTGCTTGGATTCTATTTCGCTGTGCTTGCGGTTGTTCATTAAAGCTTTGTAGATCTCTTTCTTTTTTCCGTTTATGTCTCCGATGTAACTCTTTTCAATATAGTACTTTCGTACGTGCTGTAAAATTTTGTTGATATAGCTTACATCAACGGGTGCCGCTGTGCTGGGTGGTTTTAATGACGAAAAAAGGGTTTGCGTAAGGCTGCTACATTGGTTCTCAAGTATTACCTTTGTGCTTGCTAAGAAGATGGCTGTATATTTTTTCTGGACGTCTGCAACTCCGAGTCCTCCCTTGTTGCAAGGCAAGGGGCAGGTGCTGAAAGGTACTTTAAATACATTCCCTCTCCAGATGTACCAGCATATAGCTGCTTCGATTCTGGATGCTATGTTGTGCGGTACCGGTAGTATACTTGCCGTATAATATATCTTGCTTAATATATAGGTGTTGACCAGTCTCACCTTCTGCAACAAGCTGAGGGCTCTTGTTGTGTTTTCTCGCAGCAATGCTCTTATTGTGTTGAGATTTGCCTTCCAGTTGGCTGCCACCATTCCGTTTGGGTTTGTTGTTAAGTCAATTCCAAGGACCTTACATTTTGTCGTGGTTTGTATCCATTTGTTTCCGATTCTTGCTTTCTTTTTACCTAGCAATAATATTTTGTATTTGTCTTTGTTTAGTTTGGCTCCGCTTACTTCAGAGTATAGTTGAATTATGTTGCGAGCTTCTGTTATTTCCTCTCCGTTGTTGATTATTATGCTTACATCATCAGCGTAGGCTCGGCATACAAATTTGTTGCCAAAAATTGTTAATTCAGGCAGTCTGTGGTGAAGCTGTTGAAGAAGTGGCTCTATAGATATGCAGAATAAGGTCATTGACAGCGGACATCCCTGTCTGATGCCTTTCTCTATTGGAATTGGACTTGTGAGTTGCCCGTTTATTAGGATGCTTGACCGCGTGTTGACTACGCATTTCCTTATTGTTGCGACGAAGGGATCACTGAAACCCATTTTGTATAAGTTTGCTAGGAGAAATTCGTGGCAGACCCTGTCATATGTTTTGTCGAAATCAAGAGCTGCAAGTGCTGATTTAGTATTGCTGGCCCATGTTAAGTATATCAGATCCCTATATTCAGCAGCTGCCTCCGTTATTGTTTTACCTTGTATGCAGCTCTTTTGATGAGGGCCTAGGATCTTGTGCAGTAAAGGTTTCATTCTGGCGTTAATGGACCTTGTGAATATTTTAAAGTCAGAATTTAACAGTGTCAGTGGGCGCATGTTCGCTATACATGTGTTGGGTTTCCCTTTCTTTGGGATCATGATTACGATGCCTTCGGTGAATTCAACTGGCAATTGTTCGACTTGTTTGATCTCATTATATACTTGTATCAATTTTATTCCTATTATATCCCAAAACTGAATGTAAAATTCCACCGGCAGACCATCTTTCCCCGGTGATTTGTTCCGGGGTGACTTTCTTACTGCTTCTGTTATTTCATCATCAGTAAATTCACTTTCTAGGTTGATGTTATCTTGATAAGTTATTGTTTCCTTGACATAGCGTTGTACATTATGCAGCTGCGACATGTCCTTAGCTTCCAGTGAGTATAGCTTCCTGTACGACTCCTTGATGTGATTAATTATTTCTCGCTGTTCCCTAAGTATACGTCCATTGTCATCTCTAATTTGTGTGCATAGTTTCATTTTCCCGCGCCTAATTTCCCTAATCATATGGTATAACGAAACTTCCTCCTCTTGCACCACTGAAGTAATTCTTGCTCTTACTTCGCAGCCGTGCATTTCTTTCCGAGTTGCATTTGTGATTTTGGCCTTCATTTTTTTAATCGCAATGTTGTTGTTTGCTAGATGAGTTGGCTTTTGGTATAGCTCTCTTAAGCAGTGGAAATAAAACTCCTTAGTCTTTTTGCTCCACACTGATTTTTCCTTGGCGTACGTTATGACGGTTGATCTGAGTCGTGGTTTGGCGCATCTTGTCCACCAGTCGATAAGAGACGTGTACTTGTGTTGTTGATTGGTGCATTTGTCCCATGCGTCTTTTATCTGTTCCCTTAGCTCTTCCTCCTTGAGATGTTGGATGTTGAGTTTCCAAAGTCCTTTTCCTCTCGTAACTTGCTGTCTCTCTAGTTTTATCTTTATGTGGTAGGCACTGTGGTCACTGAAACTAAGTGGCCACATCTCGCAGTTGCTTATCTTGTCCTTTATTTCTTCCACTACGTACACCCTGTCAATTCTGCTGGCTGAGTTGCTGCTTGTGTGGGTGTAGGCAATTCTATTTGGCTTGGGTATATTCCATGAATCCACAAGTGATAAGTTAGTTGTAAGTAGCTGAAGCTCCTTGCAGAAATTGTAGTTGGGGGTTTGGTCCTCTTTGAGCAGCACACAGTTGAAATCCCCTCCCATTATGATTGGTCTTTTTGTACCTGTTATTAGCTTCACAACGTCGTGGGAGAAGAAGGCCGCCCGTTCTGCTCTTCCTTGTGAGCCGGTAGGTGCATAAATATTGATGATTCTAACACCTTGAACTACTGCTGAAATGCCTCTTCCACTCATAAGTATCGACTGTTCCTCGTATCGCATTCCTTCCTTGAGAAGGATGGCTGTGCCAGCTTCATTTCCTATATTTGTCAAGGATTCGTAGCCATATATAGTACCTATCTTCGTAGTGTTAACCTCTTGTATTAACGCTATGTCTATGTCAGCAGCGTATTGGTAGTCTTTTAAACATTTTAGTTTGATGTCAGAGGTGATTCTAGCTGCATTTATTGTGGCTATTTTGTAGGTCTGCATATTGGTTGATTATTTATTCGTTCACAAGGTCGACCCAATCTGTTTTCTGTTGATGTTTTTTTGAACGGTTTTTCTCAGTATTCTTATTATTCTCATCTTGTATTTCCTTGCCGGATCTTCCGTTTGTTCGCGCGACTTGCGCTTCCTCGTTTCTTTACTGTCAATAGGGTTTCTTGTGGCGTAGCTGTTTTCGTCGGTGTCTTCAGTAACATCCATTTCAAAAGGGAAATTTTTTGTTGGATTCTTAGGTGCTAGTTTACACCTGGTGACATAGTCCAGTAACAGGGTAGTTCTCACTTGCATCACATCACGTAGAAGATTTTTTTTTCTTATCTTGTATATATTGGTGAGAGTTTGCAGAAACCAAGTTTTCGACCTCCAACACCCTCGGCACAATTTTCTGTGGCCAAAAAACATCAAAATTTGGGTACTTTTTTCAGTTTTTCGTCTATAACTCCTTCCTGATAAGTCCTATCAAGAAATATTCTATTTTCAATTTGAAAGAGGACAAAATTTCCTACAACTTTCGTATTACAAACTTTTTTCTAAACTCAAAATTAAGCGAGCTACAGTTCTTTGAAAATCAGCCAAATTTCACACTTTTCCTAAAAGTTGGGTTTTTACCTACTTTGCAGCTCAAAATGACCTGAAACCCCTGTATATATAACCGATATATGTGTATTTCTGTATGACATAGTATATATATGTACAATACTTTGATTACTGATGGTCCATTCAATAATCATATAGCATTGTTGGCCGGGAGATCCCGAAGGATTGTTCGGCCGCCAGGTTACAGTGTTATGGATAGGCCGCGCAGTGCGCTTCTTGTGGCTATCTAACCTGACCAAGTACTAGTACCGCATATAGGGAACCTACAGCTTAAGGTGGAATCCAAACCACAGAATCGTTCTGGCTTACTTTATATTACACAGCAAGCTGTGGCAGAGGTAAAGGTCGGGTTAATGGCCTTTGAAAATCATTGCTGAGACTGGGATTTCGATCTCCAGTCAGACGCCTTGAGCTACCAGATCGCTCTATTACTGAAGATAATAGAGCGAACAACAATGCATAATGTTAGGACGCAAAGTTATAAAGTTATAATAATTTCGAAATAAGTTAAAAAAATGGTCATAAATAAATTTCTTTTCCGTTTGGATTGTCTCGGCTTATCAATGAATTGTGTCTCTTTCATCCATTGCATCAGGAACAGCTTCCTCGAGGTCGAAGAAATCTTCCTCTCCTTCATCTACTACATTCCAGGAACGCTTTCACGAGGCAGCCGAGAGCAATTTTTGCAAGGAGCTGAACAATGCAGTCCTGATTAGCGACAGCTGCATGGAGGAGAACAAGGTTTCTGAAAGGAATATGATACAACCTTCGAAGTAAACTCAAGTGCATCGTCTTTTATTATTGTTTTTTTTATGACTTTACGCCTCGTCGACGTCGAGTTCATTAGTGGCACGATGGGACTGGTGACAAGGAACGTGAAGGATTTCGGCCATGGCCTTTTGAAGGAAGCATCCCGGCATTCGGCTGGAGTGATTTGAGGAAACCATGGAAAACCCAAATCTGGAATTGGGCGGGAATTCGAACCGACGTCCTCCTGAATGCATTTATTATTGTAACTGTAATAAGACTGGACGAGCCTTTCCTTCATCCTCACGGCAATGGGTACGTTTCTCGACCCAACCAACCTTTACTAGGTGGTACGTGCATATTGAGTGAAACTTTGCCGCATCTGATTTTGGTGGCAACCGTGCTAGTCTGAATGCATTTTTTGGGCAGATGTCTTAATCATTTCATATCTGAGCCTTCCAATGTTCCACAAGCAATTTTTCCGTACCGTTCAAAGATGATCTGTTCCCCTGCGTGTTCTCCAAATGTTCTCTGGAGGCTAGAGTTCTGAGAAGTTAGCATGCATGTTACTTTCAGATATGGTTGGTATTGAATCATGTAGTAGAAGTTTTCTTTCCCATAGCCGAAATATGCTGATATTGTATCACATCCAGCAAATGCATGGATGAAGAGGATGTGTGTGGGTTCAAACTCGTGGTACCAAAGCCCATTAGCAAAATGAGAAAGCCAATATAATCACTTAGAATCATCACAATGTCGAATTTTGCTGCTTGGGAATTTGCTGCGTCAACGATCAATCCAGCAGCATCTTGTTTTGCCTGTTGATCTTGGATGCCTCCTTTTTCAGTTTTTGCATTAGTATCAACATTACACAGTTCTTGCTGCTCTCATTTGCTGCGTCACTGTAGCACTTAATTTCCTCACTGAAAATGATGCCTGCTGAAGTATCTGATGTTTTCAAACTACAAATCATTTCAGATGACTTTATTCCTCTCTGCGCAGCATAACTTCGGTATCCGACAAATATAACTGTGATGTTGGATCTATAGTTCGTTGTCAAATAGGCTTCATATTTTCCAGAGAGCAACCAAGGTATTTACTACTATGCCACATAACTTTATGCAGGAGGAATCATCCGTGCATAGCAAAAAATTTTGTGTTGGGTGTTGTATCTTGAAGAGATTTAATGTTTCATATAGCGACAATTTTTTTCCATTGTTGTACGGAACAAATCCAAATGGAACACATTGTTTCAATCCAATAAAACGGAAAAGAAATGGATTTATGACTAATTTTTGACTTATTATGACTTAATTTTGACTGCATAAATAAACTTTGTGCCATAACATTATGTTTTCAGTTTAGCAAATCCGTTTTTCAAACTGGTACTAATAGCATCAGGTAATAGAACGAAATGGTAGCTCAGTGGTTAAGGTATCTGACTGATGCCGGGATGCTTCCTTCAAAAGGCCATGGCCGAATTCCTTCCCATTCCTTGCCCCCATCCTTTCCCGTCTCTAAAGACCACGTTGTTAAAAAGGGACGTTAAACTGTTAAAAAAAAAAAAAAAATATCTGACTGAAGGTCGAAATCCCGTTCTCAGCAGTAATTTTCAAAGGCCATTAAACCGAGCTTTACCTCTGCCACAGCTTGCTGTGTAATATGGAGAAAGCCATAACGATTCTGTGGTTTTAATTCCACCTTAAGCTGTAGGTTCCCTATATGCGGTACTAGTACTTGGTCAGGTTAGATAGCCACAAGAAGCGCACTGCGCGGCCTATCCATAACACTGTCACCTGACGGCCGAATAATGCTTCGCGATCTCCCGGCCAACAATGCTATATGATTATTGAATGGACCATCAGTAATCAAAGTATAGTACATATATATACTATGTCATACAGAAATACATATATATCGGTTATATATACAGGGGTTTCAGGTCATTTTGAGCTGCAAAGTAGGTAAAAACCCAACTTTTAGGAAAAGTGTGAAATTTGGCTGATTTTCGAAGAACTGTAGCTCACTTAATTTTGAGTTTAGAAAAAAGTTTGTAATACGAAAGTTGTAGGAAATTTTGTCCTCTTTCAAATTGAAAATAGAATATTTCTTGATAGGACTTATCAGGAAGGAGTTATAGACGAAAAACTGAAAAAAATACCCAAATTTTGATGTTTTTTGGCCACAGAAAATTGTGCCGAGGGTGCTGGAGGTCGAAAACTTGGTTTCTACATACTCTCACCAATATATACAAGATAAGAAAAAAAAATCTTTTACGTGATGTGATGTTTGTGAGACCCCCTTTTTACGACCCCGTTACTGGATTAACAGCGGTGACTTGGGATGGTACTGTTAGGTTGCCATCTTTTTGTTTCGTGGGCTCTCTTTGTACAGTTGCTGTTGTAGGTGTAGTATCACCAGTTGCTTCCCCATCGTTACTTGATTTACAATCGATTTTGAGATTTTCGCGCAGTCTTCCGTCGTCTTTTTCGCTTTCCATTGTTTGCATTGCCTTGCGAACATTTTCCTGGTTGACACTTATAAGTTGTTCGAGTTCATCTGTTTGTTTCCTTTTGAGCTCCTCAACTTCGTCTTTACCTGTTCCTGTTTCTTCCTTGCTGCCAGTGGACGTGGCCAAGTTGGTTGTGTTTGCAAGATTTCCTTCTCGTCGGTGTCGTCCGGAGGGGCAAGAATTTCTCCGCTTGCCACTTCCGCATAAGATATTACAGAGTTGCTTGTTTGCCGCTGGCTCAAAGGTAGTTGTAACGGTCTTCGTTGATTATTTATTTATTTATTTATTTATTTGGCCTTCAGCCGTGCAGGCCATTTAGCCATTATCCATTTACATGATTAGATACATTACTGTCCTCCGTTACATAGTTCCTTGGGTATTTAGGATGAAAATTGCCTACTACATTATGTACATTTAAATATCAGGTCTACAAGGTACAAAATATACATTAGGATTTTCATAAGGCGTAATGATGGGATTAGTCTGTTACAGTTATCAACACCGCTGTTTTTTAAGTCCATATTTCGGCCGTGCCGGCCACTTAGTCCTTACCCATGAACATGATTGAATACATTACAGTGTTCAGTTACATAGTTCCTTATATACTTAGAATGACAAATTGCCTACTACTTTACGTACATGACGGTTACCGGGTACAATATATACATTACAATTTTAATAAAACGTAAGACACATTGATACGATAAGTCTGTTACAGTTATCAACATTGCTGGGTTTTTTTTAAGTCCAGATTTCGGCTGTGCAGGCCACTTAGCCATTACCAATTTGCATGATTAAATACATTACAGTGGTCGATTACATAGTTCCTTATATACTTAAAATGACAAATTGCCTACTACATTATGTACATTTAAATTACCGTTGTACAGGGTACTATATATACATTACAATTTTAACAAAACATAAAACATAGTAATAGGAGAAGTCCGTTATAGTTATCAACACCGCTGTTTTATAAGTCCAGATTTCAGCCATGCATGCCATTTAGCCATTATCCGTTTACATGATTAGATACCTTACTGTGATGAGTTACATAGTTTCTTATATACTTATAATGACAAATTGCCTCCTGCATTATGTACATTTTAATAGCAGCTTTAAAGGATAGATACCATAAAATTTTAGACTGTTACAATTATAAGTCCCTATTGATTTTTTGTAGAAAAGAGTACATGACGTAGAAAATTTTGTATTTGTTGGTGGCTAACAGAGTTGAAACATTTGTTGGTAGTTGCTGTTCCAGCTGTACCAGTTTCATGGTAAGGTTGTCGGATATATTTTTTCGTAGTGGGCATCCAAAGAATATGTGGTTAACGTCTTCTTCCTGACCACACTCACAGTTTGCATCGTCAACCACGCCGATCCTATATAGATGCTTCTTGAAGCGTGCATGCCCAAATTTTAGTCGAGATATAGTGGTGTATAGTTTTCTGGGGCTTCGAACATTTTGGAACCATGTTCGTTTTACAATTCCCGGATGTAGGCTTGCATAGTATTTCCCCTTCATGGTGGATGTATGTTTCCATTCTGTGTCCCAGTCTTTGTACAGTTTGTCTTTTAATGTCGCCATTAAATCCGACATGGGTATCGTTGTATGGGTAGTATTCCCAGTGACGGTTGCTTCCTTTGCCAGTTGGTCAGCTAATTCGTTGCCTCTACACCCATCATGTCCTTTCACCCAGGATAGCACTATTAGTTTATTTCTGTTTTCTAGGTCTATGATTACTTTTATGATTTCGTTTATAACTGGGTTATTACTTTTGGTTTAAATGCTGGTTCTTTAAGGCCGTTAGCGCAGAGAGCGAGTCAGATAACACAATAATGTTATTATCCTGTAAATTGATGGAATATTTAAGGGCTTCTAGGATTGCAATTAATTCTGCTGTCATGATAGAGGTTTCCTTTGGCAATTTGAACGAGCCCTGTTCCATACTTTCCGGATTGATGAATGCGCTTCCTGCACAATTGTTGTTTCTGGACCCGTCTGTATATATACACCTGGCCGGGAGCCATTTATTCAGATTTTCCAAAATTACCTGTTTATTGCAATTTTCTTTGTTTATTGGAGTATTTACTGTTACTTCTTTGATTGTGTGCCGTAGTGGTGATTCATAGCAATATAATTGTTTGCTTTTGCAGGCTTTGACGCTTAGTGCTTTGGTGTCAAGGTAAGCAGAGACAAAAGGTGGTAGTCGTTTATGGCTCCAGTATTTTTCCGTTAGACAGTCTATTGCTAGTTTATGGATAGCGTTAGCTAGTTTATTACCCCAAAGCTGTTCCTGTTTCAGTACGAATTTAGCGGATAAGTAAGATCTGCGTAGGTGTAGTGGTGGTTCACTTGCTTCTGCACATAATGCATTCGTGGGTGTTGATTGCATCGCCCCCAGGCAGGTGCGTAGTACTCTATATTGCAGAACATCTAACCTGGCTAATGTACGCTCTGCAGCCGATCCATAACAGATGCACCCATAATCAAAATGTGGCCTAACTAAGGATTTGTACAGCATCACTGCAATTGGTGGGCTTGCTCCCCACTTTAATCCTGTTACCGCTCGAATCAGGTTATTGGCTGAACAGACTTTCTTCTCTATTTGTATAACGTGTTGACCCCATTTAAGTTTATTGTCTATTATTAGTCCAAGATATTTCACGCTATTCTTTACTGGAAGATTGTAAGGTCCAAGCGTCATGCTAGTTATTTGTGGTATTCTATGGCGGGTAAATATACATACTGAACTTTTGTTGATTGATATTTCTTGTCCATTTGCAAACAACCACTGTATCAGTCTTAGCATCACTTCATTTAATATTTTCTGACAATTTTCGATGCTTGTGCCCACTGTATAAATACAGATGTCATCGGCGTATTGTAGAACTATGACCGACTGCGGCATTATCTTGTGTAGGTCAGCTGTATAGATATTAAAAAGCAATGGAGACAAGACTGATCCCTGGGGTACACCTTGACTACATTTTCTTGGTCCCAAACTGATGGTTTTCCACTGGGCTACTAGCCATCTATTCGTAATCATAGATACCAGCCTGGCTGTGAAGGGGCCTGGCACACCGTTTTCCATTAATTTTTTGCCCAGGATCGGCGGTAAGACTTTATCGTAGGCGGATTTGAGGTCTGTAAACATTGCAAACATGTAGTTGTTGTTGGTAAGGCACGACTGTATGTCGGTAATAAGATGCGCGAGTATGTCATTAGTGCCTTTACCTCTCCGAAAGCCATACTGGGTGGATGGCAGTAGCGTGTTATGTTCAAACCACCATTCAAGTCTATGTTTGACCATTCTTTCAAGCACTTTTTGCATACAAGACAACAGAGATATTGGTCTGTATGCTGAGGCACAGTCAGCTGTCTTTCCAGGTTTTCTTATGATGATTATTCTAGCTGTCCTCATAGGAGTAATTACATGCTGGTCGGTCCAAATACGATTCATTAGTGCAAGCAAGTGTGCTCTCCCATTGGCGGGTAATGCACGGAGCATGGGGTAATGTATATTATCCGGCCCCGGAGCTGTGGATGTTCCAGAGGCTAGTGCTCTATTTAGCTCTTCGCTCTTGAACGGATGACAGAGGATATGTTGTACATTACCATGTATGTTTAGTGGTTGATGATCAACATAGGGGGGTGTTAAGCTTTCTAGCATGTCGGTCAGGACGTTCAGTGGAGGTGTGCGTTCTGTGGCCCTTATCTCGGTTACGTTTCTCAATCTGCGAACTTTATCCCACACTTCTTTGACCGGTGTGTTGACGCTAAGTCTGGAGCAATAATCTTCCCAATTTTTCTTTTTCTTCTTCCTTAGAAGTTTTTTTGTCTTCGCGCATGTTCTTTTACATTCTATATAGTTAGACGTTGTAGGATGCTTTTTGTAGGTTTTGATGGCCTCCTTTCTTTCTTTTATAGCCTCCTCGCACTCCTGGTCCCACCACTCCGCTGCAGATGTTTTTATCACATTAGTTTGCTTTTGTTTGGGTATACTGGAATCAGCCGCTTTCTCGATGCAGTTTATGAAGGCACTATAGTCGTTGTTTATATCTTCGGTGGGTTTGTAGTGTTTGAAGGCAATTTCAGCTTCCTGTGTGTATTTGTTCCAGTTGGCTCGCTTGATGTTCCATTTATAGTATGAGAAGAGAGTTCGCTCTCTCCTTTCAGTATTAGAGAGTTTCATGAGAATTGGAAAGTGATCCGAACCGAGGGTGTCATCAATGACTTCCCATGTTATATGTGGGGCAATTGATGGAGATGCAAAAGATACATCAACAGCTGATTGTAGTTGTGAAGGTCTGTTTATGCGGGTTGCGGAGCCGTCGTTCAGTACGACTAGTTCCTCCATAACGTCCGTGATTAGTCGGCCATCGCGGTTGTCATATGCACTTCCCCAAAGTGAGTGGTGGGCGTTAAGGTCACCGAGGATTAATACCGGTTCATCTAGGTGGCGCATTAGTAGTTGTAGCTCGGATTTTTTAAGCGGTGGTTGATTTGGTGATCTGTAGATGGATACTACCGTTATGTGATTATTTCTAAATAGCAGTCGTGCCGCACAGACCTCGAAGGAAAAGTTAGATGATTTAATGTTTATCAGCTGGTACGGTATTGACTTGTGTATTAATAGCGCTGTACCGCCGTAACCGTCGGGCCTATCTGCCCGCACAACGTTATAATTTCTAAATATGAATGTCTCTCTAGGGTTTAGCCATGTTTCTGCGATGGCGCTTATGGAGATATTGTGGGCCATCATGTATTGCATAAGGCTTAGCTTATTAGCCTTAATAGATCTGGCGTTCCATTGTAATATCCTAGTTACACCGTTGGACAAATTTATTGTCACTTGTTTGTATGTTCCCCTGTGATATTCTATTAGTTACTTGATCCATTTTTGTGGGGTCTTTGATTAACTAGGTGGGATATCGTACTCCTCTCTAGCAGTTGTCTAATATCATTTGCTCCCAGTTGTTCCCCTACTTTTGTCCTCTCTACTATCCTGTTAATTAGCTCCACTAGTTGTTCTATAATATTGTTGCCTGGTTCATCTGAATCTACTGGCAGTATCGGTCGGTATGGATTAATACCTATAGGTGTTCCTGGTGGCCCTCTTGGATCGTTAGCGTGCTGATACATCCCCGAATATGCTAATAGGTTCTTCCTCAGTGTAGCCCTATGTCCAGTTTGTTGTTTGCGTTCTACCCGCAGCATTGGTGTTGTGGTGTGGCTAGCCATCTCCTGTCCTACTGTTTGTTGTTTCTGCAGCGGTAGCTGATCTAGCACTGGTCGATCCAGATGTGGCTTATACAGTGCGGGTGTGTTGTTCGATTCTAAAGGCGGAAATTCGCTATGGTTAGTGATATCTGGTATTTTGTACAGGTACTGTCGTCCGTCTCGAGTGTTTATTGCGTATGGCTGCTGCCAATGTACTGCCTGAGCATATGGTCTATTTTTAAAGTAGTTTTCCGCTTCCCTAATAGACACGTTGTTTCTAGCTGCTAATTCATGTGCTTGCTTGCGTATTGAGTACATCGGACAGGCCCTGTCTGTCGCGTTATGTGGTCCGCTACAATTGGCGCAGCGTACCACATCAGATGTGCAGTCAGCTGTACGGTGTGCCTCACCACACATATCACAACGGGGCTTGCCCCGACATTGCTTCCCTATGTGACCATAACGCAAACAATTATAGCAAATGCGTACGGCGAGTGTATAGGGTTTTACCTCACACCGCGTCCCGTGTATATAAACAAACTGTGGTAATGACTGACTATCAAAGGTTAACACACATGTTTCTAGCTTCACTTCCGTTCTGATGTTGTTTTGGATTCTAGATTTGGTTAACCTTCTTGCTGCTATCACTTTAACTGGTGTCACGATTTCCTCTAGCATTTCCTGCATTTCCAACTCAGTATCCACTCCGCGTATTACGCCTTGTTTACAGACCAAGTGGGCCGGGATATAAGCCTCTAAGTCCCTTGCCGCTAGCGATCTGCACATCACAATACTGTTAGCCGCTCTTGGTGAAAGTGTTTCTACTTTTAATCTGTTTATTCCTGTGGTTACTATATTAATGATTTGTCCACGAATCTCAGGTATATTTTGATGTAGCAATTTACCAAGCGACACGGGGTGGAGCCGTCCCACATTTCCGCTCTTCCCTTCAATGAAAACTACATATGGGCCCGTGTCTGACTTTCTATACATAACTGAGGTTTGATTCCTACTATTAGCGGATATACTCTGCTGTTTATCTTGGTTTATCTGCTCGGGCGACTCTGATCTACCTGCCTGTCTGTTATCATTAACTGGTACTGCAGCTTACACTGTGCCACTATCTTGTTTGGGGGTATCTGTCACTAATGCTACCCGTTTATCCACTCCAAAGTTCGCATCTAAATCACCAGGGCGTTTCCTACGGCTAGCAATTGCCTCTGCTTCCATTTCTACGTCCACTTCGCCTGCCAGCGCATAGTTGTTAACAGTACTCACTGCTTCCGTAATGCTTCCGCCCACGGCTGCCAGTGATGTTGTTCCATAGGCGATGTCCGGCGGTTCTGGTGGTGGCGGCGGTGGTCCGCCCCCCTCGCCGTACTGGCCACCATACATCTGGTTACGCACTAATAAAGCTTCACGTAATGGTCACTATTTAAACAAGTCACGATTCACACTAGTATTAGTCGAAGACGGTAAGATCCACACTCGAACGCGGAAGTTTACTGTCACGCGACTGCTCTCTGGAACAAGGAAGTTGACTCTTCGAGCGCTCCAGCTAGACTGGTCTTCGTTGATTGCATTCATTTCGAATGTGGTCAATAGAGCCGCAAATGGCACATTTTTTTGGCTGTCCAGGATAAGAGATGAAAGCCTTGCAACCTGCAATCACGACATATGATGGTATGTCCCTTTCTAAACAAATGCGTACATTTCTAACACCATTGTCCGACTGGAATCTGAATTTGTTGCTCCACGATTCTTTAGATATTTGTATTACTCTCCCGTATTTTGCTAACGAATTAATGATCGAGCTGTTATCCGCTTCAAAAGGAAGGTTGTAAATTCTGACTGATCTTAAGCTAAAGCCAGCGTTGGTTACGGACACAGTTCCCATGTTGCCATTGGAATGTTTGAATTTTTAGGACCCTTCGGTTTTCTTCAAAACTTCCTCACATATTTCCGAATTTATAAGCTTAACATAGCAGCAAATGCCTATGAAATCATACTGCAAACCGACAACATCTTTTTCGTTAATGCCACAATCAAGAAAAATAAACTCATGGACCTCATACGCTGCGGGTCGAGCATATGACATTTCAAATTTCAATGAATTTTTGCGTACTGCTGAAGCCATAGTACTTAAAGTATATCTTCACACTAACAACAACACCGGCGGACACTAGGCGTTACCGCCAAGGAGAAATGCCACTATTGTAAAAGTAGCACACCTCAAGACTGAGGTGTGCAAAAAGGATCACACTCAATAAATATCGAAGAATATCCTGTTGGTTCATTCTAAACGATTCACATAAACGTGAAGTACACCACTGGTCAGTGCAGGCAGCTAACTCACACGTCTACACTCACCGACCGCTTACAGCGGAATGCCGCCACTGAGCTGCCAGTTCACTACACGGTAACACGGACTGGAGACGTCCACATCCAACGGGTCTGTCAATCGCCCTATTTCGAAGTTATGAGACAACATGTATTATTTATACAGATAATTTTTCAACCAAGTGTAGACAGTATTTTTCTCCTTGTTTGAAAGGATAAGTGTGCAAAGTTTCATCGAGAACGGATGAAAACTGTGGATTTGTATGAAGAACAAACAAACCAACAAACAAACAAACAAACAAACATTCATATTTTTATATAAAGATTACTGTGGTTCTCACTCACAAACTAAATGCAAACAACACCTGAGGTATCATTATAACGTAAAAAAGTGTACACCTACAAAATTGCAAGACTACCTACGATTTGCATCGCATTGCGACCCTAAGTTTCTAATATCTACAGTACAACATTCAATCAGAATAAACTAAGGTCCAGGCCTGACTCTTACGATGAAAAACAATTTTTAAAAATCTTAGCCCCTACGGAGATTTGAACCGGAGACCACGACGTTCGAAAGCAAGCATTTTAGCCACTGAGCTGCCAGTTCACTACACGGAAACACGGTCTGGAGACATCCACATCAAACAGGTCTGTCTATCGCCGTATTTCGAAGTTACGAGACAACGTGTGTTATTTATACAGATAATTTTTCAACCAAGTGTAGATTGTATTTTTCTCCTTGTTTCAAAGGATAAGTGTGCAAAGATTCATCGAGATCGGATGAAAACTGTGGATTTGTATGAAGAACAAACAAACCAACAAACAAACAAACCAAAATACATTCATCTTTATATATAAAGATTACTGTGGTTCTCACTCACACACTGACTGCGAACAACTCCTGAGGGATCATTGTAACGTAAAAAAGAGTACACCTACAAAATTGAAAGGCTACCTACGATTCGCCTCGCATTGTACCCCAAACTTTCTAATATCTACAGTTTAACAATCAATCCGAATAACCTACGGCACAGCCCTGACTCTTACGATAAAAAATAATTTTTAAACATCTTAGCCTCCACGGAGGATTGAACCAGAGACCACGACGTTCGTAAACACGCTTTTTAGCCACTGAGCTGCCAGTTCACTAAACGGAAACACGGTCTGGAGACGTCCACATCAAAAGTGTCTGTCTATCGCCGTATTTCGAAGTTATGAGACAACATGTGTTATTTATACATATAATTTTTCAACCAAATGTAGACAGTATTTTTCTCCTTGTTTCAAAGGATAAGTGTGCAAAGTTTCATCGAGATCGGATGAAGCTGTGGATTTATATGAAGAACAAATAAACTAACAAACAAACCAACCAACAAAGAAAAAAAACAAAAATACATTCATCTTTATATATAAAGATTACTGTGGTTCTCACTCTCACACTGACTGCGAACAACACCTGAGGGATCATTATAACGTAAAAAAGTGTACAACTACGAAATTGCAAGACTACCTACGATTTGCCTCGCATTGCACCCCTAACTTTCTACGGTATAACATTCAATCCGAATAACCTACTGCCCTGGCCTGACTCTTACGATAAAAAACAATTTTTAAACCTCTTAGTCTCCACGGAGAAATGAAACAGAGACCACGACGATCGTAAAGAAACTCCTTAGACACTGAGCTGCCAGTTCACTACACGGATACACGGTCTGGAAACGTCCACATCCAACGTGTCTGTATATCGCCGTATTTCGAAGTTATGAGACAACATGTGTTATTTATACAGATTATTTTTCAACCAAATGTAGACAGTATTTTTCTCCTTGTTTCAAAGGATAAGTGTGCAAAGCTTCATCGAGATCGAATGAAAATTGTGGATTTATATGAGGAACAAACAAACCAAAAAACAAACAAACCAACAAACAAACAAACAAACCAACAAACAAACAAACAAAAATACATTCATCTTTATATATATATAGATTACTGTGGTTCTCACTCACACACTGACTGCGAACACCACCTGAGGGATCATTATAATGTAAAAAAGTGTACACCTTCAAAATTGCAAGACTATCTACGATTTGCCACGGATTGCACCCCTAACTTTCTAATATGTACAGATTAACATTCAATCCGAATAACCTATGGCCCTGACCTGACTCTTACGATAAAAAACAATTTTCAAACATATTAGCCTCCACGGAGAATTGAACTAGAGACCACGACGTTCGTAAACAAGCTCTCTAGACACTGAGCTGCCAGTTCACTATAGGGAAACACGGTCTGGAGACGTCCACTTCCAACGTGTCTGTCTATCGCCGTATTTCGAAGTTATGAGACAACATGCGTTATTCATACAGAAAATTTTTCAACCAAATGTAGACAGTATTTTTCTCCTTGTTTCAAAGGATATGTGTGCAAAGTTTCATCGAGATTGGATGAAAACAGTGGATTTATATGAATAATAAACAAACCAACAAACAAACATACATTCATCTTTATATATAAAGATTACTGTGGTTCTCACTCACACACTGACTGCGAACAACTCCTGAGGGATCATTGTAACGTAAAAAAGTGTACACCTACAAAATTGAAAGGCTACCTACGGTTCGCCTAGCATTTTACCCCTAACTTTCTAATATCTACAGTTTAACATTCACCCGAATAACCGACTAGCCTGGCCTGACTCTTACGATATAAAACATTTTTTAAACATCTTAGCCTTCAAGTAGGATTGAAACGGAGACCACGACGTTCGTAAACAAGCTCTTTAGCCACTGAGCTGCCTGTTCACTACACGGAAACACGGTCTGTAGACGTCCACATCCAACGTGTCTGTCTATCGCCGTATTTCGAAGTTATGAGACAACATGTGTTATTTATACAGATAATTTTTCAACCATATGTAGACAGTATTTTTCTCCTTGTTTCAAAGGATAAGTGTGCAAAGTTTCATCGAGATCGGATGAAAACTATGGATTTATATGAGGAACAAACAAACCAACAAACAATCAAACAAATATACATTCATCTTTATATTTAGAGATTACTGTGGTGCTCACTCATACACTGACTGCGAACAACACCTGAGGGATTATTATAATGTAAAAAAGAGTACACCTACAAAATTGCAAGACTACCTACGATTTGCATCGCATTGCACCCCTAACTTTCTTATATCTACAGTTTAACATTCAATCGGAATAACCTACGGCCCAGGCCTGACTATTACGATAAAAAATAATTTTTAAACATCTTAGCCTTCACGTAGAATTGATCCGGAGACCATAACGTTCGTAATCAAGGTTTTTTTTTTTTTTTTTTTTTTTTTTTTTGACCTTCGTAAGCAAGCGCTTTAACCACTTTTTTTATTTTCTTTTTTTCTTTTTTGTCGGTCTCCTCCTCCCCTTATAGCCGTCCATTTCTCTCACCTTCTTTGCCTTCTTCGGCTTTGATGTCTTCTCAAATCGACAAGCAAATTAAAATTTAGGTTAAGAAATTAGGTGTATTATTCTTTGTTGTAAAATAAATAAGATGTTCTTCTTTTTTTTATCATAGTGCTGTGGGCACCAATGTACTAAGGAATGGATTAAAATAAATATTTCTTCTATTCATCTTCTTCGAATAGTGATATAGGCGAAAATAATAATAATAATAAAATAATTTTTTTTTATAAACTTCAGGATGTGGATGTGTTGATCTTGCTCTTCTGTCAGTCGTTGTCTTGAAGTACGGCTGGTACTTAGTAGGGCATTATGACAAGCAGGAAGCGTGCAAAGTTTTCCTTTTTTTTTTCTTGATTTGATTATTTTGCTGTGTTCATTTGTTAAATAGCTCCAGTAGTCTACGATGGCCATCTCTTCTCTTTTATGTACAACATAATGGGTGTAGTTGGCCAGCAACCAGAAGTGGGCATTTCTCTTAGTAGTAGGATATATTGTCGTGTCAGGGATTAGTATATCCTCTGGCGTGAAACTTGTGTGGGGTGGTTCTATTTATTATTGCCAGTTTGCTTTTTGTCCATCTCCATATATCAGGAGCTTCGCATCCTAATAGTCGGTGTTGTATTGTGTCTTGCAAGTTGCAGCGTAAGCACATTGGAGTAGGACAGAGGCGTAGTGCGAAAAGTTTTTCGTATGTATCTTTGTATGTATCTTTCTATGTACTACTCTGTGCCACGTGGAACGGGCATTACTGCTGATATATTGTCTGTGAATATTCTCCCATATTTGTTCCCAATCATTTCTTTTATAGGTGAGTTCTAGTTTACTTTTAATCTCTCTTTTCATCAAGCCGTATAGTTTCCTTGTTAATGGCACCGGGTCTGTGTTGTTTATTCTTATGTAGCAGTTTTCAATGTAGAAGGAGCGGAAGTGGCTTAAGGTAGCATTTATGTGACTTACGTCAACTGGCGCTTTGTTGCTGTCCGGTTCTATTGCATTTATTATGTGTCTTGTAAGGTTTGTTTGTGTTGTTCTACATTGACTGTACATATTCCTCATGAAGATTTCAGTGCATTTCGTACGTATATCAACCAGATTTAGTCCTCCTTTCCCATACGGCATCTGCAAAACTTTATGTTGAATCTTCAGTATCTGTCCTCTCTGTACATACCAGCAGATTGCCGTTTCCATTTTTTTAGCTATTTCCACAGGTATCTGAAATATGTGAGCTATGTACCATATTTTTGAGAGCGCTGTGGTATTTATCAACCATATTTTCTGTATTGGGTTTAGTTCTCTGTGGGTGAAATCATGCAGTTTGCTTCGAATAACTGCCAATAGACGTCTCCAGTTTACTGCGGAAGCTTTTTGCAGAACTTTATTAAATTCTACACCAAGAATCTTTATTTTGTCACATGGCTTTATCCATGTTGTGTTGTTTAGTTCTATACCAGCGCCTATGTTTAGTATTGCAGATTTATCTCAATTCAATTTTGCGTTTGAAGCTTTTGAATACGAATTTACCAACTGTCGTGTGTTTTCTAGGTCTTCCAAGTTGGTTATGATGATATTGATATCATCTGCGTAAGCACACACCACTGTTTTTGTTCCTTGGTACTTTAAGCCAGGAAGTATATTATGCACTGCCGCTAAATATGGTTCAGCTGCAAACGCATAAAGTAACATGGATAAAGGGCATCCTTGTCTAATGGATCTGGTTATTTTTATTGAATTGGTTATAGATCCGTTTATAGATATTCGCGATGTGGCTTGATGTAATAGCATGTAAATCAAATTGCATATTTGCTGGCTGATACCCATTCTTTCCATAGTAAGTTTTAAATAAGTATGATTAATACGATCAAATGCTTTATGGAAATCTTGTGATAAAATAGCCATTTTCGCGTTTGCTGCCTTCGAGACTGCAGTTACATCACGAATATTTGTTAGGGTTTGCATTATATTTCTACCTCCACCAATGCAGGTCTGGTATTCTCCAATCATCTTTTTAGCTACAGCCCCAAGTCTAGTCGCGATAATTCTACTGAATATTTTATAATCTGAATTGAGAAGAGTTAGAGGTCTGAAATTTTCAACATTTTTCTTATCTGTTTTTTTCGGGATTAATACAACTAATCCTTCTAGCATTTCGGTTGGAGCTGACTCCATAGCTAGAATCTCATTATACATTTTTATAAATTCGTATTTTAGAATATCCCAATATGATACGTAAAATTCTATTGGGAGGCCATCAAGACCTGGTGATTTCATCTTCGGACTCCGTAGAATTGCGTTTTTTATTTCTTCCTCCGAGATTTCTTCATTCAGCATTCCGTTCTCTTGTTCTGTTATTACTGGGTTTATGTGACGTAACAGACTGCTGACTTCTTCATTGTCAATTGCCTCTTCAGTGTATAATTCAGAGAGATACTTTTTTATTTCTATCTCTATTCCTTTTTGGTTGGTAATGATACATCCCTCTTCTGATTTTAACTCCGTCGCGAGTTTCCTGTTTGCTTGATGTCTTTCTTTTATGAGGTGAAATGTTGAAGTTATTTCTTCTTGTTGAAAGGATCCAGTTTTAGCTCGTATCTGGTAACCTATTAATTTTTTTCTAGTTATGTTTGTTATTCTGGCCTTGGTTTGTTTTATTTTTCTCATATTTTGGATGGTATCTACGTCGTTGGTGCATAGTTCTCTTAGGACCATGAAAAGGAATTCTTTTGTTTTGTTTTCCCATTTCTTCAAGCATCTGCTGAAGTTTATCAATGTATTTCTGAGGCGTGGCTTTGCACACTGTAACCACCATTGGACAGTTGTATTGTACTTGTTTTTTTGTTTCTTGCATTGATTCCAAGTATTATTGACTATCTGTTCCAATTCTTTCTCATTTAGGATGGAGGTGTTTAATTTCCAGTATCCTCTGTTTCTAAAGATTTCTTGGCGCCGCAATTTTATTTTGCAATGATATGCACTGTGGTCCGAAAAAGCTACTGGCCAGATCTCGACTGATGTTACTTTACTCGATATGTCCGGTGAAATATAAATTCTATCTAATCTACTTGCTGTGCTCTCAATTATAAATGTAAACCCGGGAATTTGCCCGTTTTTTTTATTTCCCAACTGTCTAACAAACTTAGTTTATTTATTAGGTACTCGAGTTCCTGGCATTTGTTAAAATTAGGGTACTGATCTTTTTGAGATAAAACGCAATTAAAATCTCCTGCAAGTATGAGACTTTCACAGGTGTTTGTCAGAAGCTGGGTTATCTTTGTTTTATAAAACTGTTTCCTACTTTCTCTATTCTGATTTCCGGAGGGAGCATAGATGTTTATTACACGCGTTCCTGCTATTGTGCAGGCTAATCCTCTTCCATTTTCTAAAATCTCAACATCTTTGATTTGAATACCCTCTTTCGTTAGAATTGCAGTCCCTAGACCATGGTCGTAACCAGGATTCTTCAGTTCATTGTACCCGGTGACATTCAGTGCACTTTCCCAGGCAACTTCCTGTAAGAGCGCTATATCAACAGATGCCACCCATAGATATTCTTTGAGGCATTGTATTTTAGTTTGGTTTTTTATTCCGTTTAGATTTAGGGTAGACACACAGTATGTCTGAGCGGGCGTTGTTCCACTACGGTCTGCCATTTAGATCAAATGTTGTCACACAAGGTTGAAAACGAGACAGTTCATTTTTTTTTCTTCCTTTTCATGTTTATTTAATAACATTTATAATCTTGTTTTTGCCTCTTATTTGCTTGACTTATCTTCTTCCTCAGTGTCATTTAAGTCGTCCGACCAAAGACTTTTATTATTCCCGCGATCATTTCCCATTTCAACTATCTCGCTGGTCTTGTTTTCATAGTTGTTGTCTTCTTTATTGGAGTTGGCACTTTGGGGCATTTCTTCATCAATTGTCTCCATTTGTAAGGTGGTTACTTTTCTGGATTTTTCAGCTAATTCTTTCGCTATCAAATCTACTCCCCTCTTATCAAGTCTCAGTCTTTTGGTATTGGGTGTATTTTCACGTTTGCGTTCTTCCATGGGCATAATTTCTTTTTTTCTCAGATGATGGCACTGTCACAGGTTGTTGTTTAGCAATTTTTATAATTTCTTTTTTCTCAGTTGGTGATATTTTCAGTAAATGTAGATTAGAAGTTTGGTTATTATCTTGTCCAGTTGGATAGTTTGCTTCTTTTTCCTTCGGGGGTTCATGAGGTACTACGTCATTATAAGGATTCTCTATTTCCATCATGATGTTGGTGGGGTCATCTGTTTCCATGCTGAGAGTAGGTTCGTCATTTCTAAGAACACTGGTTGATTGATTACTGTGTGTCACGCTAGCGTATGATGCTTTTAAAAGTTCGCCTCTGAAAACTGTATCAGGGGCCAAGCGCTCAGATGGTAGCTGCAGGGGGTCTTCCTGGTGCATTCAGCCTTGAGGTGTTCGTTTGAGTTGCATATGACACACGTACGTGGTTGTCCGTCGTAAATAACGAGTGCTTTAAATCCGGCAATATCTACATACGATGGTACGTGGCACTTCAGATCTATTTTCACAGTTCTAATACCACTATCTACTACAAATCTTTTGCTACCGTATCTTTTATCGGAGGTTACACTCAAAATTGTACCAAATTTATCCAAGGCTTTTCGTATTATGTCTGTATTAATTTCAAAGGGCACATAATGGATTTTTACATGTATTATTCCCAGGCCTGCATGTGATATGGAAACGGTGCTTACCTCGCCATTGGTGTGTACAAATTTTCTTTCTCCGTTGGTTTCCTTCAGTTTTCGCAGACATTCTTCTTCATTTCGTAGCTTGACGTATATCACATAGGCCAGGAAATCCACTTGGATACCGTGTACACTTTCTTCTCGTAATCCTATTTCACTATATAACCACTCATCGATTTCAACAGCTTTCGGACGCCTATGTCCATACGCAAAGGAGAATTTTAGCGTTGATTTACGTATGAATTGATTCACTTCCATATTTGTTGGTTTTCAATATACTTTGCTTCTACTTACTCTGCAAGCACTTGTCACACGACTCAGCAGGAAAAGTGTGATGCAACCGCTCGCTACGGCAGGTCGCGAGCGACTGGAACAACTGCCACTGAGCTGCCAGTTCACTACACGGAAACACGGTCTGCAGACGTCCACATCCAACGTGTCTGTCTGTCTATCGCCGTATTTCGAAGTTATGAGACAACATGTGTTATTTATACAGATAATTTTTCAACCAAATGTAGACAGTATTTTACTCCTTGTTTCAAAGGATAAGTGTGCAAAGTTTCAACGAGATCGGATTAAAACTGTGGATTTATATGAAGAACAAACAAACCAACAAACAAACCAACCAACAAAGAAAGAAACAAAAATACATTCATCTTTATATATAAAGATTACTGTGGTGCTCACTCACTTACTGACTGCGAACAACACCTGAGGGATCATTATAACGTAAAAAGAGTACACCTACAAAATTGCAGGACTACCTACGATTTGCATCGCATTGCACCCCTAAATTTCTAATATCTACAGTTTAACATTCAATCGGAATAACCTACGGCCCAGGCCTGACTATTACGATAAAAAATAATTTTTAAATACCTTAGCCTTCACGTAGAATTGAACCGGAGACCAAAACTTTCGTAATCAAGCTCTTTAGCCACTGAGCTGCCAGTTCACTACACGGAAACACGGTCTGCAGACGTCCACATCCAACGTGTCTGTCTATCGCCGTATTTCGAAGTTATGAGACAACATGTGTTATTTATACAGATAATTTTTCAACCAAATGTAGACAGTATTTTTCTCCTTGTTTCAAAGGATAAGTGTGCAAAGTTTCATAGAGATCGGATGAAAACTGTGGATTTATATGAAGAACAAACAAACAAACAAACAAACAAACATTCATCTTTATATATATAGATTACTGCGGTTCTCACTCACACACTGACTGCGAACAACACCTGACGGATCATTATAACGTAAAAAAGTGTACACCTACAAAATTGCAAGACTACCTACGATTTGCCTCGCATTGCAACCCTAACTTTCTAATACCTACAGTTTAACATTCAATCCGAATAACCTACGGCACAGCCCTGACTCTTACGATAAAACACAATTTTTAAACATCTTAGCCTCCACGGAGGATTGAACCAGAGACCACGACGTTCGTAAACACGCTTTTCAGCCACTGAGCTGCCAGTTCACTACACGGAAACACGGTCTGGAGACGTCCACATCAAAAGTGTCTGTCTATCGCCGTATTTCGAAATTATGAGACAACATGTGTTATTTATACAGATTATTTTTCAACCAAATGTATGTACCCCTAACTTTCTAATATCTACAGTTTAACATTCAATCCGAATAACCGACGGCCCAGGCCTGACTCTTACGATAAAAAACAATTTTTAAACATCTTAGCCTCCAAGTAGGATTGAACCGGAGCCCACGACGATCGTAAACAAGATCTTTAGCCACTGACTGCCCGTTCAGTACACGGAAACACGGTCTGGAGACGTTCACATCCAACGTGTCTGTCTATCGCCGTATTTCGAAGTTATGAGACAACATATGTTATTTATACAGATAATTTTTCAACCATATGTAGACAGTATTTTTCTCCTTGTTTCAAAGGATAAGTGTGCAAAGTTTCATAGAGATCGGATGAAAACTGTGGATTTATATGAAAAACAAACAAACAAACAAACAAACATTCATCTTTATATATATAGATTACTGCGGTTCTCACTCACACACTGACTGCGAACAACACCTGAGGGATCATTATAACGTAAAAAAGAGTACACCTACAAAATTGCAAGACTACCTACGATTTGCATCGCATTGCACCCCTAACTTTCTAATATCTACAGTTTAACATTCAATCGGAATAACCTACAGCCCAGGCCTGACTATTACGATAAAAACAATTTTCAAACATCTTAGCCTTCACGTAGAATTGAACCGGAAACCACAACGTTCGTAATCAAGCTCTTTAGCCACTGAGCTGCCAGTTCACTACACGGAAACACGGTCTGCAGACGTCCACATCCAACGTGTCTGTCTGTCGCCGTATTTCGAAGTTATGACACAACATGTGTTATTTATACAGATAATTTTTCAACCAAATGTAGACAGTATTTTTTCCTTGTTTCAAAGGATAAGTGTGCAAAGTTTCATCGAGATCGGATGAAAACTGTGGATTTATGTGAAGAACAAACAAACAAAGACCCAAACAACCAACAAACAAACAAACAACAAACCAGCAAACAAACAAACAAATATTCATCTTTATATATAAAGATTACTGTGGTTCTCACTCACACACTGACTGCGAAAAACACCTGACGGATGATTATAACGTAAAAAAGTGTACACCTACAAAATTGCAAGACTACCTACGATTTGCCTCGCATTGCAACCCTAACTTTCTAATATTTACAGTTTAACAATCAATCTGAATAACCTACGGCACAGACCTGACTCTTACGACAAAAAACAATTTTTAAACATCTTAGCTTCCACGGAGGATTGAACCAGATACCACGATGTTCGTAAACACGCTTTTTAGCCACTGAGCTGCCAGTTCAATACACGGAAACACGGTCTGGAGACGTCCACATCCAACGTGTCTGTCTGTCGCCGTATTTCGAAGTTATAAGACTACATGTGTTGTTTATACAGATAATTTTTTAACCAAATGTAGACAGTATTTTTCTCCTTGTTTCAAAGGATAAGTGTGCAAAGTTTCATCGAGATCGGATGAAAATTGTGGATTTATTTGTGGAACAAACAAACAAAGACCCAAACAAACCAACAAACAAACAAACCAACAAACAAACAAATAAAAATACATTCATCTTTATATATACAGATTACTGTGGTTCTCACTCACACTCTGACTACGAACACCAACTGAGGGATCATTATAATGTAAAAAAGTGTACACCTACAAAATTGCAAGATATCTACGATTTTCCTCGCATTGCACCCCTAACTTTCTAATATATACAGTTTAACATTCAATCCGAATAACCTACGGCCCTGACCTGACTCTTACGATAAAAAAACAATTTTTAAACATCTTAGCCTCCACGGAGGATTGAACCAGAGACCACGACGTTCGTAAACACGCTTTTCAGCCACTGAGCTGCCAGTTCACTACACGGAAACACGGTCTGGAGACGTCCACATCAAAAGTGTCTGTCTATCGCCGTATTTCGAAATTATGAGACAACATGTGTTATTTATACAGATTATTTTTCAACCAAATGTATGTACCCCTAACTTTCTAATATCTACAGTTTAACATTCAATCCGAATAACCGACGGCCCAGGCCTGACTCTTACGATAAAAAACAATTTTTAAACATCTTAGCCTCCAAGTAGGATTGAACCGGAGCCCACGACGATCGTAAACAAGATCTTTAGCCACTGACTGCCCGTTCAGTACACGGAAACACGGTCTGGAGACGTTCACATCCAACGTGTCTGTCTATCGCCGTATTTCGAAGTTATGAGACAACATATGTTATTTATACAGATAATTTTTCAACCATATGTAGACAGTATTTTTCTCCTTGTTTCAAAGGATAAGTGTGCAAAGTTTCATAGAGATCGGATGAAAACTGTGGATTTATATGAAAAACAAACAAACAAACAAACAAACATTCATCTTTATATATATAGATTACTGCGGTTCTCACTCACACACTGACTGCGAACAACACCTGAGGGATCATTATAACGTAAAAAAGAGTACACCTACAAAATTGCAAGACTACCTACGATTTGCATCGCATTGCACCCCTAACTTTCTAATATCTACAGTTTAACATTCAATCGGAATAACCTACAGCCCAGGCCTGACTATTACGATAAAAACAATTTTCAAACATCTTAGCCTTCACGTAGAATTGAACCGGAAACCACAACGTTCGTAATCAAGCTCTTTAGCCACTGAGCTGCCAGTTCACTACACGGAAACACGGTCTGCAGACGTCCACATCCAACGTGTCTGTCTGTCGCCGTATTTCGAAGTTATGACACAACATGTGTTATTTATACAGATAATTTTTCAACCAAATGTAGACAGTATTTTTTTCCTTGTTTCAAAGGATAAGTGTGCAAAGTTTCATCGAGATCGGATGAAAACTGTGGATTTATGTGAAGAACAAACAAACAAACAAACAACCAACAAACAAACAAACAACAAACAAACAAACAAACAAATATTCATCTTTATATATAAAGATTACTGTGGTTCTCACTCACACACTGACTGCGAAAAACACCTGACGGATGATTATAACGTAAAAAAGTGTACACCTACAAAATTGCAAGACTACCTACGATTTGCCTCGCATTGCAACCCTAACTTTCTAATATTTACAGTTTAACAATCAATCTGAATAACCTACGGCACAGACCTGACTCTTACGACAAAAAACAATTTTTAAACATCTTAGCTTCCACGGAGGATTGAACCAGATACCACGATGTTCGTAAACACGCTTTTTAGCCACTGAGCTGCCAGTTCAATACACGGAAACACGGTCTGGAGACGTCCACATCCAACGTGTCTGTCTGTCGCCGTATTTCGAAGTTATAAGACTACATGTGTTGTTTATACAGATAATTTTTTAACCAAATGTAGACAGTATTTTTCTCCTTGTTTCAAAGGATAAGTGTGCAAAGTTTCATCGAGATCGGATGAAAATTGTGGATTTATTTGTGGAACAAACAAACAAAGACCCAAACAAACCAACAAACAAACAAACCAACAAACAAACAAATAAAAATACATTCATCTTTATATATACAGATTACTGTGGTTCTCACTCACACTCTGACTACGAACACCAACTGAGGGATCATTATAATGTAAAAAAGTGTACACCTACAAAATTGCAAGATATCTACGATTTTCCTCGCATTGCACCCCTAACTTTCTAATATATACAGTTTAACATTCAATCCGAATAACCTACGGCCCTGACCTGACTCTTACGATAAAAAAACAATTTTCAAACATATTAGCCTCCACGGAGAATTGAACCAGAGACCACGACGTTCGTAAACAAGCTCTCTAGACACTGAGCTGCCAGTTCACTATAGGGAAACACGGACTGGAGAAGTCCACTTCCAACGTGTCTGTCTATCGCCGTATTTCGAAGTTATAAGACAACATGTGTTGTTTATACAGAAAATTTTTCAACCAAATGTAGACAGTAGTAATCTCCTTGTTTCAAAGGATATGTGTGCAAAGTTTCATCGAGATTGGATGAAAACTGTGGATTTATATGAATAACAAACAAACCAACAAACAAACATACATTCATCTTTATATATAAAGATTACTGTGCTTCTCACTCACACACTGGCTGCGAACAATACCTGAGGGATCATTGTAACGTAAAAAAGTGTACACCTACAAAATTGAAAGGCTACCTACGATTCGCCTAGCATTTTACCCCTAACTTTCTAATATCTACAGTTTAACATTCACCCGAATAACCGACTAGCCTGGCCTGACTCTTACGATATAAAACATTTTTTAAACATCTTAGCCTTCAAGTAGGATTGAAAAGGAGACCACGACGTTCGTAAACAAGCTCTTTAGCCACTGAGCTGCCCGTTCACTACACGGAAACACGGTCTGCAGACGTCCACATCCAACGTGTCTGTCTATCGCCGTATTTCGAAGTTATGAGACAACATGTGTTATTTATACAGATAATTTTTCAACCAAACGTAGACTATTTTTCTCCTTGTTTCATAGGATACGTGTGCAAAGTTTCATCGAGATCGAATGAAAACTATGGATTTATATGAGGAACAAACAAACAAACAAACAAACAAACAAACATACATTCATCTTTATATATATTGATTACTGCGGTTCTCACTCACACACTGACTGCGAACAACACCTGACAGATCATTATATCGTAAAAAAGTGTACACCTACAAAATTGCAAGACTACCTACGATTTGCCTCGCATTGCAACCCTTACTTTCTAATATCTACAGTTTAACATTCAATCCGAATAACCTACGGCACAGCCCTGACTCTTACGATAAAACACAATTTTTAAACATCTTAGCCTCCACGGAGGATTGAACCAGAGACCACGACTTTCGTAAACACGCTTTTCAGCCACTGAGCAGCCAGTTCACTACACGGAAACACGGTCTGGAGGCGTCCACATCAAAAGTGTCTGTCTATCGCCGTATTTCGAAATTATGAGACAACATGTGTTATTTATACAGATTATTTTTCAACCAAATGTATGTACCCCTAACTTTCTAATATCTACAGTTTAACATTCAATCCGAATAACCGACGGCCCTGGCCTGACTCTTACGATAAAAAACAATTTTTAAACATCTTAGCCTCCAAGTAGGATTGAACCGGAGACCACGACGATCGTATACAAGATCTTTAGCCACTGATTGCTCGTTCAGTACACGGAAACACGGTCTGGAGACGTTCACATCCAACGTGTCTGTCTATCGCCGTATTTCGAAGTTATGAGACAACATGTGTTATTTATACAGATAATTTTTCAACCATATGTAGACAGTATTTTTCTCCTTGTTTCAAGGGATAAGTGTGCAAAGTTTCATCGAGATCGGATGAAAACTATGGATTTAAATGAGGAACAAACAAACCAACAAACCAACAAACAATCAAACAAAAATACATTCATCTTTATATATAAAGATTATTGTGGTGCTCACTCACACACTAGCTGCGAACAACATCTGAGGGATCATTATAACGTAAAAAAGAGTACACCTACAAAATTGCAAGACTACCTACGATTTGCATCGCATTGCACCCCTAACTTTCTAATATCTACAGTTTAACATTCAATCGGAATAACCTACGGCCCAGGCCTGACTATTACGATAAAAACAATTTTCAAACATCTTAGCCTTCACGTAGAATTGAACCGCAAACCACAACGTTCGTAATCAAGCTCTTTAGCCACTGAGCTGCCAGTTCACTACACGGAAACACGGTCTGCAGACGTCCACATCCAACGTGTCTGTCTGTCGCCGTATTTCGAAGTTATGACACAACATGTGTTATTTATACAGATAATTTTTCAACCAAATGTAGACAGTATTTTTATCCTTGTTTCAAAGGATAAATGTGCAAAGTTTCATCGAGATCGGATGAAAACTGTGGATTTATATGGAGAACAAACAAACAACAAAACAAACATACATTCATCTTTATATATAAAGATTACTGTGGTTCTCACTCACACACTGACTGCGAACAACACCTGACGGATCATTATAACGTAAAAAAGTGTACACCTACAAAATCCAAGACTACCTACGATTTGCGTCGCATTGCAACCCTAACTTTCTAATATTTACAGTTTAACAATCAATCCGAATAACCTACGGCCCTGGCCTGACTCTTACGATAAAAAACAATTTTTAAACCTCTTAGCCTCCACGGAGAATTGAAACAGAGACCACGACGATCGTAAAGAAGCTCCTTAGACACTGAGCTGCCAGTTCACTACATGGATACACGGTCTGGAAACGTCCACATCCAACGTGTCTGTCTATCACCGTATTTCGAAGTTATGAGACAACATGTGTTATTTATACAGATTATTTTTCAACCAAATGTAGACCTGCCAACTCCTATCCGGAGCGACCATCTGCTAGATAGTTCACATTTTCAGTCTGCACTCATAGAACCACTAATTACGGTATCGGGGCTTAGATCAATCAACAACAGTTCAAATTCTCTTTGCGGCACGTTATCAACTGTATTACTGTCTTCGAGGCCAGTAAATTGGTTCCATTGAAAATCTCGCTTTCCTTCCTATAGTTAGAACTCAAATCTAGTAGGTATAGCGTGTATTAGCTAGGATTTTAACCGTTACTCGATGACGTCAGGGAGGTGGGGGGGACCTCCCTCCCCTCCCCTCCAGCCCCCGGCGCGCCGCCACCTGTTAACCGCACCGCTTGTCATGACCGCTAACCTCAATTTGCACGACTATTTCTGGGATGTACCGCTAACCTATGACGCGACAGCGAGGACACTCAATCTGAGTATTTCTGACACAATGCCCCCGCGGGCGAACAGCGGAAGTATCACACACCATTTTATTTTCACCGCACAATTAGCGACGTCACAGGACACCGCTATCAAGAATAACATTAGGAAATCCGCTTGCTTGCTGTTAACGTTCGTTATGAAATTTCTTCCTAGTATATTGTCACGTGTTACTGTTATATTGAAGTATTTTAATTCTTTGATTGTTAAATTACCATAAATTAACTTCTAAATTTTTTTACATAGTTTTTGGGCAAAACTTATTGTTTCCTTCTGCAAATACAATTATTTGGCACCAATAAGTCATAACTTGAAAATCCCCCCCCCACTCATCTCTTTCTTATACCTCATACACATTATGTAAGGTCATTTCTTTCTATGGATCTAACAGCCATTTTTTTACCACTCCAATTGTCTTATTGCTCTTAACATCACATTTAATGGAATTTTTGGATTGGCTATTTATTTCATCCCAACATCCTCATTACCAATGTGTTACTTATACACTCACAGAGCTCTATTTCATATGCTTCATGTCTTTCAATGATACCAACGCGACTCTTGTGATATGGCACTTATAAACTATGTTCTATCTCCATTTCTAATATTTCATACTCGTGATAAGGTACAAAACTATCCCATCTTACTCAAGGAATATACAAAATTGCGAGGTAGGGGTTTAGTTAAATACAAAATATTATCTATTGGTAAAACATACAGATTTATTGAAATACATTTTATTGGATAACAATACATCATTCAGTACTTATAGTTTTATTTCATGTGCGTCATAGGCCTTTCTTGCCTTCACATATTGCCCCCCCCCCTTTTTACCTAATTCTTCATTTAAGATCCATTTATTGCCTTACATGTTATGAAATTCCATGACACTCACACACACACACATAAGTGGTGGAAATGAACTACACATCCTACATGTGGGTAGACGAGTGAAAGAAAGGTATCACCATATTTACACTCTAGCAGCCTGCTCTTGCGCACTACATTTCAAGTCCAAAAACTATGGACCCCATGTGACGTCACAGCCGTACAGCGCAAAAGCATTGGTCTCACGGATCATCGGGTGATTCCGTATTGCTCTTTAATTAGCATACACCTTCTTTAACATTAACGACGTCAAACACCGGGCATCCAAGTATGACGCGATATATTATTTTCATCGCAAAAGAATACATATGGTAATCACACAATTCTATTGACTGCTAAGTTATATGAAACTAATTTTTTGCTGTATGTATATATTTTAATTAACAATCCTAACAGTAGTCAGCACCGAGTGTGGTAGGAGAGCTTTCGGGAGGACATGGGTTCGAATGTACGTCAGATCATCATGATTTCGATTTTCCATGGTTTCATGAAATCACTCCCAGAAAAAGATTCGTATGCTGGAAATACTAGAATTTTGGAGTTAACTTGGGTATATTGTTTCTCTCGAAAACTGTCTGTTGGAATTAATGTGAATAGGTGATAATTTTCCAGACTCTTATTTTATACACATGCAATTTGCTTTATTCCACCAAGTATGGGTATAGAATATTATAATCATACACCAATGCATTCACATTCGTTATATTAGTTACTATGTGGGGGAATATTAGAACACAGCTGTATCTCTATCACAAGAGTCGCGTTGGGTATCATTGAAAGACATGAAGCATATGAAATAGAGCTCTGTAATGAGGATGTTGGGATGAAATAAATAGCACCGAAAATTCCATTAAATGTGATGTTAAGAGCAATAAGACAATTGGAGTGGTAAAAAAAGGCTGTTAGATCCATAGAATGAAATGACCTTACAAAATGTGTATGAGGTATAAGAAAGAGATGAGTGGGGGGGGGGGGGGATTTTCAAGTTATGACTTATTGGTGCCAAATAATGGTATTTGCAGAAGGAAACAATAAGTTTTACCCAAAAACTATGTAAAAAAATTTAGAAGTTAATTTATGGTAATTTAACAATCAAAGAATTAAAATACTTCAATATAACAGTAACACGTGACAATATACTAGGAAGAAATTTCATAACGAACGTTAACAGCAAGCAAGCGGATTTCCTAATGTTATTCTTGATAGCGGTGTCCTGTGACGTCGCTAATTGTGCGGTGAAAATAAAATGGTGTGTGATACTTCCGCTGTTCGCCCGCGGGGGCATTGTGTCAGAAATACTCAGATTGAGTGTCCTCGCTGTCGCGTCATAGGTTAGCGGTACATCCCAGAAATAGTCGTGCAAATTGAGGTTAGCGGTGATGACAAGCCGTGCCGTTGACAGGTGTTGGTGCGCCGGGGCCTGGAGGGATAGGGAGGGAGGTCCCCCCCACCCCCTGACGTCATCGAGTAACGGTTAAAATCCTAGCTAATACAGTCTGTCTGTACCTACTAAATCTATTTCTAACCTTCGGTCTATGGTCTCAGTTCACTGAGGTGTCGGAACTTATCCCGATAGAGCACAACGATAAGATTCTAGCGGAGCTGCTGGAGGAACAGAACACTTCGAGCACACCTGGAATTCCATCAGGTCAGTTCTTCATCTCACAGAAAACATCCACACACACGCTCTCTATCTTTGACCAAATGACATCTGACAATAAGTCATATGATATTTGCATTGCCAAACCTACTTCTCAAATAATTGTAGAAGTTTGTCCTGTTCTTATGAAGGCGTTATATATGGAAGTGCACGCTATTAACAAAAATAATCAATACATTGTTTCGATAAAAATTGAGTTACTTTTTTGGAACTATTTAACTGTGAAAAATGTCAGGCTTACCTTTTGAATGAGCTGTCCATTTTCTCCTTGCTGCGATGTTACGAAATTAGAGGTGGAAGGTAACACCTGTGAGACGGAATGCACTGCCGTGACTGTACGTTTCCCGGAGTACTGAACTGCGGGAAGCTTTAACCGTGGGGTGAGAGATTGAATGCGCTGTTGGCTATGCTCCGACACAGAGCTCTCGGGTCTGGGAAGGGCCAGTATGAGCTGCGGCTGTGGTGAGCGGGTCTCAGATACCGTCTGGCTGATGTCCGTGGCAGGTGAGCCCAACGACTGCTGCGGTGACATTTGTGAATCTGGAGCTGGCAAATTGTTCGTGTCTGCAAAAGCTGTATCGCCGATGCTTGGTGAACGCTGCTCTCTGTACTGTGGCAGTGACGAAATTTGGGCATTGACTGAGGACCAGGCGTTGCGAACGGAAATCTCGGATGTTCTTTCACATCTGACAGAAGGTGGAACTGCAGTGTTGAGTTTGTTCTGTGTGTTCCCCTGGGAGCTGGAATTCATCATGTCACAAGATGTTTCTTGAAAGCCCCCACTTTCAGGGTAGACATTGATGGAAGTGGACTCCAAGTCTGTTGCCGGTGATGTTCCAGCGGATCTTTGGGTATCACAGGTAGTTTCCTGGAAAAGAAATAAACCTGTCTAAACGGAAGAATAACGTAAGTCTACAGCAATCGTTCTGATGAAAAGCCCTTGAAGGGTAGTGGCACTATGGTGATTGTTGGTTCGTACAAACGTATGAACCACACCTCAGCATAAATCATAACATTTCACTCACATAGAGCAATGAGTAATGCTACTTCAGGTAATGGAAAACACCTAAACAGAAAACATTAGTACTTAAACAGATAGCAGTACTCGTTTTCTGCACAATTCATGGAGTAAGTGCACAAAATTAATTATTTATTAGTGTAGGAAAAAAGTTTTATTGGCCAATGTTATGAATGCAAAGAAAAAGCTATCTGCAAGTTAAGAATTTTAACACCATCTAGCATAAGGTATGAAGAAATTATTATGGGGAAGTATGTTACAAAACAATATTCCACTTCCTGCTATAAGTGACTTCGAAATTTTCTCTGGTTCTGTGGTCGCTAGGAGGCACCCTTGCGTTAAGAAAACGGAGTACATTTGTATTTACTGTATCTTTCCGTTTCCATGTCACATTGCTAATTCTCAAATGGTTCAATTTACTTGAGTCATAGCAACGATTTTCTCTGGTCAACTGTCTTTGTAATTTCGCATCCTCTTCCGAAGTGTCTCCAACATTATCACTGCACCGTCTTGCTATCTTGAAACCTAGGGCTCGGCGTACCGACGATTCTGATTACAGATTGTTGGCAGTTTTTTTGCAACAGCCTAGGTAAGCTCCAACAGCGTTTTAAATCAATGTATTAGAAAAATTAAAAACAAGTAAGAGAAAGTAATCAAACATCTAAATAATAACTATGGACGAAAACTCAATGAGGTTACACTTAAAGAAATAAAAAATTAACACTTATCATACATAACAGTATATCTCAACCTGTGGTCCGCGAACCAATCGTAGCCCGCGAAGATGTGTCAGTTGGTCTGCAGACGTATCATAATTATTCATTTGGTTAATAAGCATTAAGTGTGATTAATATGTAATTCACTTTTAACAAATCACCTGTAATTTCATAAGTGTGTTTCCCTACGAACTCAAAACATGCTTTTAGATTCAATTTATACTATGCTACTATGGCATAATCTGGAGAATCAATTGCTGCGAATCAAAAAATCAATCAGTTCATTAAAAGTGCTGTATTTAGCATTTAAAAAAAGAAAGAGAACTCATAGGAAATAACAGGAGAAGTAATAAAAATAATAAAACTTGTTAGGGAGAAAATTAGAATTATCAGAGTACACACTAATAACAGTGCTATTATAGTGGAAACTTTATCACGTAATGACCCTCAAGAAACTATAAATAACTTGCTACTGACTCCTAAGATACGATGTAAATTCCCTAGTGTACAGCGGCCAATAAATTTTGTACGACATACCAACAACAATGCAAGTCGAGAACCTTGCTGACGCTGTTTATCCATAAAACTTTGAGCAAAATAAGAGAAAAGTCATTATGTTAATCAATAAAACTTGGAGAAAAATAAGAGAAAAGTCATTATCTGGAAGGTTTTCAACCAATATTTATGATTGGTTCTGGAGAAGTGGCAACCGGTCATCATATTGTGGAGGTCATTACTTCAGTTTACGAAGCTCATGTTACAGCTAAAGAAAATATTCATAGAATTTTCTGCTTCCATCCCCCACAATGTTTCGGCTCAACTCCAAAACCAAATGTGAATCTAAGTTACAAGTTTATGTTTATATGATTTCCCCAGACAACAGTTTTCTTTAAAATCCTTTTTTTCCGTTTTACGGGCGTTGATACTACGAGTGTTATGGATACAATATTTAGTGTGTATGTATGTTGTCGCAAAAATTTCGTCTTCTTCGTGTACACGTATCCGCTGTCACTCGTGACTGCTGTTGTAGTTCCGCGTCGCTCGCGTGTCTGTTACAACTAGTGTCCGACCGAAGGTCATTTTTTGGCCGAAGCCGAAGCCGTAGCCGAATGTTCGGCTCTTGGAATAACCTTCGGCCGAAGCCGAAGCCGAAGCCGAAGGTTCAAAAATAATTATATATCTTAGAACACTAACATGAAGTATATATGACATGCAAAAAATGAACTGTTATTTTGTTTTATATGTGGTATTTTTTATATAAATTGCACCTTCACAATAATTATAATCAAAGTTTATAATATTTATTTATTAGAATAAAATAAAACAGTAAAATAGAACCAAACTAGGTTATGAGCAATGAAATTTAGCAAAAATTAAAGCAGTTATTTTTATTTAGCAAGAATAAAAAGAAAGTATAAAATTTAACAGTAACAGCCCGAATCAAACCAGAATAATTTGTATCGTGGATTAAATTAATAATTTTTGGAGTTTTAGCTTTGGTAAATCAAATACATGTTAGCTTATGAATAGTAATACCATCGTTTTTTAACAACAATAAAAATAATTTTCAACCTTCTTATCTAGCATAAATTATTCTAGCTTTTAAAATACGATATTCTGCTGTCTAAATTAGTATAACATATTAAATTTTCAGTTAAAACCGAATCAATAGCAATATTATTAAAGTAGTTTCACGTATACAGATTAATTGAAAATGTACTAAATATAACCAAAACAAAAAGTACATCGGCACTAATAAAATAAGATTTAATCGCTCAAAATGAACCGTTTTATTTGTTATTGTCAGTGCACAGTTTTGACGTAGAAATGACAAAATATCAGTCTTCGTATTTAAAATTTCGTCGCTAGTCAAATACTTAATTTTAAACCGTGGATCGATTAGAGCGACAAACAACAACGGTAAGGTTTTTCTTGCGAAAGCAGATCTCCTGTTAACAGACCCACACAAGCGGCTTTTGAGCAGTATTATATGATCAGTTTTCATCCTTCTGAGCAAGTTTTGTGTTTAAGATGTCAATGATTGATATAATTAAAGATACTGTTGATAAATCGCTAGAAATATTAGTTGTTGCTTCCCAAATACACTTCAGCGCAGTTATAAAATTTTTCATTTGTATCCATTCTTCTGCTGTTGGAATTTCTATTCCATCACGTTCTAACATATACAGATTTACTGGATTTTTCTGTTCTATTAATTAAGATATCGAGTGGCTTGTTCACTCTTCTTACGTTTTACAACACTTTTTCACTATTTCTATTATAGCAATATCTTTAAAAAATTACTTTGTGAATCATGAGCTGTAGAGTGTGAGCAACACAACCAATAAAAACGAATTTTCCATAGCGGATGGTAGTATTCATATTTCAAGTATTATTACATATACCCGTATGGATATTTTCTTTTTAATTGTATTTGGTAACTTTTTCAGTGATTTTTTGTGCAATATATTGCCTTGTATGAGCTTCCAACAAACTAACAGCCAATTTTTTTATTTTTTATTTTGGAACCTTTGCAAATGTCATGTGCCGTGACACTCAAAAACGTGTTTGCTTGATCACTTCATATCTTCGTGATAAAACTGATCCATTCAGCCTTTTTCTAAAATCAGTGCAAGTTTACTGTTTACTTTTTCGTACGCAGCTGGCATTAAAGACTTTCTAAAATATTTCTCCCGCTTTTGTCTGTACTAGGGTCGAGTTTGAGGATTAGTAAAATTAAGGCTGCGAAGTCCTTCTCCTTCAACGAGGTTGTACGGAAACATGTTTACAATGACCAGGTCCATACGTAATACACTAATCCGCAAAGAAATCGGATGATTATCGGGCCATGTTGGCGCTACTTTTTTTTTTTACGATATCGCATAAAGTAGACTGTTAAACTTCTTTTGTAAAATCTTTGGACGCATACAAGATCACTGATTTTTTTTTTTTTTAATTACTCAAGCTTTGGTATTTAACACTGGTTTCACAATATACTTCCCACTGATTTTTATGATGTTTTCCAAATGGTTCTTTATCTTTGCTATCGTCTGTTGGCGCGCTACGTGACGGTATTCGTAAAAGTTGGTCATTTTCAGGGGTTGGATGTAAACCTTCGGCTTCGGCCAAACATTCGGCTGAATTTGGCCGAAGCCGAATGTGCGGCCGAAGGTGCTTTTTTTGGCCGAAGGTGGCCGAAGCCGAAGCCGAACCTTCGGTCGGACCCTAGTTACAACCCAACCGCGGCCACTGCTAACGCTGCGTCAGCAAGGCCTTCCGCCTCGTCGTGGCATCTGACTCATCACTGCTACTCGCCTACCTGTTAACACACTCAAAACCATTTGTGACACAATGTTTTACCCGTCGTAACCAACTTTCTTCTAGCGACTGGTTGTTTCCGTCGCATGCAACTGAGCGTCTCTACAATCTGTTGCTGTGGCGAAGTCGTTTCTCTAGTCCACTTTTTCGGTTTTCCATCTGAAACACTTATTTGAGCACCTTCTATAACAATCACATTTCCATGTAATAGACATTAAAATTCGTCTCCTCCATTAACATAGCTTTTCATTAAACGTAATCTTCTCCTTCCAGCACATACACTGTCTGATATCTGCTTCCTTTCACAAATAATAGTAACCAATTTAGACATCTACTCATAGCACTTATTTCGTCATTAACAAATCACTTTCAGTGTCCGTAGAACTTAAAAAATTAATTCTTACTTTATCGCAACTCTTTGACCTGCAGCATATTCTAGTCATGGTTTTAAATATATTACAATATCTTCTTCATTTATGAACTATGGTTCAGTATTAATTGCTACTATATTCTCTCTTGATATCACGCTTCTGCCGCAATGCGATCGTAAGGGTTCGTTGTCTTCCATTGCCATAAGCAAGCGTGTTGCTTTGCTGCAGTTGCTTCTGTCCGCATGAGCATGCGTTACTGACCTGTGATAATTGTTCCTGACGCGGCGTGTGCCTGCCACGCACGCGTGTCGTACTGGCTGTAATGTCTGCGTTTGCATTCTTGCAATCAACACCTTGCTTCCGCTTGCTAGTAAAGCCGCTTAGCCGGGTTCCCCCGAACCGTGGTGCGTCAATTCGTTTTTGCTCGTAATACTAACTGTAATCACTTTCACTATTGTGTGCATCCGCTTTCCCTGGCAACTGTGCCTCACTTTATTTGCCAATCCTGCAATTGCTCGTAGCCTCTGCTTTTCCTTCTTATTTTCTCCTGCACTAACTCCCGCCTTCTTTCTTAGATACTCCTTTCCCGTCGTAACCAATACCAATAGCGATTTCCGCTGGCTTCCGATACCTCTTATTATTTCGTTTTTCGGCGTTTTTTAATTTCTTTCTTCAGATTCCTTAGTACCAATGGCGAACTCCACTTGGTTCCGCTTCCTTGTATTATTTCTTCCTGAAGCAGTCCTTAAATTTCTTTATTCAAATCCTTTAATAACAATGACGCATTGCACTTGCCGTTGCTGCTTTCTTTTATTATTTCTCCGACGACTCTCCTGACTGTCTGCAGGTTCAATTGCTTATCGGGTATTTTGCCCCGCTTCTCCTTTTCTCTGTTCCCTACATCTCCGGCCTTTATTTGTAGTTCCTGTTCCTCTGTCTTATTGTGTTGTTGCATCATATCTACTTCCCAATGGAAGACATCTTGATATGTTGTACATAACTCTTTCGCTGCTTGCTTTTCCTGTTCTGCCACATGTTTCCGGCTTAATCCTTCTACCTGGACGACACCATAATACACTGCATATTTCTCTAGCTCACCGTATTCCTCCGCACCTCCTTTCGGGGTAATTGACATTGTTTCTTCTTCACCCTCCATACGAATCGAACATTTTTGTACATGCACGATTGCTTTGTCATTACCTTAATGGCTTCCCACTTCAACCAATCTCGACCGATTATCCTGTTATCCTGTCATATGGGGTGTCTACCCTCTCTGAAATCACTTGTATTTTACGCTTCATTGTTAACTCCTTCCCTGCATTCAATGTAACCATTAGGGCACCTTCTGTGGGAATGGTTCTTCCAGCGATTCCTTTGATACTGATGCCATTCGTCATTTTACAACGCTAATTCTCTCTCATACACTCCTCTCTGAGAAGCGACACCTCTACTTTTGAGTCCAAAAGTAGCTTAAGTTGGTTGTAGTCGTTTACTTGGCATTCTAACTAAATGTAATCATCTATATATTAATAAGCTAAGCGAAAGCTTAAGATGCATTTTTAAGAATATTGCGCGCACGGAGAAGTGTAAGATTTGACACAGCCAAATTTTTATATGGAGAAGATTTGCAGGAAGCTAAAAATCTATATATAATATTTGTTACAAATACATTAAATTAAATAATATATATATATATTTTTTTTTAATGGCATTCGGCAACTGAGGCCATACAGCCAGCTCAATGTGTATTTTTTCCCCCCCAATGTATGGACGCCACAGGACGGACATGACATTCACACAGACACACAACACTTAAACATCCATGCCCGCGGCCGGATTCGAACCGGCGGCCTTCGGCACGTGGAGCTAGCACTCTAGCCCCCACGCTACCGAGGCCGGCAATTAAATAAAATAAAAGGCTCGCTCGCCTACGTAGTTCTCTCAGATGCCGCCAGTTCTGGGCGTTGCTTCACCTGTCAGCTGGTAGATAGCCAACTAGTGGCCAGAATATTGGGCAAATGGAGGAACTTAAAGAAATTCAGAGAGCTAAAATTATATATAATATATTTTACAAACATACGTATATTTTAATATGCTAAGCGAAAATTTCGGATCCATTTCCAACATTGAGATACTCTTTGGTCATTGGTGAAACAAAAGAGTCGCGCTAATCTTTGAAGTTATGAAAGGAAAATTGCGAAAAGGGATGTAGCGATTCTGCCAGATAAAATGTTAAACTTTGGTTAAGTGTCTTTTGATTTTTTAATTTCAGTAATTTCATTTGAGAGAGAGAGGGAGACAAGAAGTAAGGAATACTTATTTGGGTGAAATTCAAAATGATAATAGACCAAATTTAAATAGCGAACACTAAAAAAAAAAAAAACAAAAAGACTAAATTGTTTTGATAGATACATTTAAATGCGCACTGAATGTCATTCCACGAAATTTTTACAGCTTCGAATTTACAATGCAGGTTTCGCAATGAAAAACATTTCGATTCAGAACTCACTTCAGGTGAAAGTACTGCATTTACTTTATGTTTCATAAAGCTAAAGCAGTTTTCCGGCCTTAAGTTAAAATGAATATTTTAAATTCAAATGAACCATCGATAAATAAATTTCATCATTTGCTATGGTTAGATTAGAAGCTCAAATTTAGCATACAGCCACGCGTGGAGTGTATCGTTTTAATTTTATAGGTAATGCAGAGAATTAAGCCAAACAACACATGCTAATAATGTATTGGTACACGCTCGCAGCTAACGACGTCAGGGAATACAGTATATAATATATCTATGCTCACACCAAACGCAATAGAACAAATTCAAATAATGATTATTACCTTCTCATGAAAGAAACAAAACAACTTAATGAATTACGATCGAATTTCGACCGCTGGACGATCACTAGTTTTTATTACTACTGCTGCATTCAATCTTTTCCAATCCCTGTATTTGCTCTATCCCTGGCCACGCATTACACTCTCTTGCGTGATGCTTCTGTCTCCGAAAATTGCTGTAATACATTGATTCTTTTTTCCATCTTCACGCCTTCTCTCTTCTGTTTGTTTTTGCTTTTCCTGTCGTGTAGTGATTTCTCGCGGTCTTACGTCACCTTGGCATTGTGTTTTATGATGACCTCCTTTCCAAAAGTGATGACTCCTCCGTTCTGGCTCTGTGGTAACTCCTCGAGTTATCGCCACCTCCCTACTATGTCTTGCGATATGCTCGGACCTTCAGCACAACTGCCAATCTTCTGAAATCCTTTGGCTTTTAGCATACCAATATTAATTTCTTCCTCCTGTACTCATTTCTGCATGCTGCCTGCGGTCACTTCTTTGGTGCTGTCGTTTCTTTTTGACAGACATAATTGTTATTTCTTCAATTTGGAAAACCTCGACAATTTCCATTAAAGAAAGACTTGTTGCTCTGGCTCTGAGCGCTGCAATGATTTTCTCGTCCACTAATCCTCGGAAGAATTTTGTGCATGCAAGTATGTGGATTAATTTTAAAGCCCCTGCTAATTCACTCCATTTTAATTGTCTTTTTGTAGCATTACGGACTTCATATAGAATTGCGTCTAAACGACTTGCCCATTCTGCCACTGATTCTCTTTCTTTCTGCCAACTTGCAAACATATTTATTACATAATAATCAACGGTGCGTTCTGGTTGGTAATTCTCTACCAGCACTGCTTGTGCTACCACGCTCGTATTAATCCAAACGACCTGAACTACAAATCGCTACATTTCCTCCTGGGACTTATTCAACCATTTATACACATCTACCATGACAATACTATACCCAGAAGGTGACACATTCACGTTAATATACAAAATTGAGACTCACCCACAGTAGATGTAGAAGGGGCGCACGGGCTCAATGGGCACTTATGGAGGGGCGTGACGGCTCACCCCTGGACCAAAAAAGTGTAATCGAAACCCCCTCCCCTCCCTGTAACTGATACCCTCCTTATCACCACCCCTACCCTCCCCTCTCCACTAACCTTGGTTAGCACTACTTGTAACCTGATACCCTTCTACCTAACTTCAAACCCCCCTCCCTCCTTGTAACCTGATATCCTTCCGCCGCCCTTCAAACCCCCTCCCCTCTCCACTAACCTCGGTTCCCCCTCCTCGTAACCTAATACCCTTCCGCCTACCTTGAAACACCCCTCCCCTCTCCATGTAAACTAGTACCCTACCGTTGAAACTAAAAACACCCTTCCCCCTCCTGATACTCTTCTCTCGACCTTAAAACCCCCCTCACCTTCTTGTAACGTGATATGTTGCCACCGACCTTGAAATCGGGCAGGTGTTCCAGTGCGAGAACTCCTAATCATTCAGTGGTCGTTACAGGGCTGTACTCAATGACCGAATGAAAGTACCACACTGCACTGTAGAATTATTACCGTGACGGCGATGTATTTCCCGCGACGGCGGAATTACTATAGCCCCTTGGCTATAGCGGACATTACACCACGTCCGTCAGCATGCGTACTGGATGCGTGCACAGCGACCTCACTGTACAGGACACGCTTCTCGTCCCTCAGGTTCGATGCCAAGACGGAGCGATCTCCAACTTCGAAAGATCCGCTCCTTCCAGTCTGAAGGCTCGGAGTCAAGTCACCTCCAGCGTCCACCGGAAAAAGCCTCCTCCCGTCACTCGTGGTTTACATAGAGCAAAAATACACCGGCATTACAAAATGCAAGGATAGTATCTCTCGATTGGCTCTCCAATTTTCAAGCTCCTCCTACCGGCTGTGACGATAGGCGAACATTGTCTTTCTCGATTCGTGCGAACTCGGCATAGCCTCGGACTTATTCGTCACCTGTGACCTCCAAACTGCCCGTTCGGAGACCTGGGGTTTGGATACGATAATTCACCCCATTGTACAGTTTCCCCGGAGCCAAGGGATTATACTCTTGACCAAATGCGTGAGAAAGGGTAGCTGGTGTCCATTGTCCCTGCAACCGCCGGCCTGACGCGACAATCTGGCGCGTCTAGCTGGGAGGTCCCACAAACACTGACAATCCTCTCAGATAATTCCATTCTTATTTTTTATATATATAAAAATATACAAAATATTGTATATAAAATTGTACGGAATAACCCCAATTTGGTCATTCTGTTACATATGCCACCCAGTTAATTTTAAAATTATTGTCTAATACGATAATTTTAATACAATAACCATAATTTCAATATATACGTTGTTTTTGCGGCTTATTGCCATATGTTCTTACTTAATGATCTGATAGAATAATCCAAATTTTACAATATTAGATGCTTTGGTTTTCACTCTATTCATTCCGCTCGTGATCATAAAATCAAGTTATTATTCTGCAAGGAAATATCACGCGCAGTGAATTGGAATTGTTCCGGCCATTTTCTTACAAAGGATTTACATGTAGCCTGAAGCAGAGCCTTAGCGAAAACAAATCATTCTTAAATCTATACACAAGTACCTATAGATAAAAAAAGAAAATATGTACACAGACTGAAACATACAGAAAAAAACATGATAAACATAATATAAAAATGCACATGAAGTTACTGTTGTTATCTCTCAATCAAGTCAAAATTGCAATTACTGCAAATGGCGAGTAAACCTCATTTTTGAGCTACATGCCCGAAATTTGTCAACTTTTCTGCGTGTGTTCATAACGCTTCTACCGCCAATGAATGTCGGATTAATGAACGAAATGAAACCAACTAAAGTAAAAAAAAGCAACATTCCTTTTAAATGAAGTTAGCATCAAATATAATTACTTTAACTTGAAAAGTTAGCTGAATTATTGAATTTATCCCGTAAACAAAATTTTTACATTTAGCCTTTACAAATGCAATCAACTGTAACTAACTCCACTTTGACCTCGCTCAACCGTTAACAAAGTAACAGCAAAATGTCGCGAAAACTCCCCAGTATTCCTGTAATCATTCAACTTATGATTCCGAATTTCTGTTATGACCACCACAATTTGAAAAACTTTTTCCAGCAAGGATTTCGTGTTCTATGGGGCATTATTCACGGCACTTACGCCACCCCTTATAGACACACAAAAGGATTAGCTAAAAATATGTTGACGAGATAACACTAGATCTTCGACCAACTACAGACAAAGCGACATTGCGCTCGTTGCATGCTTCTGCCCAGGTAAATGCAATGTAACAACCTAGCGTTAAAACGTTACATCGAACTGATTCATCACAAAACGTTGAAACCTTTTGGTTTATGTCACAGAATATTCTTAGAAAGCATATCACAACATTTGTATCGCTGTCAGATGAATTCTGATTGGGAGCAACAACGGCGTTTCATTTTTCCCGCGACTGCGTATCAATTTTTATGGCTCAGGTAATCATTTAAAATTTCAGGACTTTTATCCAATCACGTCCACTTAATATCCTGAAAGTCAATTTGGCTATAAAAATTTCACGTGGACAAGATATAAAGTTCGGAAATGTTGGTTCAGCCCCTAGTTTCCGAATGCGGATTTCATTCTAGCTGTAACCACAAAAACATATGTTTCATACAATGAGCAGCTGGCGAATAAGCCTTTCAGTCATTGCTCGTTAATGGGCAGGTCCCATTGAAGAGGCTGCTTCTACCTGAGGGGACCATCTGAACAAACAAGGCTCTCCTGTAGTAGCGGTACTTGGAATATCTGTCAGGTGTTGTTACGAACACGACAAACCTTTTCGGTATCCGCGTTTAACAACTTCAACTTGCCTCCACAACATTTGCGTGACACAGGTTCCTTTTGATATTAATCTATTTAATTGTTATACAAAATTTATATTTATATTTACATTCCACACTATGCAACTAAAATTCCCGGTTACAAACTGTACACGCACCTGTACATTTTTTTGAACCGATGGTGATAATTATTGTTCGACTTGGAGTTCGTGATCGCATTCATTTCGGACCTGTCTTTACGAGATTGCCCGTTATTTTCTCTGTGGCCTTCATTTCTCCACGGAACACGTCCATCTTGTTGGTAGGGTTTTCCGTCGTTTCCCTTCCAACACTTGTTTCGATGATCCTTCAATTGTTTTGAATAGTCACCGTGAGAATTTAGTTGCGTCTCCTTTTGCCCCGAATCCTTCTCATCTCGCGTTTTAGCGTTCATTGCCCGCTGACCAATGGCGTCCAAATTCTTCAAAGTATCCAGCAACGCCAAAATTGTGCGAATTAGCACAGGATTTATATGTGCCTGTACGTGCGGACTAAAATGCGTGAAGACTGCGTCAATAAATTCGCCGTCTGACATGGATACGTCAAAATATCTCGACTGTATGACTTAGCCTCTCGACGTAATTTTCCATCGAGTCGTTGACCTGCGGGTCATACCTGCTCTGATAAAGTTTTAGCCTTGCCTGATTTTGTATTTTTGTGGACCAGAAGGTCCGTAAAAATTACTCTTTGAATTCATTGTACGACATACCGGGTTGGTAAGCTAGCAACAGCCATGGGCGGTCCGTTTAAAAAAATGAATGTTCAATGATCAGCAATTTCGCTGTTTCCGGCACTCCCTTTATATCAAAATACCTGTCAAGCTCAGAAATATTTGCTTTTGGATTGATATTTTTGCGTGAGCCAAACCGTGGAATCTTTAACTCGACATTGCTGACAGCGTAATGTCGACACGTTGCATTAATCGATCCACTACTCGCGCAAGAATCATTTAAGTTTCTTATTTTCTTTTCAAATATGGACAACTTACATGCTGTACCCTGAACTAATTTTTCTTGTGAAATCTGGAGCTCTTTCTGGCCGTCTTTAATCTGTTCGATTGCACCAGATAGAACTTCGATTTCAGTGTTCACTTTCGTGAACTTAGCCTCGGTTTGGTCCTTGACTGAATGTACGAATTCGGAAATTGGTCCGAGGTTCACACTGCTTTTAGCTCGGGTTCTTTCAACTGACTGGTTAGTAGACTCTAAATGTTTACATAACTCATCATTGGAATTTTTCAACGAGTCACAAGTTTCAGCTAATTTATCTGTGGCCTGGGACAAACTATTCATGTCAGACCTAATGCCTGCTTTAAAACTCTTTACCTCTTCCAAGATCTGCCCTTGAAAGCTGGACAATCGTTCTTCAACCATCCCGAGAGTTGTCTCATGCTTTTTGACAAGTGCATCGATTTTCTCTGACAACTGTGACTGCATTTGGTTTTGTGACGCTTGCAACTGTGACTGTATTTGGTTTTGTGACGCTTGCAATTGTGACTGCATTTGTGCTAGAAATGCCATGATATCGCCCAGTTGTGGTGTGTGTTCTTGTTCATCTGGAGTTGTGTTTTCTATACTGTGGGTGTTTGCAGCAATGGGTGGAGCTGAGATCTTTTCTGAGATACTATCAGAGACATTTGGAAAATTTTCCATATCTGTCTCCCCAAAGCTTGTCTTGGATTGCGAATTGTAATCCCCTTCAGAAGCTAAATCAACATTTGCATTCGTCTCAGTTTCTGCCATAGTTCGTTGATGCATTGTCTCTGAATTTAATTCATTCATTATCTCACTACTTCCCGAAATTACCGTTATGTTTTCCATTAAAACAATCCCAGATCTAAGCTTCATTAACAGAATCTACAATAGCAAACATGAAACTCCCGCAAACAAACGAAATAAATCACAGAACTACACAAATTCCCCGCTCAACACTAAAACAAATAGGAAATCTAAAAGCAATCCCGCTATTCAATATAAAAATTCAGCAAATTTAGCATCACAAACATACAATTAAAAAAAAAAAAATTGCAATCACAGATTTTGCAAAACAGAACACAACAAATATCAAGCAACGCCGTCATGAACACAACACATCCAAGTTCAAGTGGATAGAACACTCTGCACAAACACATTAAGTTCAATTACACATGGAGTGTTTGGGAACAACAAACTCCCATCATCATTGAAAAATTATGAATGGATTGTTCAAATAATCCAAGCAACATGAAAACATGAGCAAATTGAACGTGAATATAAAACACAAAAATATGCAAGCTACAAAAAATTTGAAAATAGCCAGAACAGTGTGTACATTTAAAACCCAGTCATTGTGATATTTTAATCGCTTGATTAATTAAATCGAAGCCGAACATTGGGCTAGCCAATTGTAGCGGTATGTGCCGGGACGGAGGTAAGGGTGAAAACTTTATACTTCTTTTTATAATTCACAGAAACCCTAGGCGTCTAATTTATTGGGTACTCATAATGGCGTACAGACGAAGCTTATTTATCGTTAACATTGACACATTGGAATAGGATAAAAAGAACTATGCAAAGACTCTTCTTACAATTGCCAACATATTAACAGATAAACAAAGCATTAAAACACCACCACAATTAAAATTAATCTTGAAGCAAACTCCTAATGTTAACTGGCAAGCAAGAAAGCTTCACACTTGATTTTTGTAAATGAAAGTTCCCTTCACAATGATCGGGAACCATAAATCAAATACCGTATTGACATTAACTGTATCCGATCTCAAAGGCCGGGTGCCAGGATAATTTAAATTATCCACCAAGTGTAGCTTTAAGAAAGTCTGCCCCAGCTAGCTCAATATTTGGGGTTGCGAGAACTCCTAATCATTCAGTGATCGTTACACGACTGTGCTCAATTACCGAATAAAAGTACCACACTGCACTGTAGAATTATTATTGTGACGGCGATGTATTTCCCCCGACGGCGGAATTACTATAGCCCCTTGGCTATAGCGGACAATACACCACGTCCGTCAGCATGCGTACTGGATGCGTGCACAGCGACCTCACTGTACAGGACACGCTTATTAACCCTAAGGTTCGATGCCATGACGGAGCGATCTCCAGCTTCGGAAGATCCGCTCCTTCCAGTCTGAAGGCTCGGAGTCAAGTCCCCTCCAGCGTCCGGCGGAAAAAGCCTCCTCCCGTCGCTCGTGGTTCACATAGAGCAAAAATACACCGGCATTACAAAATGCAGAGGATAGTATCTCTCGATTGGCTCTCCAGTTTTCAAGCTCCTCCTACCGGCTGTGACGATAGGCGAACATTGTCTTTCTCGATTCGTGTGAACTCGGCATAGCCTCGGACTTATTCTATTCGTCACCTGTGACCTCCAAACTGCCCGTTCGGAGACCTGGGGTTTGGATACGATAATTCACCCCATTGTACAATTTCCCTGGAGCTAAGGGATTATACGCTTGACCAAATGCGTGAGAAAAGGTAGCTGGTGTCCATTGTCCCTGGCAACCGACGGCCTGGCGTGGCAATCTGGCGCGCCTATCTGGGAAGTCCCACAAACACTGCCAATCCTCTCCAATAACTTCATTCTTATTCTTTTTATATATAAAAATATACAAAATATTATATATAAAAATGTTCGGAATGACCCTATGATGGTCATTCTGTTACAAGGTGGACATCCCAAATCTTCAACCTCTAGACGGGCTAAATGTTTGGTGTGCTCCGTCACTAGAAAGCTGCAGATGGAGGATTATATAAATTGTCTCAAGGGTGAAACACCAAAATACCTGCGGTTGGCATTCAAACCTGATACTCTATGCAGGTGTTCCATCCGTGTACCTGATACCCTCTGCAGTTACAAACCTGTTGTAAACAGATACCCCGCGCCGCGCTAAACCTGTTTTTGTAGAGCGGGCGGGCGAACAAAAACCGGTTCTCGCTACCTGGAAATGTGCTGGGGTAAGACGTTCACTTATTTACGCTTGGCTAGGACATTCATGAATTGAAGTTTAATAATAATAAATTTAGGTGTTTGTATAAATAAAAACACATTGTATTTAATTTGATTTGTTTTTTATGTCACCCACCATTGATTGGGTAATTAAAAATACATTTTCATCGGCATTTACACAGCATTACAAAATAAGTGTCCTTTAAAAAGTTTTATAAAATTATTTTTCTTGAGTTCTCGTAGAGGCGAACACCCCAAATCTTCAATATTGTAGGAGACAATAGTCTTATTTCAATTATATAGACATTTGGTGTCGTAAAGATGTTCCTCGATATTAAATTATTTTTAAACTCACTTCTTTCTGGCCTTTGTATGCATACGTTAATCAATATTCCATATACAAATTACAACCATTTGAACTTGGTGGGTGAGCAATGAAGTCTTAGTTAGGTCTTCGGGAGGTCCCGGTTTCATTTCTAGACTATTCATATTTTCCGAAACCACGCTATGGAAATGCCGCGGTGGTTCCTTTTATAAAGGCACACTTTGTTAGAAGTAGTGAAGAATATGTAATGTCCCCATAAATTAATGAAGAACGTTATAATGCGTCCATGCTTTGGATTCCTTTAGTTTTTCCTTGGCTCAGTGCTTTATGCTTCGCGGCCAGGAGACAGAGTTTGTAGGAATGTTCGAAGTTAGTAACACTATCATAGTTTAGTTATTGAAAGATGAATGAGATTAAAAATAATGATAACAACGCCAACCTGGACTACACTGCATGTATTTTCAACGAGTTAATGAAATTAACTTTCATCTCTCGTAGTTCTAGGGTACAAAATATATTTAAGGATAGTGCAACTTTCCTAACAGTAATCATATAGGTGAAACTTTCTTACGAATTTTTATGACTAGCTACGTATTGGGGATTTCATTTTAATGTCTCCATTTAATTCCTCGATAGTTCTTAACTCATATGGCATTTACTTTTGTTACTATAAAAGCGTCTCACGTAATTACAGATCTTTTAGCGCCAGAGCGACTTAGAGGTTAAAGCTCCTGACTGGAGACTGAAAGGTCCCCGGTTCGAATTTCCGTATCGGTGGTGGATACTCGTAGGCATGTAACCGTACATAGCTTGCTGTGAAGTATTCATGGTTCATTTTTCTACCTTAAACTGCTTATTTTTTAGACTAGTTGATGAAATTTTAATGTTCGGCGCTTTCATATGGGTGATCTCGGGTTTTCTCTTCAATGCATTCCATTCGTCGTCTTTTCAGAGTTATTTCTTGAATGCTGGTCTGAAAATCTAGCCTGGTGGGTGAGTTTTTAAAGTAAAATAATGAATAAGCAGTTGTCGGAGATGTAGGTTATATTGATTGCGACGATTACCACAAGGTCGGCAAAGTGAGTTCTGAACTAGGGTAGTTAGAGTAATATCTCCTCCATCAACCAATCTACAAACTTTACCAAACAGGGATTTATATTCGTGCTGTATATCTCTTAAGATCACTACAAAAGGTTTTACACACTTTTATTTCTAACAGTTTGAAACGTTAGTTATATAATGTTGAAGACAGTGAAGATGTTATTATCATCGGAAACGTGCGTCGGAAGTCGAAATCTAAGATCATAGAATACCGAGTCTGGTGGGTGAGCAGTAGCGTTCGGATTTATAGGTGGCGAGCATATGCAGCACAGTTTTACGGTCAGGTTTCTTTCCGTTTCATTAAAATTCACAAGAGTTATTGGTCGTGCTTTCAGAGTTATTGTTTTAAATGCTGACCTAAATATCGCGCACGATCGGCTAGTTTTTAACATGTGGTGCTGTCACGAGGGAGGTTCGATTCCCAGTCCGGATGTTCATTATTATCTGTTGTAGTAGTACTTTAGACACACATAGCCATTTTTCGCCTAGAGTCACTGCGATCACTTTGACAACGAAAAACGCGTTTAGTGGTGTTTGTGTCGGCAGGAAAGGATGATTTTTTTATTCATAGCCATTTGAGACAATTTTTCTTTATTTATTTGGTCGGGAGACCTCGAATACTATTCACATTAGAAAGTAACAGAGTTTCGATTTACCACGCGCTCCGTCTATGTCGTGGCTAACAAGCCTACAGTATTGTGTTTCGGGATGGGCAGAGAAGCCCTTAAACAATTTCGTTTTTTTGGACGGGTCATTTGATCTTCACTCTTAAGCTAGCAGACTGTCAAACGCGTAAAATTTCTCTCACTTTACACTGATTTAAAAATCCCTACGTTCGCAATACAGGTATTCGCCAGAGATAACGTTCTCAATGTTTTAGAAAATATTAGATAATTTTTTAAAAAAATTTTCATCAGTGCCAGTGTACGAGTCTGTTCCGAAGTCTAAACGGATCTCGTATACAACCCCCATAGGGCACATAGTTAACAACGTGATGTGGATAGTTCTTATCCCAGCACAGAGCACAGTTAGTGAGAAAATGGAAGAATGCACACTTCCTACAGAAACAGCGGTTACAGATGCATATCTTCGGGTATTGGTACATATCTTAAGTTTTCATGAACTGCGCCTCTCAAGAAGAAGCTAGGAAAGGCGTCAAGCATAAATTCTGAAAGTATATATCTTTAGGACTTACAGAATATTGACAACTTATTTATGTACACACCAGTGTCAAGGATCATAAAAAAAATACGCGGTCTGACTACTTGCGACAGACATTCCACTATTTCATGAGTTAGCAGTCAGGTCATCATTCTATTCCTATTACCCGAATATTCTGACAAGGTGTGTAGTGTTGTGTTAGCTCAGTTTAACGCGCGAGCGCGTTATCCTGACCTAACACGTAACAAGCTGGGTTGCCTAACCTATCTTACCTACAATAACCTCAATTACTGCTAGGGTGTGATGGTTGTTAACCTAAAACTATGGTTAACTCTAGTGTATCCCACACTCATTACATAAAGTTATAGCTTCTGGAAATCATTGTTGGTTTTTTAAAAATACTGTTGGAATCTATGTTGATTGTACGGGGACAATCCAAAAAGTAAGGTCTCACAAGTATTTATAGAGAAAACATTATTTTTTTTCCTGTAGTATAAATACTTGAATCTAAAGGTTGTAAAATTATCTATTTTTTATATCATTACCATTTCGAGGCACGCATTTTTGTAGACACTGCGAGAGTCGCAGTTCGAGACCGCTTCCACATGAATATTTTATTCTTTCTTTAATTCCTTTGCAGATGTTACAAAATACATATCCAAAATCAAAAAAAAAAAAAAAATGTTTCAGCATTCACGTATTCATTATATTTTACAACAAAGGGTTTAAAAAACAATTCTGCTCTCAAGCGTGAATAAACTGACTTGCCGGATATAGAAAACCATTTTTGTTTTAAGAACACTTGTTCTGTGAACTTAAGAACCTGTAATTACAACCTACAGTTACAACAATCTGATTTTTATACAGTTTATCAGTAAGCACTATATTACGAAGTTTTAGACTATAAAATATTTAAAGTTTTGAACCTTCTGTCCAACAATGCTGAAAGGCATGCCTCAATCTACAAATATCTTTAATACGTCGTGAATGTTTTTTCCATTATTTTTCATCTACGTTACCTTTCGTGTTTCGGGGAAAAACTATTATGCATTACATCTCCTCCAAATTTCATCTTAAATCCTCTCATTCCTGATAATTTTGTCGCGTATAAGGTAAACGGATCAAATCCAGATCCATAACCAAAGGTAGTTTTTTCAAAACCATATCTTCATTTTAATCAGCATCTCCCAACTAAGTTCTTTCGAACACACCATTGACAATCGGTTTCCACGTGCCTTTACTACATTAGATTTATTCCTTCAGAACAATGTAATAGAATTGTGTGAAATGTGAGATATTCTGGTGAAATATAACCGTTTCAGATTCCGTGGAGAGAGTTGATATACAACGAATATTTGCATTTAATTTATAATTGGGAAATTAAAGAATAAAAAAAAAAAATGTTCATCTAGCAGTGGACTCGAACCTACGACCGTTATACTTACATGGCAGAATGCTATCACGAAGCCGCCTGTCCTGTTGAAACCAGAGCCTGTCTGTTGTATAAGCGAAGTAAAATGTTATAAAGATACACAATTTCGTGAATAGTTACTTACTGATGATCTATATAAAGTATCAAACTGTTATAACAGAAATAATTCGTTTGATAAAAATATGATAGATCAAATTGGTAAAACATTTTTTTTTTATGTCGTCAATGTCTCTGTTCTTTCGATAACGTCTAGCAATTAAGACATGACTTCTTATATGCGGATACGAATGCAGGTCTGCTAGGAGCAGAACATTTAACAACATCGGAGGAAGTAAACTGGCAATGTTGCAACCAGGAAATAAGTCGTATTTTTCCTATTTCCTCCGGCGAAGAAGAATACCTTTAGATCACGTACAGCAAATAATTTATCACGAGCAGAACGTTTGGTTTGTATTCAATTGATTTTGAATATAGTAAAGCTGCAAATCATAGCTGGTTTTTTTTTTTTTTTTTTTTTTTTTTTTTTTTTTTTTTTTTTTTAAATACTGTAGGAATCCATGTTTATTGTACGGGAGTAATCCAAAAGTACGGTCTTCTAAGCATTTATTGGAACAAAATCAATTTTTTCTGTAATATATATATTCTTCATTTTAAAGATTGAAAAACTATCCACTTTTCTACATCATTACCATTTCGGAACATGGATTTTTGTAGCCGCAGTGACAGTTTGTGAATGACCTGGCGTGGTGGGATAAGCGGTGAATCTCTGGCTTCTCATTCGGGAGGACACAGGTTCGAATCCTCGCCCGGTCATCAAGATTTGGGATTTCCCCAAATTACTCCATGTTAATAATGGTGAATGCTGGTATTTATTTATTTTAGTTTATTGAAGTAATTCCAAACAAAAAACAACGCATAAAAATTCATGCTTCATTAAGCAATTAGCATTAAGCCCCCGTAGGTATCAAATCGCAATACTGTAAAGCGCATGCGATAATGTGTACGGAAACTACTAACAGCATTGTATGAAACGGAAAAAAAACGGTAATTTAAGAACACTCTGCTTCTAGCACAGATTCTCAACGAACATTCTTTATTTATGTCAGTTAGATAAGAATTGATGTTTGGTCTACGACAGCAATCTGGATGTAAATTTTTGAATGACAATGGTCGTTTAATTTTTTACAGTGCTAATAATTATTTCCATTCGATTTCCTCTCATGTTTTCACATAATATTTTTGTTTTTCTTGACGACGGTGCATAATAATTATAGTCCACCTACAGAATTAGACAAATAATTCCCACAATAAATTATTTGTTACTGAAATGTGATGTTAGTTCTATTGTAAAATAATTATTTTCCAAACATGTGTGCAGTTGAGAAATTACAGGCGGCGTGATTTCGACACATTTAGAAACCAGAGAAGCTAGCAGTAAAATTTAGATCCGATTCATACGTTGTGTAATATAAGCCCATAATCAGAGGTGAATGTGGCAAAGCAGTAACTTGCAATTCTTCGCCGTTGTCCAGAAAATCGGCATTGAAATAATTCTTTGCGTTCAAAAGCTTTCTACATTAAGATGGCGTCAAGGAAATAGTGGCGCAAAGAGCATGCTCGTAGTCAGATCGAGTTTCGCTGGCGGCAACATTTTTTAAAATTATTATTGTGAGATGATGAAATGCCTGAGGAAGATAAAAATTCCTCCAAGGTGCACTCCTCTCGTTCAGCGTTCAGACGTGTTTATTTACCAGTTTATTTAATCGAACAAGACCATGAGATCAGTCCCACACAAGACAATATGGAAATTTAATCGATCGTCACCACCAGTTGTCTTCTCCGATTTTTTTCCGATACTATAAAATATGTATGTTTTCTATCACAACTGACGGACCATAGAATATGCCTTCAATATTTTGAACTCCATTTTGTTATAGCTGTGATGGTAACAAATTTGTTGATACATAGTTTACATCAGAGAATATCAATAAATAATTTCCTTCCAGTACTAAGCATACTATAGGAAACAGTTAAGTTCTCTATGACAAATCTTGATTAATTGATTTAAGCGATTTGACGGAATTTATTAGACTTTTTGTGGTAAAAATGTTTATCGGTTCTGACCATAATTTTGCCTTTAACATCATTTACATAGGCCTATACAACGAAGACAGTAGAACAATCTGTTTTGATAATAGGATGTATGAACAGCATTTTGTATAAGTAACTGCTACGCAAACTAGTTTTATCATATCGAAACTTTCGCTTGCTTTCTAACTTAAAAATTATCCTGGGAAGATGTACTTTTTTCAAGAAATCGTTGAAAATTATTACCAGTTCTTCTGGCATTGACAGTTTGGAGGTCCACTTTCAAGTATATTTGTCAGTAATGTTTTGGTTCTCAGAGGAGTAACGAAATAATTTTAGACTTGCAGAGGAATAGTTCATATTCACATACCGTGGCCGGATTCCTTTACAAACGTTGGTAAATAATCTTTTCCGTGATATTTAAAAATATATAACACATTTAAAGAATAAAATGCTAAAAAATAGACAAAGAAAGTATTTGCCTTAGTTTATCGATACATGCATTCTCTTCATTCATTTAGCTTCTCAGTTAATTTATGAGGTGACTTTGGCGATCCACAGTACAGTCAACACAAGAAGATCGTAACACTTCATGAAAATGACTTATGTATGTGGCTGTACTCGACCCGTCTACTCCAGGAATTAACTGAACGCTAGTCACCACGCTCCCGGTTAGGCAGTAGTATCCGCGACACCTACGGTGTTAGCGGCTGAGAGCTACCAACCAAGACGGCAGGAGAGGGGCAACAGCTCTTAAACACGTGTTGATCAGCATTACGTTTCCTTGTTGCCAGTTTCCTGTGTAGTCTCATAAACAACAGTTACAAAATATGAAAACAATTGTTATTGAATTTATGATCCTCACTAGTATCAATTTGTAAAATTGTGAAATTTCTGGTTGTATTCTTGGTTACCAGGTGACTGGTAAAATTTTACCCCTAAAATCAGTGCAAGTTCTTTACGGGCCATTGTCGAAAGAGCTCACCGTAGTATTAACATCAATATGGGGTGATAAGTTGGCCTACAATAATAATTTCAAGTAGCAAAAAGCGTATAAATCGCGAAGTGAACCAATTATTTCGTACGTGTCCGCTAGCAAACGCAGCATTTTGTTAGTTACTTAACGTTTTCAGTGCACGTCCTTGAATATTTTATTATTATTATTATTATTGAAAAAACACCCAACCAATGTTTCACCTGTATTTTGAGTTGTTACAGCAGCACCCACAGAATATCGCTATCGCGAAAAAGCCGTATTAGTTTCTTTTTTTTTTTGCCTGCTTACTAAACACCATTAAAAGCACAAATGTGGCTAAGCTATGTGAAATTGTGTCTTCATCAATTGAACCCTCATCGTGTTTTCCTTTTGTTTTAAGAAGAGTATTCACTGTTGTTTAAGCAGCTTTCGATATTAATGGTAGGTGAAAATAAGTTTTTTGACGCTAAAACACTATCAACTGAAACTGCGTTGACGACATGTAATCTGACGACAGTAATTTAGTTATAAGTTTTTCCGCGTGTTTCTAAAATAAGTTTAAATGTAGTATTAAAAGAACCACATGTCTTAATAGCACACCGCAATGTTAACTAACTTCAAAAATGTGTGGTTATTTTTCAACGTTCTCACTTAAAACTATCTTTACCCAGAATATTTATAGATCAAAAATATTGATTTTGTCATTAATATCAAATTATTTTAAGTGAAAAATGATCGGTATAACGTCTTCCTTTCTTTTGATCCTAGCATTTGTTCAAAATTAACATTTTGTTTGAAAACAGTAACTTCTTATCTTCTGTAGGAGCACCAATTTCTCCTAAATGTTTTGAAAAACCTAAACCATGTGCATTTAATGTCTGCATAACTCTTTTACTAACGAAATATAATCCATATTTTCGTTTGTATAACGAATATGTTAAAATATGTCTTTTTTGTGAGGTGATTGAGTCTCAATTTTGGATACTAACGTGAATTTACCACCTACTGGGTATAGTACTGTCTTGGTAGATGTGTATAATTGGTTGAATAAGTCCCAGGAGAAAATGTAGCTATGTCCAATTCAGGTCGTTCTGATTAATATGAGCATGGTAGTACATATCTTAAGTTTTCATGAACTGCGCCTCTCAAGAAGAAACTAGGAAAGGCGTCAAGGATAAATTCTGAAAGTATATACCTTTAGGACTTACAGAATATTGACAACTTATACATGTACACACCAGTGTCAAGTATCATAAAAAGATACGTGGTCTGACTACTATCGACAGATATTCCACTATTTCATGAGTTTGCGGTCAGGTCATCATTATATTCCTATTACCCGCATATTCTGACAAGGTGTGTAGTGGGAATTCGCTTGGACTTATTTCAAGAAACTATTGAGAGAAAGAAAAAAAAAACCTGAAATCTGGATGGTTAGACGGGGATTCGAAACTACATCTTACCGAATGTGTGTCTAGGATGTTACCGCTCAACAACCAGCCTCGGTACCCTATCGTTATAAGCCTTCTAACCTCTTACTCACACTATGGCCACGGAAATAAATGCTGCATAATCAGAATTTCCGTGATTGAAAGATTCCCCCTTACAGAAAACCATTGTGTTGTATACATCTTACACCATCACCAATTTTCCTACAGCACGGGGATGAATTGAGGGACAGATGGTCTCCCATAGACAAGATTCAAACGGTTTATCCCCCTGCCAAACCTTACATTCTTCCCATTCTTCAGACATGGAACATCAGGTGCTCGTCTGTGTGTCAGCTGAACGTCGGTAATTCAAAGCGTTTTATGGCTGAGTTATCGTCTAAGCATAATTTTAAACCGGTTGTGGTGCCCAAACAAGTGGCACACAGCACCAGAATTACACTGACTTACGAAGAATGAAACGTGCTAATCCTAGTTTGGACGTAGTGTCCGACTTATTCAACACCGCCTGCGCCCAGATATAAGTCCCACGCGGCAAACACACAGTCGCCTGCTGAACGGTTGCTGGGGTGAAAATAGTATATTTTCACCCAAATATTATCCTACTAACGGTGATTCGTTTTTGAGGAACCTCATTAGCGCACAGCCCGCAGTAACCGGCGCCTTGGACGTCAAGAAGAAGTGGGGCTACCTAGTTTCAAGATACTATACAGATTTTGTATACATTTCAGCTAATAAATTGCTATGTGACTATTATATGAATAAATGTATTTTATTGTTTTTTTCGTAAGTTCATGTTTTTCGAAAACCGGAACATGTATGAATTAACTCTTTGAGCTTACATGATGGTCTCTAGAATAACACTCAGAGCTAACACACACTTAACTTTACCATAACGTTAGATCAGTCAGAGCATGTCAGCTATATATGTATGTATCATAGAGCTCAGTGTTATTGATCAAAGGTGATGACAGAGCGTATACCGACATAGAAGCTGACTTCGACACGGAAGGCTGTTTGCATTTAACGAAGATGGGTGACATACACGGACACCATATATATATATAAAAATATATCCAGGCACTAGTCAGAGAAATAGAACCATGTATCGAGAATTACAGGGGGCAGATAATTTTGTGAAAAAATACACAGTGTCAGTAAGAGGCTTGAAAATCCTATATATTTCCAAAATTTCACGAAAATTGCAACAAAAAATGATTGAAATACGTAAAAATCTTGCCAAAGTTACATAATTTCCTACAAAAAAGACGTTGTCGATTGACATGACAATTACACTTGCGTGCATCATATAGCACATTGTCCAACTATGTGATGTGTTTTCATTACCACAATGGGCTAAAGAAAAAAGTCATCTATGTACACAAATGAATGTTTCAGCTGTCGCGATAGTTCCCAGAGAAACCTGCACCGCCCCTCCATCACGTTACCGCCAGGGAGTGCAAAGGATGAACACTACGGATGTTATGTAAATGGAGACTTTCCCGGCGTATTGATTCAATAAAAGTTTCTCGGGAGTCCAGCCGGATGGTGTCATAAAACGACGACGTTTCGACAACCTGCTCGGTTGTCTTCATCAGGTCTATTTTAGGTGTTTCTTCTCGAAATCACAAACAGACTGGCTTCGCTCCGTGGAGCCGTGGAGCCAACTTTCTTCTACAGCCCTTGAGCTGCAGAATTCTTTATTGAAGTTTTTGCCTGTTTGGCATTTCCTTCATTTTCTCGTAGGGTGTTTCGATTAAGGAGTTTCTCTGTATTTATTTGTCATTTGCTGTGGGCTCATTTAAATTTGTCCATAGGATTGATATTATATTTTTGGATTTGTCATTTGTTGCTCTCTATTGAAGTATGTAAAGCGGTCTTTTGTGCGGTCCTAGATTCACGTCATATTGGGCGAGTGTATTTATTGTCGGATTTGTATTTGTTTCTGCATTATTGTAGAAAGCGGTTGCCAACTTCCGGTATCTATCTTTGAGTGTTTCAATTTCAGCTACCTGGTGTAGTTGATTAGTCGGGAACATTATTGGAAGGTGAAGAGCTCTTTTCAGCGCTTTATTTTGTAATCTCTGAAGAGTGTCCAAATGTGTTGCAGCCGCGTATGCCCAAACTGGGGAAGCGTATTCCATCAGTGGTCTCACAAGCGACTTATATAATTGGATTCCAGTTCTACTGCTGAGGGTGCTGGTGTGGTTGAGGACTGGATATAATTCTCCCAATCGGCGCTGTACCCTTTGTCGAACCTCTTCAACGTGAGCCTTCCATGTCAGCTTGGTATCTAGAGTGACGCCTAGATACCTGGCTGTATTCACCCAAGGGATTCTTTCATCAAAAAGTTCCAGTCTGGGTCGAGGTGGCATTCTTCTTTTTGTTAACCAGATGGCCTGGCTTTTAGACGCATTTATGCGTATTCTCCATTTTGTCGCCCAGTCTTCAATCTCATCCAGTGCGGTCTGAAGTCTCCGTCCAATCAACTCTGGGCTACGTGAAGTTGCAAAGACTGCTGTATCGTCAGCGTAAAGTGCAGTTTCAGTTCCTTGTTGCATGGGTAGATCAGCGGTATAGAGAGTATATAGTACTGGGCCCAGTACACTGCCCTGTGGGACCCCAGCACGTATTGTTCTTCGTGTGGACGTGATGTTTTCAACCTTTACTACAAATGTTCTTTGTTGTAGGTAACTGCTAATGATCTTCAGGAATCTGCCAGGCACGCCAAGAGTTGCCATTTTGTAGAGCAATCCCTCGTGCCAGACCGAATCAAAGGCTTTGGCCACATCTAGGAGTACCACCCCACAGTGATCCCGATAGTTAAATGCACCAGTTGCCGTTTCCACTAGTCGCATTAGTTGATGAACAGTTGAATGGTTAGTTCTAAAGCCATGTTGCACATCAGGTATCATGTTGCCCTCATCAATGTGGGCTTGTAGCCGTTTGAGAAGGAGGCGTTCGAAAATTTTGCTGACTGCTGTCAGTAGACTAATGGGTCTGTAATTTTGCGGAGACTTTGGGTCTTTCCCTGGCTTAGGAACTGGTAATGATTATTGCGTGCTTCCATGCAGTTGGGTAGATGCCACTTTCAATTATTCTGTTAAACTTACTAACTAATTTATCTACGACAGCATGTGGTAGATTTTTAAGAATTCTGTTGGTAATGCCATCCTCCCCCGGCGTTTTGTCCGGAGGTAAATTGGACACTACTTCCAGAAACTCCTGTCGGGTAAATGGAGTGATTTCATCATTGTCTCCTCCATCCCGGAGGTAACGGCGAAGGCGGCGTTTGACTAGTCTGATGTGCTGTTCATCTATCGGTTCATTGATGGGCTGAAAGTTTGCTTCAAAAGCATCAGCTAGAGCTTCCGCTTTTTCAGTTGGTTTACATAGTACTCTATTATCAGTTTGCAGAGGTGGTATTTGCGATCTCTTTCTCAGCAACCTCTTAGTTTCCCGCCAGGCCGTATTGTCCTCAACTTTGAGCGTCACAACTCTTGCTTCCCATTCCTTATTTCTTTGTGCTGTGATACGGGCTTTAATATCTCTAATTAGTCTGTTGAGTCTTCTCCTGTCTTCAGGTCGTCTGGTTTCATGCCATATCCGCGAAACTCTGTTTTTTTCAGCAATAATTGCGAGAATGTCAGCCGGTAGCCCTTTCTGGCGCTTACCACTCTGTCTGATGGGGGCTGATTCGTCCGCTACCTTTTTGATGCAGCTGGTGAGTTGTTGGAGGTCTTTTTCCAGGTCTTCAGCATCTACCAGTTGTGCTACTTGTGTAAGATGCGACTTAAAGTTCGGCCAATTTATTCTGCGGTAGTTTCTTCTTGTTTCTTCATATTCAGTGACTGCTAGGGTGGGTACTTCAACAATCACCGGCTTATGGTCAGAGGAGAGTCGATTAAGAGCCCTGGCAGTCGGTGTGGCGGGCATACCCCTCGTAATGGCTATGTCCAAAACATCTCCACGTTGACGATGGTTATATGGCGTATGGGTAGGTACATTCGGTGCAACTACTTCGCAGCCATAGAGGTCGCAGGCCTGTAAGAGTCTTCTGCCGCTGATATTAGTGCATCTGCTGTGCCATGTCTGATGCTTCGCATTGAGATCACCTGCAATAAGCAATTTCCCGCGTATTGATAACAAAGTGTCAAGGTCATTTACATCGATGTGCTGTCGCGGCGGATGATAGACAGCTATGATGGTGATTGGTCCATTGCTGGTCTCAACAACCACTCCAGTAGCTTCTATAGTCGTCATAGCTGGAATGAGGATCTTATAGTGCGGGAGTGAGGACCGGACCAGTATAGCCGTACCTCCACCAGCTGTTAGCCGATCTACCCTGTACGTTCTGTAATTACGTGCCGTAAATTTGAGACCAGGCTTGAGGTGGGTCTCACATAATAAGCATATGTCGATTCCTTCTTGATGTAGAAATTCTACTAATTCCCCCTTTTGCTGGAAAACTCCGTTGGCATTCCATGTGCAGAAAGTTAGATTGCTCAGTTGTCTATGCCTGTTCATGATGGGTGTCGCTTGCTGTTGAGTTGGCTGTGGGTACTGAACGTACTAGGAGTTGGTCCATTAGTTTGTCAATCTTAGTTGCTATGCTTATCATTAAAGTCATAGTAGACTCTAGCATTTTAACTATGTTACTTTGCTCAGCTGTTGACAGGTTTTTGCTAGAGTTGCTGTTGGTTGGGACAACAGTGGAGAATGATTGCAGCGCTTCTGTAGTATGTAACGGTAAGGCAGGCCAGTTCTCTGAATTGATTGTTAGAGGGGGTGGCTCCATTGTTGATCACCTCCTGTCCGGCTATCTGGCTGCACTGGCTTCGCTGCTTTTTTTTTTTTTTAATGTGTCTGTGCCTCAACTGCTTGTTTGTGTAAAAAGTTCCGTTGCCGGGGCAACACTACTTAATGTGTCTCTCTGTATAGGATAGGTTATTTTGGGGACACTTTTTATTACTCATTGAGGGGAAAACATGACTACGGTTCGTCAGAGACGACCTAATGTGAAAAACCCCTACAGTTTTCTTACAGTCATATCAGTTCTATTCAGGCTGATATATGATGCTTAGTGGTACTTTGTATTTGTGCCAGTGCTTGGTTTGGTTGTGAGAAGGGTATGGAGCCTTTCATCCTGTTCTCTGTTTTGTTCAACTCGCTGATAGTAGTTTTCTGTTTGCCGGTAGTTCTCGACGTAGATCCGGTTTACGCCGGCTTGGTCGTGTAGGGCGTCTGTCGGTGTGTACCTTGATGTGCGCAGAATGACCCGCAGGCATCGGTTTTGGAGTCTTTGGAGTTGGTCGATGTTTGTTTTGGAAGCCGTACCCCACACCTGGCATCCATAGAGAATGTAGGGAAGGATGACTGACTTGTATATTCTGATTTTTGTTTTGGTGGCTAGTTGTTGGCTGTAGAGAATAGGGAACAGATTGTTTAGTATCGCGGTGCCCTGTCATCTTCTATCTAGGATATGCTTCCTGAACAGTAGTTTTTTGTCTATGGTGACTCCTAGGTATTCATGTTTCCGCCAATTGTCGGAATCTGTCCCTCACTTTTGGAATTCCAGCTGCCTCATGGAGTGCCTCCGTGGGGAACCGGTGCGGAAGATGAAGGGCTCTCTTCAATGCCGTGTTTTGAATTATTTGGAGCTTTCCAATTTGACGGTCTGTAGCGTATCCCCACACAGGACATGCATAATCCAATATGGGACGTACGAGAGAGGTATATAGTTTGACTCCTGTAGCTGGAGCAAGCGTGCTGTCTCTATTCAGTATTGGATATAGGTTCTGCAATCTGATGCTTGTTTTCCGTTCTTATAGCGTTAATGTGGCTGTTCCAATTTAGTCTTTTATCGAGGGTCACCCCTAGATAGCGTACTGTGGGGGACCATGGAATGTCACTACCGTACAGGTAAAGTGTTGGGTCCGGATGTGTTGGTCGACGAGCCCCGAGTCTCTTGGTGATTATGATGGCTTGTGTCTTGGTTGGATTTATGTCTATTCGCCATCTACTTGCCCACGCCTCAGTGACCTGCAAGACTTCCTGTAGGCGCCGGGTGGCCAGCACTCTACTGCGGCTAGATGCCAGGTACGCGGTGTCATCGGCGTAGGTTGCAGTAAGGACACCGTTAGAAGTCGGAACATCTGAAGTGTACAGAGAGTATAACACTGGTCCTAGCACGGAGCCCTGTGGGACACCTGCTTCAGTGCTTCTGTTAGAGGAGTGTGCCTTATCCACCTTCACGCTAAAAGTCCTTCCATTTAGGTATGATTTCAGCAGCTTCACAAATGAACCCGGGATGCCATTCTCGAAGAGCTTAAGCAGCAGTCCTGAGTGCCAAACGGAGTCGAAGGCACGCGAGATATCTAGAAGAACCAAGGCACTGTTGTGCTTGAAGTTAAAGGCACGGGTCACTGCTTCAGTTACCCGCATCAACTGCTGGGTGGTGCAGTGACCACGTCGAAATCCCAGCTGGTGGTTTGGGATGACGTTGGTATCTTCGATGAAGGCGGACAATCATTTTAGGAACAGCCGTTCGAAAACTTTACTTATGGCAGGGAGTAAACTAATGGGCCTGTAGTTCTGCGGCAGTAGTGGGTCTTTACCGGTCTTGTGTATACCCACTATTATTGCATGTTTACACAGGCGAGGGTAGTGTTGTTGTCTCAGGATGGCGTTGAATATGGCGGCAAGGTGGGCTGAGGCCTCCGGCGGTAAGTGCCTGAGAAGAAGGTTGCAGATGTCATCACGCCTTGGTGCTTTTGGTGGGTGCAGCTTTGACAGGCATCCGGTTACTTCTTCCGGGGTGATATCGCCTATTTGATGTTCGTCTGCAGCATCGAGGAAAACTCTCAGGCGTCGCTGGACTGCTTCCAAGTGGATGGGATCCGCGTTGGCTTGTGATGGTCTGAAGTTTCTCTCAAAGACGTCAGCTAATGCGTTGGCCTTTTCCTCTGGGGTGACAGCTAGGCCTCTTTCACCTTGCAGTGGAGGGATTCGCTGCCTTCGCCTGGTTAGTTTTCTGGTTTGCTGCCACAGAGTCCCGTCCTCCGGGCGGAGCATGGATATTCTTGCCTCCCACTGCTGATTCCGGTGCAGTATCAGGTAAGCTTTGACCTCTCTTTGTAAACGATTTAGCGGTTTTCTAGTTTCTGGTCTACTGGTTAGTTTCCACTCTTTAACAATCCTGTTTTTATGCCGGATTTGCGCTAGTAAGTGAGGGGGATGTTGTAGAGTGTTTTTTTTTCTTCGCTGCATCAACGGCGTTATATAGCCCCGCTACTGTCTGTAGCTTTATCTACTGTAACATATTGGTTGCTTTGGGAACATAATATACACTTTAGGGAAAAACCCGGCTTTGGCCATTATATAATGACCTTAGAGGGAAACCCTTGCTTTCTCTTATCGCCTGGTGGGGATGAGCGTAGTTAACAACTGCGTGAGCAGTTGTACGACCATCCCTAGTTGATTTTCTTGTGGCTGGCATTGACAACGGTTGTTGTGTAGATGCTCATCGTGTGTGGTTAGGTGGTTATGCTTGGTCAGATGGCCGTGGGTGGTCTTATCCTTCGTCGATCTGGGTGGCGTCGTGATCTTCTCTGTGCAGGTTTGGGGGCGGCTCCTGTTGATGGCCGCTTGCAGCTTCCTCCTCAGTGGGCAGCCCCCGTAGCTGGCCGCGTGGTCTATGGCGCAGTTGGCGCAAGTTGGTGTCGATTCGCGTGGTCTGGTGCACACCAACACGCTGTGATTTTCCCCGTAGCGAACGCACCGAACTTGGTTCCGGCAATCCTTCGATCGATGCCAGAATCCCTGGCACCTGAAGCATTGGTCAACAGTTGACATTGATGATTTCTTCCTGCGGGGATTTTTCTTGGTGCTCCGGCCGTTTTGCTTCTTGACTTGGATATTGGCTGCCTCAACAACATTGATTTCTGATGGCGTTGACTGCTTGGGTTCTGTGGGTGGTGGGAGGCTTTCATCTAGGGTGACCTCCGTTCCTCGGTTGGTTGCTTCCTCTGGTGAAGCAGTGTTTTGGATGCTATCACTTTTCGGAAGCCCTGCGCCTCCATACTGGACGATCTGGAATTGAATGCTGTGGCTCTCGAGGAAATCCTTAACCGCCGCACACTTTGATGGGCTCGCACATGTTACGAGCAGGTTATCCGGTGTCAACCCTGTCGGCGCTTGCGATGCCACTACTTGGTGGTCTGTACTAGGCGTGGCGTCGAAGTGCATGGGCAAGGACTGTGTTCTTGGAGATTCCGGTCCTTTAAGGCCGGCGGCATTTCCGTCTTTTCTTGAGGTTTGCGACTCATCTTCCAGGCTAGACGAAGATGAAAGTTGGTGTGGTTCGCAATATAGCACTCGATGCAGCAGCAGAGCCTAACTTTCTTCTCCAGCCCGGGAGCTGGAGAATTCTTAGGTGAAGTATTTGCCTAGTTGGCATTGCCTTCATTTTTACTGGTTGAATTTTTTTTTTAACATTTTTTTTTTTTTCTTACTAGGCTTTATTTGGTGTAACCTTAATATTGTTGTTGTTTTTTTCATCATTTTTTGTTATTATCTTTTTTGTTGGTATTTGCATGTCTATTTGTCCATTGTATACTTATCTTAGTAAGTGGAGCGGTCTGCGGTGCGGTCCCTGATTCACTTCATATTGCGCGAGCGAATTTTTGGTGGGATTAGTGCTCTCTTGCGGCTTATTGTAGAATGTGGTTGCCAATTTTACATATCGATCCCTGATCATTGGCACTTCTGCTACCTGATGTAGATCAATTGTTGAGAACTGCAATGGTAAATGGAGTGCCCTTTTTAGGGCTCGGTTCTGGAGTCTTTGGAGGGTATTGATGTGCGTTGTGGCGGCGTACGCCCAGACTGGAGAGGCGTAATCCAACAGTGGCCTCACCAACGCCTTGTAGATGTGTACTTCTGTCCTGGGGTTGAGGGTGCTGTTGTAGTTTAGGACAGGGTATAGTTCCCCCAGCCGGCGCTGCACTCTTTGTCGTACGTCGTCGACGTGGGCCTTCCAGGTCAGCTTCGCGTCTAGGATGACGCCCAGGTATCTTGCCGTTGTCACCCAGGGGATTCTCTCGCCGAAGAGCACGAGTGTTGGGCACGGCGGCGTTCTTCTTCTCGGAAATAAATGCTGCATAATCAGCATTTCCGTGATTGAAAGATTCCCCCTTACAGAAAACCATTGTGTTGTATACATCTTACACCATCACCAATTTTCCTACAGCACGGGGATGAATTGAGGTGACAGATGGTCTCCCATAGACAAGATTCAAACGGTTTATCCCCCTGCCAAACCTTACATTCTTCCCATTCTTCAGACATGGAACATCAGGTGCTCGTCTGTGTGTCAGCTGAACGTTGGTAATTCAAAGCGTTTTATGGCTGAGTTATCGTCTAAGCATAATTTTAAACCGGTTGTGGTGCCCAAACAAGTGGCACACAGCACCAGAATTACACTGACTTACGAAGAATGAAACGTGCTAATCCTAGTTTGGACGTAGTGTCCGACTTATTCAACACCACCTGCGCCCAGATATAAGTCCCACGCGGCAAACACACAGTCGCCTGCTGAACGGTTGCTGGGGTGAAAATAGTATATTTTCACCCAAATATTATCCTACTAACGGTGATTCGTTTTTGAGGAACCTCATTAGCGCACAGCCCGCAGTAACCGGCGCCTTGGACGTCAAGAAGAAGTGGGGCTACCTAGTTTCAAGATACTATACAGATTTTGTATACATTTCAGCTAATAAATTGCTATGTGACTATTATATGAATAAATGTATTTTATTGTTTTTTTTCGTAAGTTCATGTTTTTCGAAAACCGGAACATGTATGAATTAACTCTTTGAGCTTACATGATGGTCTCTAGAATAACACTCAGAGCTAACACACACTTAACTTTACCATAACGTTAGATCAGTCAGAGCATGTCAGCTATATATGTATGTATCATAGAGCTCAGTGTTATTGATCAAAGGTGATGACAGAGCGTATACCGACATAGAAGCTGACTTCGACACGGAAGGCTGTTTGCATTTAACGAAGATGGGTGACATACACGGACACCATATATATATATATATATAAAAATATATCCAGGCACTAGTCAGAGAAATAGAACCATGTATCGAGAATTACAGGGGGCAGATAATTTTGTGAAAAAATACACAGTGTCAGTAAGAGGCTTGAAAATCCTATATATTTCCAAAATTTCACGAAAATTGCAACAAAAAATGATTGAAATACGTAAAAATCTTGCCAAAGTTACATAATTTCCTACAAAAAAGACGTTGTCGATTGACATGACAATTACACTTGCGTGCATCATATAGCACATTGTCCAACTATGTGATGTGTTTTCATTACCACAATGGGCTAAAGAAAAAAGTCATCTATGTACACAAATGAATGTTTCAGCTGTCGCGATAGTTCCCAGAGAAACCTGCACCGCCCCTCCATCACGTTACCGCCAGGGAGTGCAAAGGATGAACACTACGGATGTTATGTAAATGGAGACTTTCCCGGCGTATTGATTCAATAAAAGTTTCTCGGGAGTCCAGCCGGATGGTGTCATAAAACGACGACGTTTCGACAACCTGCTCGGTTGTCTTCATCAGGTCTATTTTAGGTGTTTCTTCTCGAAATCACAAACAGACTGGCTTCGCTCCGTGGAGCCTGTGGAGCCCACTTTCTTCTACAGCCCTTGAGCTGCAGAATTCTTTATTGAAGTTTTTGCCTGTTTGGCATTTCCTACATTTTCTCGTAGGGTGTTTCGATTAAGGAGTTTCTCTATATTTATTTGACATTTGCTATGGGCTCATTTAAATTTGTCCATAGGATTCATATTATAATTTTGGATTTGTCATTTGTTGCTCTCTATTGAAGTATGTAAAGTGGTCTTTTGTGCGGTCCTAGATTCACGTCATATTGGGCGAGTGTATTTATTGTCGGATTTGTATATGTTTCTGCATTATTGTAGAAAGCGGTTGCCAACTTCCGGTATCTATATTTGAGTGTTTCAATTTCAGTTACCTGGTGTAGTTGATTTGTCGGGAACATTATTGGAAGGTGAAGAGCTCTTTTCAGCGCTTTATTTTGTAATCTCTGAAGAGTTTCCAAATGTGTTGCAGCCGCGTATGCCCAAACTGGGGAAGCGTATTCCATCAGTGGTCTCACAAGCGACTTATATAATTGGATTCCAGTTCTACTGCTGAGGGTGCTGGTGTGGTTGAAAACTGGATATAATTCTCCCAATCGGCGCTGTACCCTTTGTCGAACCTCTTCAACGTGAGCCTTCCATGTCAGCTTGGTATCTAGAGTGACGCCTAGATACCTGGCTGTATTCACCCAAGGAATTCTTTCATCAAAAAGTTCCAGTCTGGGTCGAGGTGGCATTCTTCTTTTTGTTAACTTGATGGCCTGGCCTTTGGACGCATTTATTCGTATTCTCCATTTTGTTGCCCAGTCTTCAATCTCATCCATTGCGGTCTGAACTCTCCGTCCAATCAACTATGGGCTACGTGAAGTTGCAAAGACTTCTGTATCGTCAGCGTAAAGTGTAGTTTCAGTTCCTTGTTGCATGGGTAGATCAGCGGTATAGAGAGTATATAGTACTGGGCCCAGTACACTGCCCTGTGGGACCCCAGCACGTATTGTTCTTCGTGTGGACGTGATGTTTTCAACATTTACTACAAATGTTCTTTGTTGTAGGTAACTGCTAATGATCTTCAGGAATCTGCCAGGCACGCCAAGCGTTGACAATTTGTAGAGCAATCCCTCGTGCCAGACCGAATCAAAGGCTTTGGCCACATCTGGGAGTACCACCCCACAGTGATCCCGATAGTTAAATGCACCAGTTGCCGTTTCCACTAGTCGCATTAGTTGATGAACAGTTGAATGGTTAGTTCTAGAGCCATGTTGCACATCAGGTATCATGTTGCCCTCATCAATGTGGGCTTGTAGCCGTTTGAGAAGGAGGCGTTCGAAATTTTTGCTGACTGCTGTCAGTAGGCTAATGGGTCTGTAATTTTGCGGAGACTTTGGGTGTTTCCCTGACTTAGGAACTGGTATGATTATTGCGTGCTTCCATGCAGTTGGGTAGATGCTACTTTCAATTATTCTGTTAAACTTACTAACTAATTTATCTACGACAGCATGTGGTAGATTTTTAAGAATTCTGTTGGTAATGCCATCCTCCCCCGGCGTTTTGTCCGGAGGTAAATTGGACACAACTTCCAGAAACTCCTGTCGGGGAAACGGAGTGATTACATCATTGTCTCCTCCATCTCGGAGGTAACGGCGAAGTCGGCGTTTGACTAGTCTGATGTGCTGTTCATCTATCGGTTAATTGATGGGCTGAAAGTTTGCTTAAAAAGCATCAGCTAGAGCTTCCGCTTTTTCAGTTGGTTTACATAGAACTCTATTATCAGTTTGCAGAGTTGGTATTTGCGATCTCTTTCTCAGCAACCTCTTAGTTTCCCGCCAGGCCGTATTGTCCTCAACTTTTAGCGTCACAACTCTTGCTTCCCATTCCTTATTTCTTTGTGCTGTGATACGGGCTTTAATATCTCTAATTAGTCTGTTGAGTCTTCTCCTGTCTTCAGGTCGTCTGGTTTCATGCCATATCCGCGATACTCTGTTTTTTTCAGCAATAATTGCGAGAATGTCAGCCGGTAGCCCTTTCTGGCGCTTACCACTCTGTCTGATGGGGGCTGATTCATCCGCTACCTTTTTGATGCAGCTGGTGAGTTGTTGGAGGTCTTTTTCCAGGTCTTCAGCATCTACCAGTTGTGCTACTTGATCTGTAAGATGCGACTTAAAGTTCGGCCAATTTATTGTGCGGTAGTTTCTTCTTGTTTCTTCATATTCAGTGACTGCTAGGGTGGGTACTTCAACAATCACCGGCTTATGGTCAGAGGAGAGTCGATTAAGAGCCCTGGCAGTCGGTGTGGCGGGCATACCCCTCGTAATGACTATGTCCAAAACATCTCCTCGTTGACGATTGTTATATGGCGTATGGGTAGGTACATTCGGTGCAACTACTTCGCAGCCATAGAGGTCGCAGGCCTGTAAGAGTCTTCTGCCGCTGATATTAGTGCATCTGCTGTGCCATGTCTGATGCTTCGCATTGAGATCACCTGCAATAAGCAATTTCCCGCGTATTGATAACAAAGTGTCAAGGTCATTTACATCGATGGGCTGTCGCGGCGGATGATAGACAGCTATGATGGTGATTGGTCCATATCTGGTCTCAACAACCACTCCAGTAGATTCTATAGTTGTCATAGCTGGAATGAGGATCTCATAGTGCGGGAGTGAGGACCGGACCAGTATAGCCGTTCCTCCACCAGCTGTTAGCCGATCTACCCTGTACGTTCTGTAATTACGTGCCGTAAATTTGTGACCAGGCTTGAGGTGGGTCTCACATAATAAGCATATGTCGATTCCTTCTTGATGTAGAAATTCTACTAATTCCCCCTTTTGCTGGAAAACTCCGTTGGCATTCCATGTGCAGAAAATTAGATTGCTCAGTTGTCTATGCCTGTTCATGATGGGTGTCGGTTGCTGTTGAGTTGGCTGTGGGCACTGAACGTATTAGGAGTTTGTCCATTAGTTTGTCAATCTTGGTTTCTATGCTTATCATTAAATTCATAGTAGACTCTAGCATTTTAACTATGTTACTTTGCTCAGCTGTTGACAGGTTTTTGCGAGTTGCTGTTGGTTGGGACAACAGTGGAGAATAATTGCAGCGCTTCTGTAGTATGTAACGGTAAGGCAGGCCAGTTCTCTGAATTGATTGTTAGAGGGGGTGGCTTCATTGTTGGATCACCTCCTGTCCGGCTATCTGGCTGCACTGGCTTCGCTGCTTTTTTTTTTTTTTAATGTGTCTGTGCCTCAACTGCTTGTTTGTGTAAAAAGTTCCGTTGCCGGGGCAACACTACTTAATGTGTCTCTCTGTATAGGATAGGTTATTTTGGGGACACTTTTTATTACTCATTGAGGGGAAAACATGACTACGGTTCGTCAGAGACGACCTAATGTGAAAAACCCCTACAGTTTTCTTACAGTCATATCAGTTCTATTCAGGCTGATATATGATGCTTAGTGGTACTTTGTATTTGTGCCAGTGCTTGGTTTGGTTGTGAGAAGGGTATGGAGCCTTTCATCCTGTTCTCTGTTTTGTTCAACTCGCTGATAGTAGTTTTCTGTTTGCCGGTAGTTCTCGACGTAGATCCGGTTTACGCCGGCTTGGTCGTGTAGGGCGTCTGTCGGTGTGTACCTTGATGTGCGCAGAATGACCCGCAGGCATCGGTTTTGGAGTCTTTGGAGTTGGTCGATGTTTGTTTTGGAAGCCGTACCCCACACCTGGCATCCATAGAGAATGTAGGGAAGGATGACTGACTTGTATATTCTGATTTTTGTTTTGGTGGCTAGTTGTTGGCTGTAGAGAATAGGGAACAGATTGTTTAGTATCGCGGTGCCCTGTCATCTTCTATCTAGGATATGCTTCCTGAACAGTAGTTTTTTGTCTATGGTGACTCCTAGGTATTCATGTTTCCGCCAATTGTCGGAATCTGTCCCTCACTTTTGGAATTCCAGCTGCCTCATGGAGTGCCTCCGTGGGGAACCGGTGCGGAAGATGAAGGGCTCTCTTCAATGCCGTGTTTTGAATTATTTGGAGCTTTCCAATTTGACGGTCTGTAGCGTATCCCCACACAGGACATGCATAATCCAATATGGGACGTACGAGAGAGGTATATAGTTTGACTCCTGTAGCTGGAGCAAGCGTGCTGTCTCTATTCAGTATTGGATATAGGTTCTGCAATCTGATGCTTGTTTTCCGTTCTTATAGCGTTAATGTGGCTGTTCCAATTTAGTCTTTTATCGAGGGTCACCCCTAGATAGCGTACTGTGGGGGACCATGGAATGTCACTACCGTACAGGTAAAGTGTTGGGTCCGGATGTGTTGGTCGACGAGCCCCGAGTCTCTTGGTGATTATGATGGCTTGTGTCTTGGTTGGATTTATGTCTATTCGCCATCTACTTGCCCACGCCTCAGTGACCTGCAAGACTTCCTGTAGGCGCCGGGTGGCCAGCACTCTACTGCGGCTAGATGCCAGGTACGCGGTGTCATCGGCGTAGGTTGCAGTAAGGACACCGTTAGAAGTCGGAACATCTGAAGTGTACAGAGAGTATAACACTGGTCCTAGCACGGAGCCCTGTGGGACACCTGCTTCAGTGCTTCTGTTAGAGGAGTGTGCCTTATCCACCTTCACGCTAAAAGTCCTTCCATTTAGGTATGATTTCAGCAGCTTCACAAATGAACCCGGGATGCCATTCTCGAAGAGCTTAAGCAGCAGTCCTGAGTGCCAAACGGAGTCGAAGGCACGCGAGATATCTAGAAGAACCAAGGCACTGTTGTGCTTGAAGTTAAAGGCACGGGTCACTGCTTCAGTTACCCGCATCAACTGCTGGGTGGTGCAGTGACCACGTCGAAATCCCAGCTGGTGGTTTGGGATGACGTTGGTATCTTCGATGAAGGCGGACAATCATTTTAGGAACAGCCGTTCGAAAACTTTACTTATGGCAGGGAGTAAACTAATGGGCCTGAAGTTCTGCGGCAGTAGTGGGTCTTTACCGGTCTTGTGTATACCCACTATTATTGCATGTTTACACAGGCGAGGGTAGTGTTGTTGTCTCAGGATGGCGTTGAATATGGCGGCAAGGTGGGCTGAGGCCTCCGGCGGTAAGTGCCTGAGAAGAAGGTTGCAGATGTCATCACGCCTTGGTGCTTTTGGTGGGTGCAGCTTTGACAGGCATCCGGTTACTTCTTCCGGGGTGATATCGCCTATTTGATGTTCGTCTGCAGCATCGAGGAAAACTCTCAGGCGTCGCTGGACTGCTTCCAAGTGGATGGGATCCGCGTTGGCTTGTGATGGTCTGAAGTTTCTCTCAAAGACGTCAGCTAATGCGTTGGCCTTTTCCTCTGGGGTGACAGCTAGGCCTCTTTCACCTTGCAGTGGAGGGATTCGCTGCCTTCGCCTGGTTAGTTTTCTGGTTTGCTGCCACAGAGTCCCGTCCTCCGGGCGGAGCATGGATATTCTTGCCTCCCACTGCTGATTCCGGTGCAGTATCAGGTAAGCTTTGACCTCTCTTTGTAAACGATTTAGCGGTTTTCTAGTTTCTGGTCTACTGGTTAGTTTCCACTCTTTAACAATCCTGTTTTTATGCCGGATTTGCGCTAGTAAGTGAGGGGGATGTTGTAGAGTGTTTTTTTTTCTTCGCTGCATCAACGGCGTTATATAGCCCCGCTACTGTCTGTAGCTTTATCTACTGTAACATATTGGTTGCTTTGGGAACATAATATACACTTTAGGGAAAAACCCGGCTTTGGCCATTATATAATGACCTTAGAGGGAAACCCTTGCTTTCTCTTATCGCCTGGTGGGGATGAGCGTAGTTAACAACTGCGTGAGCAGTTGTACGACCATCCCTAGTTGATTTTCTTGTGGCTGGCATTGACAACGGTTGTTGTGTAGATGCTCATCGTGTGTGGTTAGGTGGTTATGCTTGGTCAGATGGCCGTGGGTGGTCTTATCCTTTCGTCGATCTGGGTGGCGTCGTGATCTTCTCTGTGCAGGTTTGGGGGCGGCTCCTGTTGATGGCCGCTTGCAGCTTCCTCCTCAGTGGGCAGCCCCCGTAGCTGGCCGCGTGGTCTATGGCGCAGTTGGCGCAAGTTGGTGTCGATTCGCGTGGTCTGGTGCACACCAACACGCTGTGATTTTCCCCGTAGCGAACGCACCGAACTTGGTTCCGGCAATCCTTCGATCGATGCCAGAATCCCTGGCACCTGAAGCATTGGTCAACAGTTGACATTGATGATTTCTTCCTGCGGGGATTTTTCTTGGTGCTCCGGCCGTTTTGCTTCTTGACTTGGATATTGGCTGCCTCAACAACATTGATTTCTGATGGCGTTGACTGCTTGGGTTCTGTGGGTGGTGGGAGGCTTTCATCTAGGGTGACCTCCGTTCCTCGGTTGGTTGCTTCCTCTGGTGAAGCAGTGTTTTGGATGCTATCACTTTTCGGAAGCCCTGCGCCTCCATACTGGACGATCTGGAATTGAATGCTGTGGCTCTCGAGGAAATCCTTAACCGCCGCACACTTTGATGGGCTCGCACATGTTACGAGCAGGTTATCCGGTGTCAACCCTGTCGGCGCTTGCGATGCCACTACTTGGTGGTCTGTACTAGGCGTGGCGTCGAAGTGCATGGGCAAGGACTGTGTTCTTGGAGATTCCGGTCCTTTAAGGCCGGCGGCATTTCCGTCTTTTCTTGAGGTTTGCGACTCATCTTCCAGGCTAGACGAAGATGAAAGTTGGTGTGGTTCGCAATATAGCACTCGATGCAGCAGCAGAGCCTAACTTTCTTCTCCAGCCCGTGAGCTGGAGAATTCTTAGGTGAAGTATTTGCCTAGTTGGCATTGCCTTCATTTTTACTGGTTGAATTTTTTTTTTAACATTTTTTTTTTTCTTACTAGGCTTTATTTGGTGTAACCTTAATATTGTTGTTGTTTTTTTCATCATTTTTTGTTATTATCTTTTTTGTTGGTATTTGCATGTCTATTTGTCCATTGTATACTTATCTTAGTAAGTGGAGCGGTCTGCGGTGCGGTCCCTGATTCACTTCATATTGCGCGAGCGAATTTTTGGTGGGATTAGTGCTCTCTTGCGGCTTATTGTAGAATGTGGTTGCCAATTTTACATATCGATCCCTGATCATTGGCACTTCTGCTACCTGATGTAGATCAATTGTTGAGAACTGCAATGGTAAATGGAGTGCCCTTTTTAGGGCTCGGTTCTGGAGTCTTTGGAGGGTATTGATGTGCGTTGTGGCGGCGTACGCCCAGACTGGAGAGGCGTAATCCAACAGTGGCCTCACCAACGCCTTGTAGATGTGTACTTCTGTCCTGGGGTTGAGGGTGCTGTTGTAGTTTAGGACAGGGTATAGTTCCCCCAGCCGGCGCTGCACTCTTTGTCGTACGTCGTCGACGTGGGCCTTCCAGGTCAGCTTCGCGTCTAGGATGACGCCCAGGTATCTTGCCGTTGTCACCCAGGGGATTCTCTCGCCGAAGAGCACGAGTGTTGGGCACGGCGGCGTTCTTCTTCTCGGAAATAAATGCTGCATAATCAGCATTTCCGTGATTGAAAGATTCCCCCTTACAGAAAACCATTGTGTTGTATACATCTTACACCATCACCAATTTTCCTACAGCACGGGGATGAATTGAGGGACAGATGGTCTCCCATAGACAAGATTCAAACGGTTTATCCCCCTGCCAAACCTTACATTCTTCCCATTCTTCAGACATGGAACATCAGGTGCTCGTCTGTGTGTCAGCTGAACGTTGGTAATTCAAAGCGTTTTATGGCTGAGTTATCGTCTAAGCATAATTTTAAACCGGTTGTGGTGCCCAAACAAGTGGCACACAGCACCAGAATTACACTGACTTACGAAGAATGAAACGTGCTAATCCTAGTTTGGACGTAGTGTCCGACTTATTCAACACCGCCTGCGCCCAGATATAAGTCCCACGCGGCAAACACACAGTCGCCTGCTGAACGGTTGCTGGGGTGAAAATAGTATATTTTCACCCAAATATTATCCTACTAACGGTGATTCGTTTTTGAGGAACCTCATTAGCGCACAGCCCGCAGTAACCGGCGCCTTGGACGTCAAGAAGAAGTGGGGCTACCTAGTTTCAAGATACTATACAGATTTTGTATACATTTCAGCTAATAAATTGCTATGTGACTATTATATGAATAAATGTATTTTATTGTTTTTTTCGTAAGTTCATGTTTTTCGAAAACCGGAACATGTATGAATTAACTCTTTGAGCTTACATGATGGTCTCTAGAATAACACTCAGAGCTAACACACACTTAACTTTACCATAACGTTAGATCAGTCAGAGCATGTCAGCTATATATGTATGTATCATAGAGCTCAGTGTTATTGATCAAAGGTGATGACAGAGCGTATACCGACATAGAAGCTGACTTCGACACGGAAGGCTGTTTGCATTTAACGAAGATGGGTGACATACACGGACACCATATATATATATATATAAAAATATATCCAGGCACTAGTCAGAGAAATAGAACCATGTATCGAGAATTACAGGGGGCAGATAATTTTGTGAAAAAATACACAGTGTCAGTAAGAGGCTTGAAAATCCTATATATTTCCAAAATTTCACGAAAATTGCAACAAAAAATGATTGAAATACGTAAAAATCTTGCCAAAGTTACATAATTTCCTACAAAAAAGACGTTGTCGATTGACATGACAATTACACTTGCGTGCATCATATAGCACATTGTCCAACTATGTGATGTGTTTTCATTACCACAATGGGCTAAAGAAAAAAGTCATCTATGTACACAAATGAATGTTTCAGCTGTCGCGATAGTTCCCAGAGAAACCTGCACCGCCCCTCCATCACGTTACCGCCAGGGAGTGCAAAGGGTGAACACTACGGATGTTATGTAAATGGAGACTTTCCCGGCGTATTGATTCAATAAAAGTTTCTCGGGAGTCCAGCCGGATGGTGTCATAAAACGACGACGTTTCGACAACCTGCTCGGTTGTCTTCATCAGGTCTATTTTAGGTGTTTCTTCTCGAAATCACAAACAGACTGGCTTCGCTCCGTGGAGCCTGTGGAGCCCACTTTCTTCTACAGCCCTTGAGCTGCAGAATTCTTTATTGAAGTTTTTGCCTGTTTGGCATTTCCTACATTTTCTCGTAGGGTGTTTCGATTAAGGAGTTTCTCTATATTTATTTGACATTTGCTATGGGCTCATTTAAATTTGTCCATAGGATTCATATTATAATTTTGGATTTGTCATTTGTTGCTCTCTATTGAAGTATGTAAAGTGGTCTTTTGTGCGGTCCTAGATTCACGTCATATTGGGCGAGTGTATTTATTGTCGGATTTGTATATGTTTCTGCATTATTGTAGAAAGCGGTTGCCAACTTCCGGTATCTATATTTGAGTGTTTCAATTTCAGTTACCTGGTGTAGTTGATTTGTCGGGAACATTATTGGAAGGTGAAGAGCTCTTTTCAGCGCTTTATTTTGTAATCTCTGAAGAGTTTCCAAATGTGTTGCAGCCGCGTATGCCCAAACTGGGGAAGCGTATTCCATCAGTGGTCTCACAAGCGACTTATATAATTGGATTCCAGTTCTACTGCTGAGGGTGCTGGTGTGGTTGAAAACTGGATATAATTCTCCCAATCGGCGCTGTACCCTTTGTCGAACCTCTTCAACGTGAGCCTTCCATGTCAGCTTGGTATCTAGAGTGACGCCTAGATACCTGGCTGTATTCACCCAAGGAATTCTTTCATCAAAAAGTTCCAGTCTGGGTCGAGGTGGCATTCTTCTTTTTGTTAACTTGATGGCCTGGCCTTTGGACGCATTTATTCGTATTCTCCATTTTGTTGCCCAGTCTTCAATCTCATCCATTGCGGTCTGAACTCTCCGTCCAATCAACTATGGGCTACGTGAAGTTGCAAAGACTTCTGTATCGTCAGCGTAAAGTGTAGTTTCAGTTCCTTGTTGCATGGGTAGATCAGCGGTATAGAGAGTATATAGTACTGGGCCCAGTACACTGCCCTGTGGGACCCCAGCACGTATTGTTCTTCGTGTGGACGTGATGTTTTCAACATTTACTACAAATGTTCTTTGTTGTAGGTAACTGCTAATGATCTTCAGGAATCTGCCAGGCACGCCAAGCGTTGACAATTTGTAGAGCAATCCCTCGTGCCAGACCGAATCAAAGGCTTTGGCCACATCTGGGAGTACCACCCCACAGTGATCCCGATAGTTAAATGCACCAGTTGCCGTTTCCACTAGTCGCATTAGTTGATGAACAGTTGAATGGTTAGTTCTAGAGCCATGTTGCACATCAGGTATCATGTTGCCCTCATCAATGTGGGCTTGTAGCCGTTTGAGAAGGAGGCGTTCGAAATTTTTGCTGACTGCTGTCAGTAGGCTAATGGGTCTGTAATTTTGCGGAGACTTTGGGTGTTTCCCTGACTTAGGAACTGGTATGATTATTGCGTGCTTCCATGCAGTTGGGTAGATGCTACTTTCAATTATTCTGTTAAACTTACTAACTAATTTATCTACGACAGCATGTGGTAGATTTTTAAGAATTCTGTTGGTAATGCCATCCTCCCCCGGCGTTTTGTCCGGAGGTAAATTGGACACAACTTCCAGAAACTCCTGTCGGGGAAACGGAGTGATTACATCATTGTCTCCTCCATCTCGGAGGTAACGGCGAAGTCGGCGTTTGACTAGTCTGATGTGCTGTTCATCTATCGGTTAATTGATGGGCTGAAAGTTTGCTTAAAAAGCATCAGCTAGAGCTTCCGCTTTTTCAGTTGGTTTACATAGAACTCTATTATCAGTTTGCAGAGTTGGTATTTGCGATCTCTTTCTCAGCAACCTCTTAGTTTCCCGCCAGGCCGTATTGTCCTCAACTTTTAGCGTCACAACTCTTGCTTCCCATTCCTTATTTCTTTGTGCTGTGATACGGGCTTTAATATCTCTAATTAGTCTGTTGAGTCTTCTCCTGTCTTCAGGTCGTCTGGTTTCATGCCATATCCGCGATACTCTGTTTTTTTCAGCAATAATTGCGAGAATGTCAGCCGGTAGCCCTTTCTGGCGCTTACCACTCTGTCTGATGGGGGCTGATTCATCCGCTACCTTTTTGATGCAGCTGGTGAGTTGTTGGAGGTCTTTTTCCAGGTCTTCAGCATCTACCAGTTGTGCTACTTGATCTGTAAGATGCGACTTAAAGTTCGGCCAATTTATTGTGCGGTAGTTTCTTCTTGTTTCTTCATATTCAGTGACTGCTAGGGTGGGTACTTCAACAATCACCGGCTTATGGTCAGAGGAGAGTCGATTAAGAGCCCTGGCAGTCGGTGTGGCGGGCATACCCCTCGTAATGACTATGTCCAAAACATCTCCTCGTTGACGATTGTTATATGGCGTATGGGTAGGTACATTCGGTGCAACTACTTCGCAGCCATAGAGGTCGCAGGCCTGTAAGAGTCTTCTGCCGCTGATATTAGTGCATCTGCTGTGCCATGTCTGATGCTTCGCATTGAGATCACCTGCAATAAGCAATTTCCCGCGTATTGATAACAAAGTGTCAAGGTCATTTACATCGATGGGCTGTCGCGGCGGATGATAGACAGCTATGATGGTGATTGGTCCATATCTGGTCTCAACAACCACTCCAGTAGATTCTATAGTTGTCATAGCTGGAATGAGGATCTCATAGTGCGGGAGTGAGGACCGGACCAGTATAGCCGTTCCTCCACCAGCTGTTAGCCGATCTACCCTGTACGTTCTGTAATTACGTGCCGTAAATTTGTGACCAGGCTTGAGGTGGGTCTCACATAATAAGCATATGTCGATTCCTTCTTGATGTAGAAATTCTACTAATTCCCCCTTTTGCTGGAAAACTCCGTTGGCATTCCATGTGCAGAAAATTAGATTGCTCAGTTGTCTATGCCTGTTCATGATGGGTGTCGGTTGCTGTTGAGTTGGCTGTGGGCACTGAACGTATTAGGAGTTTGTCCATTAGTTTGTCAATCTTGGTTTCTATGCTTATCATTAAATTCATAGTAGACTCTAGCATTTTAACTATGTTACTTTGCTCAGCTGTTGACAGGTTTTTGCGAGTTGCTGTTGGTTGGGACAACAGTGGAGAATAATTGCAGCGCTTCTGTAGTATGTAACGGTAAGGCAGGCCAGTTCTCTGAATTGATTGTTAGAGGGGGTGGCTTCATTGTTGGATCACCTCCTGTCCGGCTATCTGGCTGCACTGGCTTCGCTGCTTTTTTTTTTTTTAATGTGTCTGTGCCTCAACTGCTTGTTTGTGTAAAAAGTTCCGTTGCCGGGGCAACACTACTTAATGTGTCTCTCTGTATAGGATAGGTTATTTTGGGGACACTTTTTATTACTCATTGAGGGGAAAACATGACTACGGTTCGTCAGAGACGACCTAATGTGAAAAACCCCTACAGTTTTCTTACAGTCATATCAGTTCTATTCAGGCTGATATATGATGCTTAGTGGTACTTTGTATTTGTGCCAGTGCTTGGTTTGGTTGTGAGAAGGGTATGGAGCCTTTCATCCTGTTCTCTGTTTTGTTCAACTCGCTGATAGTAGTTTTCTGTTTGCCGGTAGTTCTCGACGTAGATCCGGTTTACGCCGGCTTGGTCGTGTAGGGCGTCTGTCGGTGTGTACCTTGATGTGCGCAGAATGACCCGCAGGCATCGGTTTTGGAGTCTTTGGAGTTGGTCGATGTTTGTTTTGGAAGCCGTACCCCACACCTGGCATCCATAGAGAATGTAGGGAAGGATGACTGACTTGTATATTCTGATTTTTGTTTTGGTGGCTAGTTGTTGGCTGTAGAGAATAGGGAACAGATTGTTTAGTATCGCGGTGCCCTGTCATCTTCTATCTAGGATATGCTTCCTGAACAGTAGTTTTTTGTCTATGGTGACTCCTAGGTATTCATGTTTCCGCCAATTGTCGGAATCTGTCCCTCACTTTTGGAATTCCAGCTGCCTCATGGAGTGCCTCCGTGGGGAACCGGTGCGGAAGATGAAGGGCTCTCTTCAATGCCGTGTTTTGAATTATTTGGAGCTTTCCAATTTGACGGTCTGTAGCGTATCCCCACACAGGACATGCATAATCCAATATGGGACGTACGAGAGAGGTATATAGTTTGACTCCTGTAGCTGGAGCAAGCGTGCTGTCTCTATTCAGTATTGGATATAGGTTCTGCAATCTGATGCTTGTTTTCCGTTCTTATAGCGTTAATGTGGCTGTTCCAATTTAGTCTTTTATCGAGGGTCACCCCTAGATAGCGTACTGTGGGGGACCATGGAATGTCACTACCGTACAGGTAAAGTGTTGGGTCCGGATGTGTTGGTCGACGAGCCCCGAGTCTCTTGGTGATTATGATGGCTTGTGTCTTGGTTGGATTTATGTCTATTCGCCATCTACTTGCCCACGCCTCAGTGACCTGCAAGACTTCCTGTAGGCGCCGGGTGGCCAGCACTCTACTGCGGCTAGATGCCAGGTACGCGGTGTCATCGGCGTAGGTTGCAGTAAGGACACCGTTAGAAGTCGGAACATCTGAAGTGTACAGAGAGTATAACACTGGTCCTAGCACGGAGCCCTGTGGGACACCTGCTTCAGTGCTTCTGTTAGAGGAGTGTGCCTTATCCACCTTCACGCTAAAAGTCCTTCCATTTAGGTATGATTTCAGCAGCTTCACAAATGAACCCGGGATGCCATTCTCGAAGAGCTTAAGCAGCAGTCCTGAGTGCCAAACGGAGTCGAAGGCACGCGAGATATCTAGAAGAACCAAGGCACTGTTGTGCTTGAAGTTAAAGGCACGGGTCACTGCTTCAGTTACCCGCATCAACTGCTGGGTGGTGCAGTGACCACGTCGAAATCCCAGCTGGTGGTTTGGGATGACGTTGGTATCTTCGATGAAGGCGGACAATCATTTTAGGAACAGCCGTTCGAAAACTTTACTTATGGCAGGGAGTAAACTAATGGGCCTGAAGTTCTGCGGCAGTAGTGGGTCTTTACCGGTCTTGTGTATACCCACTATTATTGCATGTTTACACAGGCGAGGGTAGTGTTGTTGTCTCAGGATGGCGTTGAATATGGCGGCAAGGTGGGCTGAGGCCTCCGGCGGTAAGTGCCTGAGAAGAAGGTTGCAGATGTCATCACGCCTTGGTGCTTTTGGTGGGTGCAGCTTTGACAGGCATCCGGTTACTTCTTCCGGGGTGATATCGCCTATTTGATGTTCGTCTGCAGCATCGAGGAAAACTCTCAGGCGTCGCTGGACTGCTTCCAAGTGGATGGGATCCGCGTTGGCTTGTGATGGTCTGAAGTTTCTCTCAAAGACGTCAGCTAATGCGTTGGCCTTTTCCTCTGGGGTGACAGCTAGGCCTCTTTCACCTTGCAGTGGAGGGATTCGCTGCCTTCGCCTGGTTAGTTTTCTGGTTTGCTGCCACAGAGTCCCGTCCTCCGGGCGGAGCATGGATATTCTTGCCTCCCACTGCTGATTCCGGTGCAGTATCAGGTAAGCTTTGACCTCTCTTTGTAAACGATTTAGCGGTTTTCTAGTTTCTGGTCTACTGGTTAGTTTCCACTCTTTAACAATCCTGTTTTTATGCCGGATTTGCGCTAGTAAGTGAGGGGGATGTTGTAGAGTGTTTTTTTTTCTTCGCTGCATCAACGGCGTTATATAGCCCCGCTACTGTCTGTAGCTTTATCTACTGTAACATATTGGTTGCTTTGGGAACATAATATACACTTTAGGGAAAAACCCGGCTTTGGCCATTATATAATGACCTTAGAGGGAAACCCTTGCTTTCTCTTATCGCCTGGTGGGGATGAGCGTAGTTAACAACTGCGTGAGCAGTTGTACGACCATCCCTAGTTGATTTTCTTGTGGCTGGCATTGACAACGGTTGTTGTGTAGATGCTCATCGTGTGTGGTTAGGTGGTTATGCTTGGTCAGATGGCCGTGGGTGGTCTTATCCTTCGTCGATCTGGGTGGCGTCGTGATCTTCTCTGTGCAGGTTTGGGGGCGGCTCCTGTTGATGGCCGCTTGCAGCTTCCTCCTCAGTGGGCAGCCCCCGTAGCTGGCCGCGTGGTCTATGGCGCAGTTGGCGCAAGTTGGTGTCGATTCGCGTGGTCTGGTGCACACCAACACGCTGTGATTTTCCCCGTAGCGAACGCACCGAACTTGGTTCCGGCAATCCTTCGATCGATGCCAGAATCCCTGGCACCTGAAGCATTGGTCAACAGTTGACATTGATGATTTCTTCCTGCGGGGATTTTTCTTGGTGCTCCGGCCGTTTTGCTTCTTGACTTGGATATTGGCTGCCTCAACAACATTGATTTCTGATGGCGTTGACTGCTTGGGTTCTGTGGGTGGTGGGAGGCTTTCATCTAGGGTGACCTCCGTTCCTCGGTTGGTTGCTTCCTCTGGTGAAGCAGTGTTTTGGATGCTATCACTTTTCGGAAGCCCTGCGCCTCCATACTGGACGATCTGGAATTGAATGCTGTGGCTCTCGAGGAAATCCTTAACCGCCGCACACTTTGATGGGCTCGCACATGTTACGAGCAGGTTATCCGGTGTCAACCCTGTCGGCGCTTGCGATGCCACTACTTGGTGGTCTGTACTAGGCGTGGCGTCGAAGTGCATGGGCAAGGACTGTGTTCTTGGAGATTCCGGTCCTTTAAGGCCGGCGGCATTTCCGTCTTTTCTTGAGGTTTGCGACTCATCTTCCAGGCTAGACGAAGATGAAAGTTGGTGTGGTTCGCAATATAGCACTCGATGCAGCAGCAGAGCCTAACTTTCTTCTCCAGCCCGTGAGCTGGAGAATTCTTAGGTGAAGTATTTGCCTAGTTGGCATTGCCTTCATTTTTACTGGTTGAATTTTTTTTTTAACATTTTTTTTTTTCTTACTAGGCTTTATTTGGTGTAACCTTAATATTGTTGTTGTTTTTTTCATCATTTTTTGTTATTATCTTTTTTGTTGGTATTTGCATGTCTATTTGTCCATTGTATACTTATCTTAGTAAGTGGAGCGGTCTGCGGTGCGGTCCCTGATTCACTTCATATTGCGCGAGCGAATTTTTGGTGGGATTAGTGCTCTCTTGCGGCTTATTGTAGAATGTGGTTGCCAATTTTACATATCGATCCCTGATCATTGGCACTTCTGCTACCTGATGTAGATCAATTGTTGAGAACTGCAATGGTAAATGGAGTGCCCTTTTTAGGGCTCGGTTCTGGAGTCTTTGGAGGGTATTGATGTGCGTTGTGGCGGCGTACGCCCAGACTGGAGAGGCGTAATCCAACAGTGGCCTCACCAACGCCTTGTAGATGTGTACTTCTGTCCTGGGGTTGAGGGTGCTGTTGTAGTTTAGGACAGGGTATAGTTCCCCCAGCCGGCGCTGCACTCTTTGTCGTACGTCGTCGACGTGGGCCTTCCAGGTCAGCTTCGCGTCTAGGATGACGCCCAGGTATCTTGCCGTTGTCACCCAGGGGATTCTCTCGCCGAAGAGCACGAGTGTTGGGCACGGCGGCGTTCTTCTTCTCGTCAGCATGATGGCCTGGCTTTTCGACGCATTTATACGAATTCTCCATTTAGTAGCCCACTCTTCTATGCCATTCAGCGATGCCTGTAGCCGTCGTCCAATTATCCCGGGGCAGCGTGAAGCTGTGAAGTCTGTGGTGTCGTCCGCGTATAGAGCTGTTTCAGCTTGCTGCCGCATGGGCAGATCGGCTGTGTATAAGCTGTATAGAACTGGAGCGAGTACACTGCCCTGCGGGACGCCAGCACGGATGTATCTTCGTGAGGATGCCGCGTTGTCCACTTTGACGACGAATGCCCGTTTCTGTGAGTAGCTGCGGATTATCTTTAGGAATCGGCCTGGCACACCAAGTGTCGCAAGCTTGTATAATAAGTCTTCGTGCCAGACCGACTCGAAGGCTTTGGCCACGTCAAGAAGGACCACTCCGCAGTGATCCCTGTAGTTGAATGCTTCTGTTGCCGTTTCCACTACTCTCACCAGCTGGTGCACCGTGGAGTGGCCGGTCCTAAAGCCATGTTGTTCTGCAGGCACCATGTTGCCCTCTTGGATATGAGTCTGGAGGCGTTTTAGTAGGAGGCGTTCGAACACTTTGCTTATTGCTGGCAGAAGACTGATCGGCCTGTAGTTTTGGGGAATCTTCGGGTCCTTCCCCGGCTTGGAAAGTGCAATGATTTCCGCATGTTTCCAAGCCGAGGGAAAAGTGCCGCTTTCAATGATGTGGTTGAAGTGTCGAACCAGTCTATCGATGGCCTCGGGTGGTAGGTTTTTGAGGATTCTGTTCGTGATACCATCGTCCCCCGGTGCTTTGTCAGGTGGCAGACGTGACATTACTTCCAGAAATTCTCTCCTGGTAATGCGCTCGATTTCGTCGTCGCCTCCTTCATCCCTCATATAATGACGTAGGTGGTGCCGGACGTGCCGGATGTGATCTTCGTCTAGCGGTTGTGTGACAGATTGGAAGTTCTGCTCAAAGGCGTTGGCAAGAGCTTCAGCTTTTTCTGTTGGCTTGCAGCATATGCCTGCCTCGGTGTGTAGTGGAGGTATTTGTGGTTTTCTTCTCTTAGCCTTCGAGTTTCATTCCAAGTCGTTCCGTCCTCCACCTGGAGTGTCGCTACTCGTGCGTCCCAGTCACTGTTTCGGTGGGCGATGACACGGGCTTTAACTTCTCTGATCAAGCGGTTCAGCTGGCGTTTGTCTTCAGGTCTTCTAGTCTCCTGCCATGTGCGCGCGGCTCTGTTTTTCTCGGTGATGATAGCAAGAATGTCTGCCAGGAGTCCTTTCTGCCGCTTTCTGCCCTGGCGGATGGGTGCGGATTCGTCCGCCGCATGCTTGATGCGTTGCGTTGGCTGTTGGAGTCCAGTTTCAGCATTCTCGTCTTCTACCAGTTGGGCTAATTCTGCTGTGAGGCGTTCTCTGAAGATTGGCCAGTTTGCTTTGCGATAGTCTCTTCTTTTCTTTTCATGCCATGTAGGCTCTGGATTAGGCACGTCAAGTAGTACCGGCTTGTGGTCAGAGGAAAGGCGGTTAACTACTCTGGCCGTGAGAGGACCCGGCATTCCCCTCGTGATGGCTATGTCCAGGATGTCACCACGGTGACGATGATTCCATGGGGTGTGTGTAGGGACATTAGGTGCTACAACAACACAGCCATGGATGTTGCAAGCCTGCAGGAGTTTTCTGCCACTGATGTTGGTGGATCTGCAGTTCCAGGTTTGATGTTTGGCGTTGAGGTCGCCAGCTACAAGTAGCTTCCCGCGAACAGATAGTAGGGTATCCAGGCCACCTTCGTCGATTTGATGACGTGGTGGGCGGTAGAGTGCGCTGATATTGATGGGGCCATCGCTGGTCTCCACAACTACGCCCGTGGCTTCAATAGAATTCATCGGTGGCAGAAGGATCCGGTGATGTGCCAGTGATGACTGTACTAGTATGGGTGTGCCACCTCCTGCTGTTGGCCGATCCACCCTATATGTACGGTAGTTTCGTGCAGTGAACTTGAGGCCAGGCTTAAGGTGGGTCTCGCACATTAAACATACATCTATTCCCTCTTGTTGTAAGAATTCGACGAGTTCTCCCCTTTGTTGGAATACACCATTAGCATTCCATGTACAGAACGATAGGCTACTTAGCTGTCTACGTCTATTCATGCTGGGAGGTGTTTGCTGCTGGGTTTGTTGGAACTGATGTGCGCTCCAACAGCTGCTGTGTCAACTGATCTAATTTCGTTGTTATGCTGAGCATAACCGTCATCGTCGATTCCAGTATTTTTACCATGTTGCAGAACTCTGGTGAGGACAGGCTATTGGTGGCGTGGTGATTCAATAGTACTGACGTAGAGTTTGTTAACGTCGCCTCATCCGAGGCGGGCAGAGGCGGCCAGTTCTCCATATAGGTTAATGGAAGGGGTGGCATCCTTGGTTGTACATTTTCAGGTAGGATGTGTTGCCTTTTGTTGCTTGGAGGTGATGTTACTTTGTTTCTCAGCCGTTGTCGAACTTCTTTAGCCACTGGACAACCTCTGTAAGATGCGACATGGCCTCCGCCGCAGTTAGCACATTTTATACTGTCACTTCCTTTCCTTAGTTCACAATTTGTGGTTGGGTGCTGTTCGCCGCATTTGACGCATCTGGCAGGCATGTTGCAGTGTCTTTGTACATGGCCAAACGCCTGGCAACGATGACATTGTGGTGGTCCTTGGCTGGCCCTCATCTTCTCCACGCTGATCGTGAGGCCAAGCATAGTTTTTATTTGGTATATTTTTCTGTTCTCTGGAGAATCGGGTAAAATTGTTAGAAACAGTGGCATCACGTTACCTGTTCCAGGCTTTCTCATCTGTGATATTGTTGTTATATCGAATCCAGATAGAGCTAATTCGGCCTTTATTTCTTCCACTGGCATTGTTGCTGGGATACCACGTAACACTACCTTTAGATTACGGGTTGGCTCCGAGCTGAAAGTGTAGTATGGCACCTCAGCTTTGAAAGCTCTTCCGCTATTTTTTTTTTGTAATCCTCTAGGCAGTATATGTTAATTTTGTATTTGTCAATCCCCTGAGGCTTAACACTGATGTTTTTGGAGCATTTGCTTTGTAGTCTTTTGTATAGTTCTGGGTAGGATCCCGCGTAGGTTATCATTAGTGGTGGTAATACCCTATTGCAGGGTGGTGGGCGAGGACCCTCATCTTCTGGTGCTTTGTCCTCACTATGCAGGTTTTCGTCTCTGTTGAAGACATCCATGGGTTCGACTGTTTGCATCTGTCTTACTTTGGCTGTCTTCTTGGGCTGACGGAACTGCTGTTCATCGACGTTGGGTGCGTTGTTTTGGGTGGCTATGGCTGGTGTCAGCTTGTTGTCCAGCCTCTTAGTGGGGGCTGGTGTCGAAGTGTCTGTCTGTTGAATCATTCTTCCTCTGGCTTCTATTGTTATGTTGGGTCTGATCTGGTGCTGCTTTTGAGTCCGTTACGTTGTTGCAGGTGACTGGCGGCCGGAACGGGAGACTAGCACTGTCGATGGTTTTGTTTAGGATATCTTGCCTCTTCCTTTTCGGTAGGTAGGCCAACAGCATGTCCAGTTCGTGTCTGTACAGTGGAAGGTACTGGAGTTCACTGGAGTTATGGTGAGCTGTTGAGCTTGCTAACGTGCTGGATACCTGCTCGGCCATACGCGGTCACCCATCCAAGCACTCGCCACGTTCAACGTTGCATAACCTGTAGACGTAAGTGCTGGCAAACTATGTCCATGGCGTCAGTTTGCTTCTATTTGGCCTTGTTGGGAAGATTTTTGTTTTTTAAGACATAGATCCTTAATAATTGGTCTCCAGGCTTCACTTAAATACAGTCCAAGATACGTGATGTGCTTCGCTCGGTTAAGGATGATTTGGGTCTAAGAATTCCTGGAATTTATTCAATACATTGCGAAGGCGGCAAAGTTTATATTGGACAGACGATCAGAACCATCGCCGAGCGTATCACCGAGCACAAACGACACTTGAGACTGGTGCAAGTGGAAAAGTCCCCAATAGCCGAACATGCGTTCGATGAAGAACATAAAATAGTGTTTGATGAAATGGTGGTGCTGGCCAGAGTCTCTTCGTTCTGGGACTCGGTAATTCGGGAAGCATTAGAAATTCAACTTAACGATAATAACATCAATAGGGACAGTGTCACACGCCCCAATAACCAAGCCACAACTTATAGACCTAGAGGCTACAGCAGTGTGCATTCACTCAAGAGAAGGACACATAGTATTTGTCAGTGCGTATCTAGCCCCAAATAAGAACTTACATGAACAGGACCTAGACCTGATAATGGCTGTAGGCAACAAGGTCATAATTGGTCGAGATCTTAATGCCAAACACCCCATTTGGAATTCAAGAACAAGTAACAGAAGAGGCGAACGGTTGTTACAAATGTGCGATCTCAGGAACTTAGAAGTCATCGGACCATCAGAAGCGACGCATATTCCCTTCAACTCGAGACATAGACCAGACGTACTGGACATTATAATCGCCAAAGATATTTCCGGACACATAGAATTGGCAACTCTGAATGACCTTTCGTCAGATCACCTCCCTGTACTGCTCACTATTCAAAGATGGCTCTACTCTGACGTGAAACCAAAGAAAGTAAAAGAAACTGACTGGAATCACTTTACTAGACTTATCCACAATAAGATACGAACCACATATAACGTCTCTAGCACAGAGCGAATTGATGCAGCTATACAGCACTTCGACAAGGTAGTTTTAGAAGCAGAAAGAAGAGCCTCCACTACAATCGTTTTGGATAACCATCAACGAGAGGAACTTCCAGCCATCTTGGAAGATCTGAGATATCTGCGAAACAGATACAGAAAACTTTGGCAGCGGTACCGTGATCCAAGGGACAAGAGACAATACCTCCAACTCGCACGGCAACTAAAAGCTAGGCTACAAGAAAAAAGAACTGAAAAGTGGGAGGACAAAATGTCAAGCCTTTTGTTGCAGAACAAAGAGGCATGGCAACTAATTAGAGCCTTAAAAGAACCTCGACAAGCGAACATCGCGATAAATGGTCCGGCAGGGCCTTGCTTCCTACCTGTAGCAAAGGCTGAATTACTAGCTGAAAACTTCGCATCTCAGTATACCACAGTACCAACTTACACCGGCAGAGATCCGACAAGCCGAGGAAACTGAAAGCCACGCATTGGAAATCCTCCAACAACCAACTGCAGACCAGCCAGAGCTTACAACCCCGAAGGAAGTAAGAAGTATAATAAAGAATCTTGCAAAAAATAAAAGCCCAGGACATGACAAAATAAAAAACATACATTTGAAAAACCTGCCGAAAAAGGGATTAGTACTTTTGACTAGAATCTTTAACAGCTGTCTCCTAAATTGTTATTATCCCACAGCATGAAAGGTAGCAAAAATTAAAGCCATTCCAAAACGTGGAAAAGACCACCGCCAAGCTGTAAACTACCGCCCAATTAGTCTTCTTTCGTCAACATCAAAGATACCAGAAAGAATACTGCTGAAGAGGATTAACACCAGTCTCGAAGAAGAAAATACGATAAGACCAGAACAATTCGGATTTCAAAGCCGCGTAACTGCAACAACTCAACTCCTCCGTATTACAGAAGATATAACAAAATTTTTTAACTTTAGCAAATCTACAGCAGCAGTATTTTTAGACATAGAAAAAGCTTACGACAAGGTTTGGCACGCTAAACTTATACAGGAATTACGGACTCAAACGGCTATTAAACACTGCTACATTAAATTCATCGGTAGTTACTTAGCCGACAGAAAATTCTACGTAGAAGTTGACGGACAGAGGTCTTCAATTCTCCCGATTCCAGCTGGAATTCCGCAAGGATCGGTTTTCGCACCGCCACTTTTCAAAATTTATACAAACAAATCCCGACCCCGCCTTATGTGAATCTGGCACAGTTTGCCGATGACACTACAGAGTACACATCAGGAAGAAGACATGATCTTAACGTTACTCACCTACAACAAGGACTAGATGAAATCAGTAAATGGTGCAGAAACTATAAAATCAAAATCAATCCAGGAAAATGTGCGGGAATCTATTTCACAAAAAAAGGCCAGAAATTAACAAGAATTTAAAAATTTTGAACCAAAATATCCCCTGGGTTAAAGAACATCGGTACCTGGGTATATTACTGGATAACAAATTACTTTTTAGACAACATATCATGGATAGGAAAACAAAAGGACTAGCAATTATTTCCAACCTTTCACCAGTATTACGAAGCAGCAACCTACAGTTTAATACAAAAATAAGAATATACAAATCGGTTATTCTCCCATTTTTAATGTACGGATGCCAGATATGGGGCCTGGCAAGCCAAACCAATCTACAACAAATCCACCTGCAGACCAAACCTACAGCACGGCCCTGACGAAGGAAATACCTAGCCGACCGAATAACAGCCGTCGAGGAAGGAATATACCTCCAGGAAAAGATGAAAATAAGAACACGACCAATGATCTCCAGATGGGCAGATCAGAACGCCTAGAAAATAATGAAACCACCGTCCTGTTACAAATGGTACAGTCCATGGTTACAACTGTCACTACCCTAATAACAGAATTAATAAAACTTAAAGACCTCTGCAGCAAATATCAGCTGCAGTGCAGAAGGCGGTTGAGGCACAGCACAGCACAGCGTCATCGGTACAGCTTACGCCATTTTGTTTGATGCAGTACCAGGGTAATACCCTACGACTGCTGTCTGTATTGCTTTTTTGTATTGTCTTTTTGTCTAAATCTTCAGTTGTTACGGTGGTCTGTAGTTGTCTTGAGTGGCAACGGTATTCCGCCCTAAGCTGCTTCTTCTTATCACAGCCAGAGAAGCAGGCTGCATGATTAAGTCCGCAGTTACAGCAAACTGCCTCTTCCCTGGCTGTGGTACATTCAGTCGCACGATGATCAGCCCCATATCTGGTGCATCTGCGCTGGTTTTGGCAGTCCCTCGCCCTCGTGTCCATGGAGCTGGCAGTTAAAACACTGCCGGAGCTCGGGAGGAGAGGGCTTCTTCTTCTTGGTCCTCTTCCCCTCGCCCTCGGCTGTGCCGAGGCCGCACAACAAAGAGCTATATCAACCGAACAACATGGCCAGTAAGATTCACGAGCTGACCATATGTGAATGGAATGCCAATGGCATTGGGCGACAAATGGGGGAGTTCGTCGAATTTCTACGTGACGAACAAATTGACGTGTGTCTCGTTAACGAAACCCACCTAAAGCCGGGAGTGCGTGCGGCTGCCCCCAACTACAATTGCTATCGCAATGACCGCCAAACCGCAGGTGGAGGTACTGCCATTTACATTCGATCCTCAATTAAACACCACGAGGTTGCTCTTCCACAGCTCACCAGCTTAGAAGCCACACCAGTGTCTGCTGAAACAACTAGGGGCCACCTGCTCTTTATTGCTGCCTATCGTCGACCAAAAGGCAGAGTTAACGAAGACGATATTGCTATACTACTCCGCCTTCGTGGATACGTCTTCATTGCGGGCGACTTTAACACAAAACACCACGATTGGCATTCGCGCGTAACAAATACGGCAGGCAAACAGCTTCTCCGTGCAGTCCTAGCCAATGATGGAGTAGTCTGGGGGCCTACTGAACCAACAATTTTTCCAGCTGGACGACTTCCAGACGTTCTTGATATTGCGATCACCAAAGATCTAAAACACACCGTAGCGATCTCCACCAAGACAGCGCTCTCGTCGGACCATGTCCCAGTTATTTTCTACTTAGCTGAGGGAGCTGCACATCGTAGTAGATGTCACAGAAACCCCTTCCACATTAACTGGGATAACTACAAAAACAGTATCTTGCAACAACTTCGAAATGTCACCGCACCTGAAAACTCTGATCCCAGCATAGCAGTTAAAAACCTATCTCGCTGGATCAATGAGGCAGCAGACTTCGCTACTCCGCCGCTCCGGACAAACCATCAGGACCGCTCCAAGCAACTCCCACCACGCAGAAGAGAGGCCATAACAATAAAAAACAGCCTCACAAGAGAATGGCAGATCACCCGAAATCCTGCAACTAAACGTCTCATCAACAGGATGCAAAGGCAAATAAAAGCTGATGTCCAGCAGCGTTGGAATCGTGAATGGGCTGGTCTCCTGGCGACAATCAATATCGAAGATGGCTCTGCCTGGAAACTCACCCGCAGGATCCTCCGACGAACGGCCAAATTGCCTCCCCTATATGTTGGCAACAACGTCATGTCTGATCCCATCGAGAAAGCTGAAGCCCTGGCGGAGGTTTTTCAGGGGAACTTCAGGCCAGTCAATGAACACCTGGATGCACAACATATTCAGCTAGTAGAGGAACGACTTCAACGTTTCCTCAACACTGCCATCCCTGAAGATGATGAAATCGAACCAATAACTAGCGAAGAAGTAGTCAACATGATCCGACAATGTAATCCTAATAAAGCTACGGGCCATGATGGCATAGGAGCCATCCTACTGAAACAGCTACCTGACCAAGCAGTTCAGTACCTTACGGCAGTCTTCAACCGGATACTTACCACTGGCGAATTTCCTGACTCTTGGAAACAGGCTGACATTGTCGCTATACCTAAACCAGGCAAAGACAGGAGATCTCCAAAATCATATAGGCCAATCAGCTTGTTACCAACGATGTCGAAAATTTTCGAACGATTATACTTAAAGAGACACAGCCACCACATAGACCAGGATCATCTGTTACCGAACGAACAATTCGGCTTTAGAAAACATGCAACTTCACAGCAATTACTACGTCTAGTGGAACACGCATTCAGTGCAATTGAGAAGAAAGAATTCTTCGGGGCCGTACTCTTACACGTCAGTAGAGCCTTTGACTCCATTTGGCATCAAGGACTTCTCTACAAGCTATTAGTTTTAGGTTTTCCCCTGTCGCATGTGAGACTACTGAAGAGCTATCTCTCAAACAGTACCTTTAGGGTACTCCTCGAAGACGCCCTTTCTACTGCAAGAGCAATAGAGGCCGGAGTCCCACAAGGGTCAGTAATTGGGCCGGTACTCTACAACTTGTACACGTCTGACTTGCCAAGAACTGACCGAGTCCATACTGCGCTCTACGCGGATGACACGGCCCCGTTCACCAGGAGCACGAGACCCAATATAGCTCGAGCATCGCTACAAAGAGCTTGCAAAAACATCGAAAACTGGGCCAAAAGATGGCGACTGACATTTAACGCAGGAAAGAGTCAAGCGGTTTTTATCACCAGACGGAAGGTCCCTCAACTACCGCCAATCACACTCTTTGGTGAGCCCATCCCATGGACACAAACTGCCACTTATCTTGGAGTCACACTCGACAAAAGATTAACATGGAAACAACATGTAAACAAATTGAGAGCAAAAGCGGAGGGCAGGATGAATTCACTCTATTCTGTCCTAAACCCATCGTCAACACTTAAGGCTAACCAGGCCTTCAAGCTGTACACTGCTCTAGTGCGACCAGTTCTAGATTATGCTGCAGTGGTTTGGGGCAATGCCGCCTCCAACCACATCGACCGAATCCAGACTATACAAAACAGAGCAATTCGTTTTGTATTCAAGCTACCAAGGGGTACGCCGTCCGCCGCCCTTCACGAAATCAGCGGTCTCGAGCCACTAAGAATATGATTTGCCAAATTAGCTAGGCAATTCTACAAAAATTGCTCCCAATCAGCTAACCCGCTGATTGAGCAACTTGGCAGCACTGCAAGATTTAATGACAACATCAGGTGGCCCGTCCACCTAACACGATAACGAGGAACCGGAAATGACAATCCACCAAAGCCACACCGATTATGACAACCAGTTTGAAATGGAAGGAGATACGGCACCGCTGTAAGAACTTCCCAGCACTCCGGGAAAGATGGATCCTGGATGAATTAAGTCAGCTGTGTGTGTGGAGTAACAGTGCCGAGAAGTCTGATTCTCTCGCAGGTGTTACGTCGAGTTTGTGCCCTATATATAGACAACGTGCAGTATGGTGAGGCGCATTGTTGAGTGAGATTGCTTTCGACGCTGATTCGCGCTAGTTGAATCTTTAACAAGCAGTGCTGCCAATTTTAGGCTGTTAAATTTACTCGTGCTACTATTATTTGTTGCTTCAACGCCTATAGCTATCGACGTCTCTAGTCAAGAGAAAGAGAAAAATTCTTTCCTGCGCAAAGCGCAGGAAAATTTGCAAGATCATCACTTCTTTCGTCGTTCTATAGATTCCTGCTTCTTCGCACAACAGTTTTTCTTCGTCCTCACAGTCTACGATCAGCTTTCGTCGAGCCTGCTGCTGCCGTTCCTGCGTCTACAGCTTCTGTTCGGGCACGTCGAGACTTCTCGTCGAGATCTTCAAATCACCTCATCTCTCATTATTTCACAACTACTCAATTCATCCGAAAGCTTGTTAGGGACATCTGCGCTCCAGGGACCCGTCGTTGGCGGTCATCCCGCGGGCTGCTCTGTGTAGGGTGTCTCCGGGGTTGTCGAACCTTACGGTGACAACCTCAGCCCCGGCGACACACGCGACGCAAACCACACGCTACACTTTCACCATGTCATCCCAGCATCCTTCCCAAAACTACTCTGATGCCCTTAAGTCTAGGACTCCACCACCCTCTTCAACTCGCCAAAAAGCCTCCAAGATAAAGCTCCCTGTAAATATTTCAACTCAAATTCTTCCTGCAACGAAGAAATCTAAACAGAATGGACCCTCCACTCCTCCCAGCCCCGCTCCCTCTGAACCTATGGACTTATCACCATGCCCTGACGTTTTTGAAAACAATTCACCTCTCTCACCTGGATCACCATCCATTTCACAACAATCTCCTCCTCACCTCCTCCATCATAGAGGTCCTACACCCGTCCACACCTATTTTGTGAACAACATCCCTTCTCAAATAACGCAAAAAGAAATCGCCACAGCCTTCCGCCATTATATTCAAAAACCAATAGACTACCTCAAGACCACTCGTGCCTCTCTCATTGTCAAGAGCCCTTGCGCTGACCTCGCCAGTCTGATCCAGACCCAGCTTTCCACTGCATTTCATACAAAAGTCTCTGTAACATACGCTCCTCCTCGCTTCACTGTCCCACAACCTCTCCGTTCCCCTACTTTCTCAGTTGTGGTCAAGGGAGTGGACTTTGACATTTCCGAAGAAGAAATTGGACAAGCATTAACAGAGCAAAATCTTGAGTTTATTAAAGTTTTCCGAATCAGATCTAGACAGACCAACAAACCTACGATGATGATGCGTATTATCACACCCAATAAATATGTAATAGATCAACTTCTGGAAGAGGGCTTCTTCTTCCAGATGTTTCGGTACCGCACCGAGCCATCTCATCCTCCACCTCCATATGCCACTGCCTCAGTTACGAACATCCTTCAATTTCATGCACAAAACGGACCCCTACATGCACCCACTGCGGTGGTGATCACCCCATTATCAGATGTCCCCAAAAAGAAGCTCCCCCAAAATGTACCAACTGTTCTGGTCCTCATAACGCCACATCTAAAAAATGTCCCAAGAAACCTAAGGAAGCAATAGCTCCGAACATGACAGCAAAAATTAAATGCCAAGACGACCCTCTTCCCATACCTGAGACTATTGACTCTGAAATGGTGGACGACCTAACCTTAAAAGACGATTTAATCAGACTATTAATTACCGTACTGACTAACCTATTTCAGGACCGAAAACAAGATATCATCAAACTCATGAAACAACAGTCCCGACATTTTCTAAATAGAACTGTTAAAATTAGTCAAGAAAACAACCAACTACACGTCACAATTAGCAAACTACCTCCTCCATCCTACCTCTCCCGACTAGACATACCCGACAATGGCGAGTGAAGCCTTACGTTTTTTCTACGTGAAAATTGGTGGATTCCGTAATAAAAGAACTCTTCTCCACACCTCAGTTATCAAACATGATTCTCATATAGTAGCCGTGGCTGAAACCTTCGCTTCTCCCTCAACCCCTTTAAAAATTTCTGGGTATACAACCTTTCGAAGAGATCGGCCAGACAATGCAAGGGGTGGTGTAGCCATTTTCACTAAATCTTCAATCTCTGCCACACACGTCTCCCTTCCTGCTCAGTTCTCTTGCCTTGAAACTGTTGCCGTTCAAGTCTTCCACAAAAACTCACCTCCTCTTCTTGTAGTTTGCTTATACTCCCGCCCACAAGATCCTCTTCCTGTTGAATTTTTAAAATATCTTTCCTCATTTAAAAATTTTATAATTCTGGGTGATTTTAATGCTCGGCACACATCCCTCGGAGATCACTCCTGTAATTCCAAAGGCCTTGCCCTATTTGACTTCATCCTTTCCGAAAATATTTGCCATCTTTCCACAAACTCTCCCACACTTGTTTCTGTTCGCGGCACATCATCCCCTGACCATGTGCTATATAGTCCTTCACTCAATGATACCCTATCTACAGCATGCCTCGTCGACTCCATTACCAGTGACCATATTCCCATCACGTTTTCGTCTTCTTTCCACAAAATAAAGTCCTCCCCTCTATTTCGCATCGTTAAAAACTACTCAAAAGCTAACTGGTCAAAATTCCGATCTACCATATCTGAGTCTCTTCTTCGGCCGTTTCACGTCAGAAATTCTTCAGACATTGACTACCTATGTTCAGAGTTCGAGAGAACCTTCCAGACTGCTTTAGATTCAGCAATCCCGAATAAGAAAATTTTTCCATATAAGCCAACGCTGCCACCCTCCGTGCTCCCTCTCATCCGCATGAAACGCCGACTTTACCGGCAGTTAAAACATAATCATAACCCATTACTCAGGAGTGAATGGAACAGACTGAATGCAACTATTAGACGAAAGGTAGCACTTCACCGACAACAACAGTGGGAGCAGACTTGTGCTACTCTTGATTACAAATGAGGTGGTCTTTATTGGAAACGGTTCAAAATCCTTACAGGACAATACTCTTCTCCTTCCCACCCACTGACTGTCAACAACATTACATCAACATGTGATTCAGATAAAGCCGACATGTTCGCGGAAACGATGAAGGAAATCTACTCATCACCGAGTGACCCCCTATTTGATGATTCATTCCAAAAACTCGTCAGACGCACCCTTCCGTCCATCCTGCACTCACCTCATGTCCCAAACGAATTACAAAATTCACTTATCACTTAAATAACAGATATGGAAATAGAAAGTGCCCTCTACACAGGTAGAAATTCATCACCCGGTCATGACAGAATAACCAGATTTATTCTCCGTTCGTCACCTCGACATGTAATCATTCCCTTCCTCCACCTCCTCTATAACTCTTGTCTGTCATTCTCATACTTTCCTCCTCTCTGGAAACGCGCCCAAATCATTATGATACCGAAACCTAAAAAACCGCTCCATGACCCTCTCTCATATCGTCCCATCTCTCTTTTACCCGTTCCTGGAAAAATCTTTGAAAAAATCCTTCAATCACGCATCCTCCGTTTCGCCAACTCACTGAACTTAATACCACAATTTCAGGCCGGATTTCGCCCTCATCATTCAACATCTGATCCCCTACTTGCATTAACATCCGACATCACCAAATCTTTAAACGCAGGTCATGCAACATTCGACATATTTCTGGATATAGAAAGGGCTTTTGACAAGGTGTGGCACGATGGACTTATTTACAAACTTTCTTCCTTTGGCTTTTCCCCACTTTTCTTCAACTCATTCAAAATTTTCTCTCTTTTCGGACTTGCCAGATCAAAATTCGTGATACTCTTTCTTCCCCCTTCACTCCTCAGGCCGGCGTACCGCAAGGCGCCGTGCTTTCTCCCATACTTTACATATTGTATACTTCTGATATCCCTAGACCTCTCCTGCCATCTGAATCTATGGCACTATATGCAGACGACACCGCTTACTGGAGTTCACATCGAAATACATTATTTCTTAACCACCGCGCCAATAGATATCTAACGACACTTGAAAATTATTTTAAAAAGTGGCGGTTAAACCTAACCCCACAAAAACTCAATCAGTCCTATTCCAACATAGACATAAGACTTCCACTCTCTACCAGTCCGAATCAAATTTAAAAGTTAAAATCTGGAATACAAAAATCACTATATCCCCTTTTGTAAAATATTTAGGCATATACCTGGACAAAACCCTCAACTTTAATCAACATTTCAAATCCCTAACACAGAAGCTATTTTCCCGCACTAACCTTATTAAATGTATCCGTCCGAAACTTTCTTTCAACTCCCAACCCACTTTACTTTTCACCTACAAAATGTTTGTCCGCCCCATCTTGGAGTATGCCGCCCCTATTTCCTCTCTCCTCCCCCCCTCCAAAATTGAGCATCTCGAATCTAGTGAGCGCCGTATCCTTCGTAACATCCTTCGCCTCGATCACACCAGTCCATCTGCTTTGGTTTACTCAATATCCAAATTAGAACCACTTCGTAATAGACTATTTTTGCTCAGACAGAAATATGGTCAGCGCCTTCTTGCAAACCGCCCCGATCTCCTTACGTTACTCACTGCAAAACTTATAAACCACAAACGCCCCAAGCAAAAGTATATATATCCTCCTCACATAATAGCACTCTCAATTTTAGAAGAATGTAGTGATGAAGACACCAGAAAACATTTCTCACATCTAATATCGCAGGCACTGCCCAAACATTGCAGTCCATTTATACCGAATACTTCTAAGCATTAATAAACTAAAACCATTACCAATGCAGCAAGGATTACTGTATATATTTTGATATATACAAAGAAAAAGTACAGTCCCAAAATCAATTCTCACCCATCTTTTCATCTCATCGTCATTAAAATCCTAAAGATTATAGTTAATGTTATTATTTATAGTAAACTGTTAACTATCACAAAATTCTATAATTAAAATCACTAAAAATTCTGTATCAATGACTGCTGAAAGTTGTTTCAATTATTAAGTTTTTAAACACCTTCATCATCAAAAGCTCTGCTTGATGTTAAATTGTTAATTTCTGCTACTTTTCTAAAGCTGTTAAATGTGTCCTTTTTATTTTATAATAAAAAAATATGTAAATACTGTTACTTCTAAAAAATTTACTGTCTGTTATAATTGCTACCATTTTAATTAATAAAAACTCTTGGGAGCATAAGGTATCAAAAGCCGAAAATGGCAATTGTTATGCCCTCCAACGGCTCGCCCCTGGCCCTCAGCTGGGGGAATGAAAGGTAAAAACAAAAAAACAAAAAAAAACAAAAAAATATGGTGAGGAAGCGGCGTCCTGTCTCACCGCAGCAGACACCCTCACGCCAAGCTGAGTCGACATCAGGCGAAGTTGCTACGGCGCAACATGGGGTCACAGCACATGAGCACAGGGAGGCTCAGTCTACACCCTGCGCAAACGGTGCCTACGTGCGGTCTCCCCAGTGCCTCACTCCTACGACATCTAACGCGGGCAGCTATGTTGGAACCCACTCACGTCGCACAGTGGTCTGAAATCCCGAAAAGCTGGCCAAAAGTAAAAAAAAAAAAAAGTTACTATTTAGGAAATTTGACTTTACTAGTTCCATAGAGCGGTATTTCTTTGATGTAAATCACGTGTCGGTTTCCCTTTGTGACTCATGCAGAAGGGCATAGACTCGTTTGAAAGTGCCGACGTGACGTGGCGAGAACATCTGGCGAGTTGTAGCTCATACCGAAAATAAGCGATTAGTTGGAAAGTAAACGGCGAAAATTCACAATTCTTTTAAATATAATAAGTGATTGTGTACAGAACGACGTGGTGTTGCTAACATTTGAATTCGCAAAATGGATTCACCCCCACAATATAAGAAAAATAATAATCTACATTAAACTAATTATTTAACTTTAAAGTTGAAAAAAGTTTGTGTGTTCTGTCGTGTTCGGTCGAATCTCTTATGCCACCTTATAGCCTATATTGTATTTGATATTTATTTTAAAAAATTGGCTGCTACTAGCTGTTATTCTGTTAATAATATATTTTTTTGTGTTAACATGCATAACAACAAAATTGTTGATCAGGTAAATAATTTAAGGTTTGAATACGGCCTTGACTTTTCGTCGTATTTCGGTAATACTTTCAGGTTCCAGTGTATTTGAGGACTGATTTAACAGAATGAAATTTAACAGAATCATTAATAAATCGATTAAAAAATTAAAAGATTATAATAAATTACAGTAATTTTTAAATACATTTTTAATGGATTTTAAATGTTTCAGAATGTACATCTACTACATGTATAGAGATTTCTAGAAAAGAAATTATTTTACTACTAAAAGGAAAACTAAACAATGATGTTGCAGACATTGTTGCAACAATTGAAATGCGTATATCTGATGAAAAAAAAGTAACTATTTAGGAACTTTCACTTTACTAGTTCCATAGAGCGGTATTGCTTTGATGTAAATCACGTGTCGGTTTCGCTTTGTGACTCATGCAGAAGGGCATAGACGTGTTTGAAAGTGCGCAAGAATCGTGCAATAAATATATAAAAAGGTTTCGGGAAGATTCCTCGCGGAAATGCAGCCGCCAAAAAACGATGGAGGATGTATTTTTGCGAATTTTCGTTTCCTCAGACCACTTTATTACGAGCCTCAGGAAATTGCCACAAAAAAGTTGAGATCTCTGTCAATATAGGCATTAGAGCTACTCAATCCGCCAGATATCGCAACACATTGTTCTGATGTAACTGATTCTGTGACGGATGAATCAACGACAGATTGTTGTGATTCCGATAGCGAATAAAATGTAACTTGTTTCTTATCAAGCAATCGAATTTTTGTACAAATTAAAAATGTTTTATAAGTAAAATTGCATAAAACTATTATTATTCAACAATACAATTTTAGACATTTTTAATAAAATATTATCAATAAGCAATTTTGTTTTTTATTTTAAAAATGAAATATAGATTTACGTCCTCATAAGTCCCGTTTCATTATAATTATTTGAAAAAGATACTGTTTTTCGGTTTGTAAAAATGTCCACCACAATGGCTTTGCCATTTTTATATTATAAGAGTCAATTTTAAACAGTATTAATAAAAGTCGTGATATTTTCAATATCGTATGACATATTGTTTTAATTTTTTTCATTATCACCGATTTCATATACTTATAGGATATTTTATGCATTTAACATAATTTTTTGTACTAGCATCCTCCATTTTGAAGCCGCCATTTTGTTTTTTCAACAAATAATGTCCAGATTTTTTTTAACAGATATTAAATCACCCCATATTTATACTATTTTTTAGATAATCTGCCATTTTAAATTTTTTCTGCCCTTCTGGAACCGACATTTTGTTTATTTTTTATTTTTATTTTTTATAATTGACGTAGATATTCGTTATCAGCGACCTAGACAGATCATGTATACAAATTTTCATGAAGATTGAACATGTATTTCTATTTTGGCCAGCTTTTCGGGATTTCAGACCACTGTGCGTCGATCCCAGGGGTCAGACACCGCAAACTCATCCTGGACAGCATGGTCGTCACCAAGAATTGAAGATGGATTCGACAACCCCGACTTCGAGAAGGCGGAGACCCTGATCTACATCCGTTGTACATGTGGCAAGTACAGCGAAATCTTCATGGCAAAAGGACAGTATACATCCCGAAGCTGGTGGAAGAAATACCTAGACGCCCAGGTTCAACTATGCATAATCCAACTCCGAGTCAAGTCCGGGAGTAAAGAGTATGCATGGGAAATACCAAGAAACAAGTTCCTGTGCATCCTCAGCGACGAGAAGTACGGTCACTTCGCCACGCCCATCACTGACAAGAAGAAAGACTGGTCACGGTTTGTCAGCCTTCCTGTCATCCTCAGCAAGGATTTCAGAGAGGATGACTATTTTGAAGACCTACATCGAATGCTATATTGCGAACCACACCAACTTTCATCTTCGTCTAGCCTGGAAGATGAGTCGCAAACCTCAAGAAAAGACGGAACTACCGCCGGCCTTAAAGGACCGGAATCTCCAAGAACACCGTCCTTGCCCATGCACCTCGACGCCACGCCTAGTGCAGACCACCAAGTAGTGGCATCGCAAGCGCCGACAGGGATGACACCGGACAACCTGCTCGTAACATGTGCGAGCCCATCAGAGTTAGCGGCGGTTAAGGATTTCCTCAAGAGCCACAGCATTCAATTCCAGCTCGTCCAGTATGGAGGCGCAGGGCTTCCGAAAAGTGATAGCATCCCCAACACTGCTTCACCAGAGGAAGCAACCAACCGAGGAACGGAGGTCACCCAAGATGAAAGCCTCCCACCACCCACAGAACCCAAGCAGTCAACGCCATCGGAAATCAATGTTGTTGAGGCAGCCAATATCCAAGTCAAGAAGCAAAACGGCCGGAGCACCAAGAAGAATCCTTGCAGGAAGAAATCATCATTGTCAACTGTTGACCAATGCTTCAGGTGCCAGGGATTCTGGCATCGATCGAAGGATTGCCGGAACCAAGTTCGGTGCGTTAGCTGCGGGGAAAATCACAGCGTGTTGGTGTGCACCAGACCACGCGAATCGACACCAACTTGCGCCAACTGCGCCATGGACCACGCGGCCAGCTACGGGGGCTTCCCACTGAGGAGGAAGCTGCAAGCGGCCATCAACAGGAGCCGCCCCAAACCAGCACAGAGAAGATCACGACGCCACCCAGATCGACGAAGGATAAGACCACCCACGGCCATCTGACCAAGCATAACCACCTAACCAGACACGATGAGCATCTACACAACAACCGTTGTCAACGCCAGCCACAAGAAAATCAACTAGGGATGGTCGTACAACTGCTCACGCAGTTGTTAACTACGCTCATCCCCATCAGGCGATAAGAATAAGCAAGGGTTTCCCTCTAAGGTCATTATATAATGGCCAAAGCCGGTTTTTTCCCTAAAGTGTATATTATGTTCCCAAAACCAACCAATATGTTACAGTAGATAAAGCTACAGACAGAAGCGGGGCTACATAACGCCGTTGAGGCAGCGAAAGAAAAAAATGGTGTAAGTGTCTTCGGACAAAAACTCTGCCATCCACCTGCCTGTTAACTAAGGCAGTGAAGGTGCCACGGCGGCGGTTAAGCAACGGTGATTGTGGTCAGCACTTGGATGGGTGACCATTTTGGCTCCATACACAGTCCGCAACACTGATACCCTCAGTTCCAGTGCGCTGAAACACCAGAGAGTCTCCCGCAGGCGGAAAAGGTATACGGCCCGTATCCTGATGCAGCAGGCTCCGACCCTACTGGCAGCGAAACAAGACGAGAACAAACCCGAGATCTAGCAACAGTGAATTCCTCAACAATGAATACAACAGAATCGTGCAGCTTCACCGCATCCAAAGATACTGGCAGTGAAAGAAGACTAGAAACAGCTCGTGAGCTGCAAAGCAACAATGGTGTTGCCACTGTGAATACCTCAACAATGAAAACCGCATAATCGTGCAACCTCGCCGGATCAAAAGAAATGGCATATAATTCTACTCAACGAGGAAGAAATGAGGCAAATCCCAGAGTACTGCAGTATCTTCCTTTGTATAAACACGAACTCGACATGATCCTTGGTCATCTCCCAAAGAAGAGCAGGCAGGGAATAATGAAAAAAATCGTCTTCAGTGCAAGCGTTCCAGCTCCCTCTACTGAAAAGCTGAAAAAGACAAGCATTTCAGATCAGAGTCTGACAAATGAAACCACTCACAATGTAAACCCTCCAGTGACAGCCGCTTACAGTGAAGCATTGAACACAGATCAGAATGTGACAGAAGCACTGCATCCAGAACAGAATGTTAAAAATGCACCTGCTCAGACCCAGCAGAGTAGCAGAAGCAAAAGGAAGAAGAACACTGCGGATACTCCACCGCAAGCCCCCAGCAAGAGACTAGATATTAAAAAAACTCCACCTGCAACACACCAGAATACATCGGTCTATGAAGAGCAGCAACAGCAGTTACAGGACCAAGAAGAACAACAGTTTCTTCGTCCTAAGAAACCAGTTAGGCTCAGACAGACACAACCTTCTGAGGCCATGGAAGTTTCCAACAGATTTAGCAACCTGAACGAGGAGAACAGTACTCAAGAAACTGAGGAAACTCGTCTACCACCTCATAATAAAACTATTCCACCATTCATGATAACTTACTCGGGCTCATACCCAGATCTATATAGAAGACTCCAGAATCAGTGTACCAGAAGTATCAATGTCAAACCTCAAGGTGTTGACAAGTACAAAATAAATACTTTCTGTGTGGAAGACTATAAAGCTACCATGGAAGAACTCACCGCAGTTGAAGTACCATACTACACCTTCAACCCGGAGCCAATCCATTACCTGAAGGTGGTACTGCGTGGAATACCTGGCACAATTGCTGTTGAAGAGATCAAGGCAGAACTCACTACTATGGGGTATGAAATCACATCAGTTGTTCAAACGAAAAAGCCTGGAACAGGCACTGTGATGCCATTATTCCTCACTATCCTACAGATACGATTGAAAATAGAAAAATTTACCGAATAAGAAGAATGCTTGGACTCACCATCTCTGTGGAGAAAATGAGAGCAAATCAAGGACCACCACAATGTCATCGCTGTCAAGCGTTTGGACATGTACAACGGTATTGTAGTATGCCAGTCAGATGTGTGAAATGCGGTCAACAGCATCCAACAAGCAATTGTGATCTGACTAAAGAAGCTCCAAACATCAAATGCGTCAACTGTAGAGGAGGACATGTAGCCTCTTACTGGGGTTGTCCTGCTGCAAAAGAAGCACGACGACGTCTAAGAGGCAGGATTCCTACTACAGCAAATAATAATCAGCCCGATAGCCGGTCAGGAGGTGATCAAACAATGGAGCAACCTTCTCTAACAAACAATACAGAGAACTGGCCAGCCTTACCGTCACATACTACAGAAGCGTTGCAATCATTCTCCACTGTTGTCTCAACCAACAACAACTCTAGCAACAACCTGCCAACAGCTGACCAAAGCAATTTAGTTAAAATGCTAGAGTCTACTATGAGTTTAATGATAAGCATAGCAACTAAGATGGACTAACTAATGGACCAACTCCTAGTACGTTCAATACCTACAGCAAACTCAACAGCAAGCGACACCCAACATGAACAGATATAGGCAACTGAGCCATCTAACTTTCTGTACATGGAATGCCAATGGAGTTTTTCCGCAAAGGGGGGAATTAGTAGAATTTCTACAACAAGAAGGAATCGACATATGCTTATTATGTGAGACCCACCTCAAGCCTGGTCTCAAATTTACGGCACGTAATTACAGAACATACAGGGCAGATCGACTAATAGCTGGTGGAAGCACAGCTATACTGTTTCGGTCCTCAATCTCGCACTATAAGATCCACATACCAACTATGAAGACTATAGAAGCTACTGGCGTGGTTGTTGAGACCAGCAATGGACCAAACACCAACATAGCTGTCTATCATCCACCGCTACAGCAGATCGATGGAAATGACCTTGACACACTATTATCAATCCGTGGGAAATTTTTTATTGTTGGTGATCTCAACGCCAAGCATCAGGCATGGCACAGCAGATGTACATACATCAGCGGCAGAAGACTGTTACAGGCCTGCGACCTCCATGGCTGCGAAGTAATTTCACCGAATGAATCGACCCATACGCCATTTAATCATCGTCAACGTGGAGATGTTTTAGACATAGCTATTACGAGGGATATGCCTGCCACACCCACTGCCAGGGCACTCAATCGTCTATCTTCTGATCACAAGCCGGTGATTCTTGAAGTACCCAGCCTAGCAATCACAGAATATGAAGAAACTAGAAGAGACTACCGCAGTATAAACTGGCCGAACTTTAGATCACATCTTATAGAAAAAGTGACACAACTAGCAGACGCGGAAGATCCGGAAACAGACCTCCAACAACTCACAAGATGCAACAAAAAGGTTGCGGATAAATCAGTCCCCATCAGACAGGGCAGTAAGCGTCAGAAAGGGCTACCGGCTGACATTCTCGCAATTATTGCAGAAAAAAACAGAGTCTCGCGGATATGGCATGAAACCAGATGACCTGAAGACAGGCGAAGTCTCAACAGACTAATTAGAGAAATTAAAGCCCGTATCATTGTACACAGAAATAGGGAATGGGAAGCAAGAGTTTTGACGCTCAAAGTTGAGGACAATACGGCCTGGAGGGAAACTAAAAGGTTGCTGAAGAAGAGATCGCAAATACCACCTCTGCAAACTGAAAATAGAGTTCTATGTAAACCAATTGAAAAAGCGGAGGCTCTAGCTGATGCTTTTGAAGCAAACTTTCAACCAATCAATGAACCACTAGATGAGCAGCACATCAGACTAGTCAAACGCTGCCTGCGCCGTTACCTCCGGGATGGAGGAGATAATGATGAAATTACACCATTTACACGACAGGAGTTTCTGGAAGTAGTGTCCAACTTGCCTCCAGACAAAACACCGGGGGAAGATGGCATTAAAAACAGAATTATTAAAAATCTACCACCTGCTATTATAGATAAATTGGCTAGTAAGTTCAATAGAATAATTGAAAGTGGCATCTACCCAACTGCATGGAAACACGCAAGTATCATACCAGTTCCTAAGCCAGGGAAAGACCCAAAGTCTCCTCAAAATTACAGACCTATTAGCTTCCTGACAGCAATCAGCAAAATTTTCGAACGCCTCCTTCTCAAACGGCTACTAGGTCACATTGAGGAGGGTAACATGATACCCGATGTGCAACATGGCTTCAGAACTAACCATTCAACTGTTTATCAACTCATGCGACTAGTGGAAACGGCAACTGGAGCATTTAACTATCGTGATCACTGTGGGGTGGTACTCCTAGATGTGGCTAAAGCCTTTGATTCGGTCTGGCACGAGGGACTGATCTACAAAATGGCAACCCTTGGCGTGCCTGGCAGATTCTTAAAGATCATTAGTAGTTACCTCCAACAAAGAACATTTGTAGTAAAGGTAGAAAATATCACATCCACACGTAGAACAATACGTGCTGGGGTCCCACAGGGCAGTGTACTGGGCCCAGTACTATATACTCTCTATACCGCTGATCTGCCCATGCAACAAGGCACTAAAACAGCCCTTTACGCTGATGACACAGCAGTATTTGCCACTTCATGCAGCCCAGAGTTGATTGGCCGGAGGCTTCGGGCTGCTCTGGAGCAGATTGAAGAATGGGCGACAAAATGGAGAATCCGCAACAATGCGTCCAAAAGCCAGGCCTTCTGGTTAACAAAAAGAAGGATGCCACCTCGACCCAGACTGGAACTTTTTGACGAACAAATCCCTTGGGTGAATACAGCCAGGTATCTAGGCGTCACTCTAGATACTAAGCTAACCTGGAAAGCTCATGTCGAAGATATTGGAAAAAGGGTACAGCGCCGATTGGGTGAATTATATCCAGTCCTTAATCACACCAGCACCCTCAACAGTAGAACTGGCATCCAATTATATAAGTCACTTGTGAGACCACTGATGGAATACGCTTCCCCAGTTTGGACATACGCAGCTGCAACACATTTGGACACTCTGCAAAAACTACGAAATAAGGCGCTGAAAAGAGCTCTTCACTTACCAATGATGTTCCCGACTAAACAACTCCACCAGGTAGCAGACATCGAAATGCTCAAAGACAGATACCAAAAGTTGGCAACCGCTTTCTACAATAAAGCAGAAACGAACACTAATCCGACAATAAATACATTCGCCCACTATGAAGTAAATCTAGGACCCCACAAAAGACCACTTAACTTACTTCAATAGAGAGCTAAGAAGAACAAATTCAAAAACATCACACTAAACCAAGGACAAATTTAAATGAGCCTACAGCAAACGAAGAATAAGAACAGAGAAACTCATTAATCAAAACACCCTACGTGAAAATGAAGGAAATGCCAAACAGGCAAAAACTTCAATCAAGAATTCTGCAGCTCAAGGGTTGTAGAAGAAAGTTGGCTCTACGGAGCGAAGAGACAGAGTCAATGACAGCCAGACAGACGCCATAGAGAGAGACTCCTTCCTTGTCCGTCGCCACGAGCACTTCCTTCTCGCAGTCTCGCAACGTTTACTTCCTTATTGTATTTCCTAGTCGCACGGTTCCTTCCTTGTTTGTCTCCAGCCGCGAGCAACTTCCTCGTAGCCTTTCCTTGTGCCCCGCTCGACACACGCGCGAGTAACTTCCTCAAGTGTGATATTGGGCACATATCCATCGCTGCGCTAGTCCGCTGGCGGGCGCTTGTTCGCTCCTCGTTCGTCTTCTACCCGTGTTTCACGTACCGCAAGCTCTACGCTATGAAGACGACAGCAGGACGGAGAAAGGCTACCGCTGTGAGGATGACTGGTCGTCCGTCGCTCACTGGGGCCCTCGTTCTCTCGGGCGGTTTGACGGGATGGTGGCGGAGGCGGCGCGGAATCCACCAAGTTTCTGGCCAGCTGCACCGAAGTTTACGCCAGCCGGTGATGTAGCCCCGGTAACTCCGGCATCTCCCGACAACATGGACGCTGCGGACCCTCTCGTGGAAGAGGAGCCTACATCACCTATCGAGGTCATCACTGAAGCTGTCACCTTACTGGAAGAGGGAAAAATACGTTTCCATCTTCATCAATCAACTGAAGACATACGACTTTCGGCTCCTGCCAGCAACGCAAATATTGCAGCGGACTGCAAGCCAACAAAGTCTACTGCCAGCCAGACCACAACAGCAACTGTGACGAAGCCGAGGAAGCCTGAGGCTGTTCAATGCTTCAAATACCAAGGCTTCAGCCATTATACGAGACAGTGCAAGCAGAAGCAAAGGTGCGTAAGGGGCGGAGAAGATCATCTGCCAGCAGTATGCCCAAGGCCGAAGGAGGACCCTATCTGCTGCAACTATGGGGGTCATCACGCAGCCTGCCATCGCGCATGTCCCAGCAGGAAACTACAGCTACAGAAGAAACCGAAGAAACAAGCAAGATCTCGTGCTGAGTCGGCACCTGACATGCAGGGGGGCTCAGCCGCTGGAAAGGGCCGGACGTCGCAAGTTTGTCGTCTGACCAAGAAGCACGCTGCAACGCCCAGCGAAGTTGAACGTTCAGGATACCGCGCCTCACCTCGTCCCGCTTTAGATATCAACACTGCAACCCCACGCGGCCGAACATCTGGCCGGCACAAATGCTGTGAGCAAGTCGCAGCAGATGTGCAGTGGGGGCAGAAGCTCAACTCAATACTCGAGCTGCTAACACAGCTCGTTCATCGCTTTTCCGGCGCAATAAACAGTGAAGAGAAGCACATCTCACAAAAACAAGACACAACAAGAAGGGAGCAACCGAGAAGACAAACCTGCAAGAAAAGAACATCCATGCAACGTCTGAAGGAAATGTCGTAAGGACAAAACCTTCGCCTTCAACTGCTCGCATAAAGTAATAGCGAGCACCACATGCTCTGACCTGCCTGCTCGGAGGCAGCGAAGCCAGTCCAGTCGTATTCGCTGAGCCAAGATGTGCGATGAGGAAACTGCTCGCCGCGCTGTCGCGCCAGGCGGTCCGAGTGTCCCAGCGCACTCGGTTTTGCCGGTGGCAGTAGCGGCTACGTTGACGACCCGGCTAACGGAAACGGACCAGGCAACGGATATGAATAGGACGGCTACGGAAAATGGTACGACGACCTGGCAACCGAACACGGATTCGAATGTGGATACGACTGGGACCGTTCACACAACGCAATCGACAACCGGGCCTGCCCACGGACTTGACTCCCGCGCAACTAAGCGGTGCACCTCATCGCTCCTCGGTGGTAAAGCGAAGATGTCGAGGAGTGAGAAGAGAGCCAGCCATAGTAAACTCAGCATCCCTGTGACGCAGCTCGCCACGACCAGCAAAGACAAAAAGGCGGGAAAGAAGAAAGTGATCGGTGCCTTCAGTTTCCCGGAACCATCCGCCACTTTCCTGTTTCGCGGTAAATCCACGAATAAGAACAGAAAAATAAGTTCTGCTGGGAACCAAACAGACGGTGAAGGGTTCACGGATGCGCGTCGCACCTGTAAGACTCCGCCTACTCTAGACCCTGGCAGAATTGAACTCAGCAACCCATACGACGTGCTGATCGAGGAAGAACCAGAGCAGCATCATCAACAACAACAGCAGCAGCGGCAAACACAGCCACAGCAGAAGCTGCAGCAGCAAAAACAGCAGCTACGGCAGCAGCAGCCGCAGCAGCAACAACAGCAGCCGCAGCAGCAACAACAGCAGTCGCAGCAGCAACAGCAGCAGCCGCAGCAGCAACAGCAAATACAACAACAGCAGCAGCAACAACAACAGCAATCAAAGCATTTGATTCCTCCTATTGTGGTACAATTTCAAAACAGTTATAAGGAATACCAAATGATCAAAAGCAATCTGGAAAATCAACCTTCCAAGCCAAGTCCGCCGGAGGCGACAAGATCAAGCTAAGCTTTAGTTCGACCGGCCACTACCTTAAGGTGACCGCAGCGTTGCAGAGGAAGGGCATACCCTATTATACCTTCCCTTCTGCTGCTGACAAGATACTGAAGGTCATCCAACTGATGACATTAAGGAAGAGCTCGAAGATCTCGGACTTGGCATACGCACAATGGCCCAGCTGAAGAGACCTGGCACTTCAGACATTATGCCACTATTTTTAGTGGTCATGCCCGACAGGACCCAAAATAGAAAAATTTTTCAGCTGGAAAACCTTATGTCACTGTGCATCTCAGATGAAAAACTGAGATCCTCCAATGCTTCAATTGCCAGGCCCTAGGACATGTCGTCCGCCACTGCAACATGCCCTCAAAATGTGTAAAGTGTGCAGGAGCACATTTATCAAATGACTGCACTCTTAAGAAGGGGGAGGGCAGTCTCAAATGTGACAATTGCGGTGGTCAGCATGTGGCCAGCTATAAAGGCTGCATGGCCTTCAAACGGGCAAGGGACAGGCAGCGCGGGGTCGCTTCAGAATAGGCTGCCAACGCTCAAAAGCAGCGTGAGGAAAAGAAAAGTCAGGATTCCGGGAACACCCAACCACCGGCTGACAAACCCACCACAGAGCGGAACCAACCACGACGACGTGATAATAACGCAACCACCACGACATCTCAGAAGCCACCAAAGCGCCAAATCCCGCAGGAAAAGGCACAAGGTCCCAATAAGAAGAAGAAGAACACCAAACCGTCAAAGAAAACAACACCAATGACCTCCTACGCGGAGGCATCAACTAGCCAGTCGCAGGACCTTATAGAACCACTGCCACAAGCGGAAGAAACTCAAGACTTGCCCACTCAAGCAAGGCAAAACCACCAACAGCACTGTCCACTCCACACACAAAGCAACGAGGGAGGAGCAGCTATAGATTGTCTGTTCGACATTGTGGGGTCGCTTCTGACAATGTTAACGACACTACTGACAAAGTTCGATCAACTGGCCGCGGACATTAAATCCGCAATAACGACGGCTCACCGAGCTGACCTTCCACAGAATTCCCACGCCAGTCATGGACAGAGTTAACATAGATGGCATATCAATATGCATTTGGAATACCGACGGCATTATCCAGCAACTCGGTGAGTTTCGGCAATTCCTACGGGAAGAGAACGTAGGCATATGTCTAGTAGCCGAAACTCGCCTAAAACCTTGTCTCAGAGCAACGGTAGCCAACTACCTGTGCTACCGTCACGACAGACCCACTGCGGGAAGAGTGGCCATATACATTAAAAGAGGCATCCCTCACCACACGGTACACACTCCACCACTGCAAATAATCGAAGCAACAGCAATTGAAATGGCAACCACATCGGGACCGGTCACCGTCGTCTCAGCATATAGACCTCCACGGAGAGTACCGATTGAAGATGACATTCGCCAGCTGCTCACCCTTAGGTGTAAGCTCATCATTGGAGGAGACTTCAATGCAAAACATCCTGCATGGAAGTCAAGAGTCAGCAATCCAGCGGGAAACCAGCTATACAGAATGAGTGCCAGGAACAATCTCCACGTCTGGGGCCCGGACGAGCCAACCCACGACCACTGGAGCGGCAACCGCCATGATGTCCTTGACATAGTAATCACCCGAGGCATCGTTGGCTTCGTCTCCGCCACCACCATGAACAGGCTCTCATCAGACCACTCTCCGGTCATGATGAATATCGACGTTGGATCATGGAGACGAATTGTTCCAAATGAAATTAATTATAACCGGACAAACTGGGAACTGTACCGTGAAGAAGTCTCAGAATCCCTCCAGCGTCTGCGCCCACTGGACGAGAGAAAAAATGAGGCGGCGATAAAACAAGTCTCATCTGTCATCCTTAACGCAGCAAATTCTGCAACGCCCCCTCCGGCGACAAAAAAACTGTCACGCCAATTACCGCCACATCTGTTGGCTCAGATTAGACACAAGAACAGAGTGGCTAAGGAGTGGAGGCTTACGAGACAGCCCAACACCAGGCGCCTCCTAAATCGCCTGCAGCGCGAGCTGAAGGTCAGTCTCCAGGAACACCGCAACAGAGAGTGGGCCGCTCTCCTGGCGTCGCTGAACGTCACCGACGGTAATCTGTGTGTCGAGACCAGCGGGTTCATCAAGAAGCGAACAAGATTGCCCCCGCTACATGGCGAGCGGGGACTAGTGTTCAGCGATAAAGACAAGGCCAATGCCCTCGCTGATCACTTTGAGAAGCAGTTTCAGCCTGCGCAGGACGACGACGAGGAAGAATCTGTGGATATCCGCAGAAGACTGCGGCGCTTCCTCGCCGCTGATGACGACGGCTACCAGATCGACGAGATCTCTGCAGAAGAAGTTCGCCGAATCATCTCCAGATTAAACATCAAAAAGGCACCTGGAAATGATAACCTGGGAAATAGGCTGCTGGAAAACCTTCCAGCTCCTGCAGTAGAACGCATAACCGAGCTGTTCAACTGTATATTACGCACTCAGCGCTACCCGCGATGCTGGAAGCAGGCAACGGTGATCGGAGTCCATAAGCCAGGAAAGAACGGAACTTTCCCCCAAAACTACAGGCCCATAAGCCTCCTTCCGTCCCTAAGCAAGATTTTTGAGAGGCTCCTTCTCAAGAGGATGGAAGAACACATTCGCAGAGAGAACATCATCCCGGAGTTCTAGTTCGGCTTCCAGAGGGGTCACTTCGCCACCCAGCAGATCATGCGCATAGTTGAGCGCGCCACGACCGCATTCAACCATCGGAGCTACTGTCCGCTAGTCCTGCTAGATGTGGCACGAGCATTTGACTCCGTTTGGCACAGCGGACTACTTTATAAGCTTTACAATCAGGGTCTCCCCGGCCAGCTTGTGAAGCTAATTAAGAGTTATATCACTGGAAGATCCTTCAGAGTGAGAGTTGGGAATTAACTATCTTCTCGCCGTCCAATCAATGCAGGTGTGCCACAAGGGTCAGTACTAGGGCCGGTACTGTACAACCTGTATACTGCCGACATCCCTGCTCCAGCAACGGTTGGCACAGCCCTGTACGCGGGCGACACGGTCTTCTTCACCGCGCATAGATGTAAAGCTGCTGCCATTCGGCGTCTACAAGGAGTACTTCAACAAACTGAAGCCTGGGCCAGGCGGTGGAGGATTACCATAAACTCGACAAAGACCCAAGCAATAATGCTTACGAGACGTCTGGGGAAACGTGATCGCCTGCGCAACCAGACACCAAAACTACGACTCCACGGAGAGGACATCGAGTGGTCAACCACTGTAAAATACCTGGGTGTGACGCTTGACTCCAGGCTCACATGGAAACGTCACATTGAGGAGACCCGACTCAAAGCCGCAACGAGGCTGAGGGAGCTGTACCCTATTATAAATACGGACAGCGCACTGGCAGCCAATACCGGAGTGAGCGTATATTGCAGCCTGATAAGACCGGTAATTGAGTACGCGTGTCCCGTATGGGGCTACGCCTCCAGGTCCGCGATAAAAAGGCTGCAGATCATGCAGAATCGTGCGCTACGGCGAGCACTACACGTGCCTTCCCGGTTTCCCACAGCTGACCTACACGAAGCCGCAGGTATTCCGATGCTCGAACAAAGAATCGAACAGATTACAAGATCTTTTTACCTAGCTTCTAGAGACTCAGACAATCCCCTAATTGCCAACTTAGGGCAATACCATACATTGTACGACAAGCACAAGAGACCGCTGTCAATACTGACATAAAACTAAAAATAGAACCGAGCAAACCAAAAGACACACCAAAAGTAATGCAACTGACCTTTTAACGTTTGAAGGAAGTGTCAACAGACAAACCCTTCGCAATAAACTGCTTAAAAAGATAAAGCAGAAAATGCTCAGGACGACGAGCGAAGCCAGTCTGTTTGTGATTTCGAGAAGAAATATCCATAATAGACCTGATGAAGACAACCGAGCAGGTTGTCGAAACTTCGTCGTTTTATGACACCATCCGGCTGGACTCCCGAGAAACTTTTATTGACTACGGATGTTATCGATAAAAGGGGTAGGCAATACATATACTGACATAGAAGCGAACATTAACTCAACGAGGTATAGCTAAAACTACTGTCAGTATGTATACGATCCATCGTATCTTTTATTAAACTCTAGTTGCCACTAGAGGTTTGGAAAACTATGTGCTGAGTATTCACCACACATACAATCTTCCCATCATGATAGGGTGTACGAAGGATGGAAACGGCATAACATACATTAAAAACAGGTTACTATAGGATTTTGTAAACTGTGTGCTATATTGGGGTAAGATACGTTAGAGTAGCCAAAGTTAGGTTAGTCCATCACAACTAGGCAGTAACTAAGGTAACTGTAGGCTGGCATATAGTGTAAGGCTAAGTTAAATCTCGATTGAGGTGTTAGAGTTACATGCGCCATTCATTCACAATCGCTTGTGAAGCGTTTACTTCATGTAATGAAGTTGGGATAAGTTAGCGTAAGCTCAACTTAACCCTTATATCTCCCAGACTGGAGGCGCGTTTGAAGTTATAACTTTATGTAATGAGTGTGGGATACACTAGAGTTTAACCATAGTTTTAGGTTAATCAACCATCACACCCTAGCAGTAATTGAGGTTATTGTAGGTAAGATAGGTTAGGCAGACCCAGCTTGTTACGTGTTAGGTCAGGATAACGTGCTCGCGCGTTAAACTGAGCTAACACAACACTACACACCTTGTCAGAATATTCGGGTAATAGGAATAGAATGATGACCTGACTGCTAACTCATGAAATAGTGGAATGTTTGTCGTTAGTAGTCAGACCGCGTATTTTTTTATGATCCTTGACACTGGTGTGTACATGTATAATTTGCCAATATTCTGTAAGTCCTAAAGGTATATACTTTCAGAATTTATGCTTGACGCCTTTCCTAGCTTCTTCTTGAAAGGTGCAGTTCATGAAAACTTAAGATATGTACCAATACCCGAAAATATGCATCTGCAACCGCTGTTTCTGCAGGAAGAATGCATTCTTCCATTTTCTCACTAACTGTGCTCTGTGCTGCCTTGTATTGGGATAAGAACTGTCCACATCACGTTGTTAACTATGTGCCCTATGAGGGTTGTACACGAGATCCGTTTAGACTTCGGAACAGACTCGTACACTGGCACTGATGAAAATTTTTTAAAAAAATGATCTAATATTTTCTACAATATTGAGAACGTTATCTCTGGCGAATACCTGTATTGCGAACGTAGGGATTTTTAAATCAGTGTAAAGTGAGAGAAATTTTACGCGTTTAACAGTCTGCTAGCTTAAGAGTGAAGATCAAATGACCCGTCCACAAAAACGAAATTGTTTAAGGGCTTCTTTGCCCATCCCGAAAAACAATACTGTAGGCTTGTTAGCCACGACATAGACGGAGCGCGTGGTAAATCGAAACTCTGTTACTTTCTAATGTGAATAGCTATTCGAGGTCTCCCGACCAAATAAATAAAGAAAAATTGTCTCAAATGGCTATGAATAAAAAAATCATCCTTTCCTGCCGACACAAACACCACTAAACGTGTTTTTCGTTGTCAAAGTGATCGCAGTGACTCTAGGCGAAATATGGCTATGTGTGTCTAAAGTACTACTACAACAGATAATAATGAACATCCGGACTGTGAATCGAACCTCCCTCGTGACAGCACCACACGTTAAAAACTAGCCAATCATGCGCGATATTTAGGTCAGCATTTAAAACAATAACTCTGAAAGCACGACGAATAACTCTTGTGATTTTTAATGAAACGGAAAGAAAACCTGACCGTAAAACTGTGCTGCATATGCTCGCCACCTATAAATCCGAACGCTACTGCTCACCCACCAGACTCGGTATTCTATGATCTTCTTAGATTTCGACTTCCGACGCACGTTTCCGATGATAATAGCATCTTCACTGTCTTCAACGTAATATAACTAACGTTTCAAACTGTTAGAAATAAAAGTGTGTGAAACCTTTTGTAGTGATCTTAAGAGATATACAGCACGAATATAAATCCCTGTTTGGTAAAGTTTGTAGATTGGTTGATGGAGGAGATATTACTCTAACTACCATAGTTCAGAACTCACTTTGCCGACCTTGTGGTAATCGTCGCAATCAATATAACCTACATCTCCGGCAACTGCTTATTCATTATTTTACTTTAAAAACTCGCCCACCAGGCTAGATTTTCAGACCAGCATTCAAGAAATAACTCTGAAAAGACGACGAATGGAATGCATTGAAGAGAAAACCCGAGATCACCCATATGAAAGCGCCGAACATTAAAATTTCATCAACTAGTCTAAAAAATAAGCAGTTTAACGTAGAAAAATGAACCAAGAATACTTCACAGCAAGCTATGTCTGGTTACATGCCTACGAGTATCCACCACCGATACGGAAATTCGAACCGGGGACCTTTCAGTCTCCAGTCAGACGCTTTAACCTCTAAGTCGCTCTGGCGCTAAAAGATCTGTAATTACGTGAGACGCTTTTATAGTAACAGAAAGTAAATGCCATATGAGTTAAGAACTGTCGAGGAATTAAATGGAGACATTAAAATGAAATCCCCAATACGTAGCTAGTCATAAAAATTCGTAAGAAAGTTTCACCTATCTTTATGATGACTGTTAGGAAAGGTGCACTATCCTTAAATATATTTTGTACCCTAGAACCTCGAGAGATGAAAGTTAATTTCATTAACTCGTTGAAAATACATGCAGTGTAGTCCAGGTTGGCGTTGTTATCAATATTTTCAATCTCATTCATCTTTAAATAACTAAACTATGATAGTGTTACTAACTTCGAACATTCCTACAAACTCTGTCTCCTGGCCGCGAAGCATAAAGCACTGAGCCAAGGAAAAACTAAAAGGAATCCAAAGCATGGACGCATTATAACGTTCTTCATTAATTTATGGGGACATTACATATTCTTCACTAGGTACTTCTAACAAAGTGTGCCTTTATAAAAGAAACCACCGCGGCATTTCCATAGCGTGGTTTCGGAAAATATGAATAGTCTAGAAATGAACCCGGGACCTCCCGAAGACCTAACTAAGACTTCAATGCTCACCCACCAAGTTCAAATGGTTGTAATTTGTATATGGAATATTGATTAACGTATTCAGACAAAGGCCAGAAATAAGTGAGTTTTAAAAAATAATTTAATATCGAGGAACATCTTTACGACACCAAATGTCTATTTAATTGTAATAAGACTATTGTCTCCTACAATATTGAAGATTTGGGGTGTTCGCCTCTACGAGAACTCAAGAAAAATAATTTTATAAAACTTTGTGAAGGACACTTATTTTGTAATGCTGTGTGTGTGCCGATGAAAATGTATTTTTAATTACCCAATCAATGGTGGGTGACATAAAAAACAAATCAAATTAAATACAATGTGTTTTTATTTATACAAACACCTAAATTTATTATTAAACTTCAATTCATGAATGTCCTAGCCAAGCGTAAATAAGTGAACGTCTTACCCCAGGTAGCGAGAACCGGTTTTTGTTCGCCCGCCAGCTCTAAAAAACAGATTTAGCGCCTACTGTATCAGCGCGGGGTATCAGTTTACAACAGGTTTCTAACTGCAGAGGGTATCAGGTTACACGGAAGGAACAGCTGCATAGAGCATCAGCTTTCAATGCCAACCGCAGGTATTTTGGTGTTTCACCCTTGAGACAATTTATATAATCCTCCATCTCCAGCTTTCTAGTGACGGAGCACACCAAACCTTTAGCCCGTCTAGAGGTTGAAGATTTGGGATGTCCACCTTGTAACAGAATGTTTTTTATTGTATGTTTGTGATGCAAAATTTGCTGAATTTTTGTATTGAATCGCGGAATTGCTGTTAGATTTCCTATTTATTTTCGTGTTGAGTGGGTAATTTGTGTAGTTCTGTGATTTATTTCGTTTGTTTGCGGGAGTTTCATGTTTGCTATTGTAGATTCTGTTAATGAAGCTTAGATCCGGGATTGTTTTAATGGAAAACATAACGGTAATTTCGGGAAGTAGTGAGATAATGAATGAATTAACTTCAGAGACAATGCATCAACGAACTATGGCAGAAACTGAGACGAATGCAAATGTTGATTTAGCTTCTGAAGGGGGTTACAGTTCGCAATCCAAGACAAGCTTTGGGGAGACAGATATGGAAAAATTTCCAAATGTCTCTGATAGTATCTCAGAAAAGATCTCAGCTCCACCCATTGCTGCAAACACCCACAGTATAGAAAACACAACTCCAGATGAACAAGAACACACACCACAACTGGGCGATATAATGGCATTCTAGCACAAATGCAATCACAGTTGCAAGCGTCACAAAACCAAATGCAGTCACAGTTGCAAGCGGCACAAAACCAAATGCAGTCACAGTTGTCAGAGAAAATCGATGCACTTGTCAAGAAGCATGAGACCACTCTCAGGAGGGTTGAAGAACGAATGTCCAGCTTTCAAGGGCAGATCTCGGAAGAGGTAAAGAGTTTTATAGCGGGCATTAGGTCTGACATGAATAGTTTGTCCCAGACCACAGATAAATTAGCTGAAACTTGTGACTCGTTGAAAAATTCAAATGATGAGTTATGTAAACATTAGAGTCTACTAACCAGTCAGTTGAAAGAACCCGAGCTGAAAGCAGTGCGATCCTCGGACAAATTTCCGAATACGTACATTCAGTCAAGGACCAAACCGAAGCTAGTTCACGAAAGTGAACACTGAAATCGAAGTTCTATCTGGTGCAATCGAACAGATTAAAGACGGCCAGAAAGAGCTCCAGATTTCACAAGAAAAATTTGTTCAGGGTACAGGATCAAAGTTGTCCATATTTGAAAAGAAAATAAGCAACTTAAATGATTCTTGCGCGAGTGGTGGATAGATTAATGCAACGAGTCGACATTACGCTGTCAGCAATGTCGAGTTAAAGATTCCATGGTTTGGCTCACGCAAAAATATCAATCCAAAAGCATATATTTCTGAGCTTGACAGGTATTTTGATATAAAGGGAGTGCCGGAAACAGCGAAATTTTTGATAATTGAACATTCATTTTTTGAAACGGACCGCCCATGGCTGTTGCTAGCTTACCAACCCGGTATGTCGTACAATGAATTCAAAGAGTAATTTTTACGGACCTTCTGGTCCACAAAAATACAAAATCAGGCAAGGCTAAAACTTTATCAGAGCAGGTATGACCCGCAGGTCAACGACTCGATGGAAAATTACGTCGAGAGGCTAAGTCATACAGTCGAGATATTTTGACGTATCCATGTCAGACGGCGAATTTATTGACGCAGTCTTCACGCATTTTAGTCCGCACGTACAGGCACATATAAATCCTGTTCTAATTCGCACAATTTTGGCGTTGCTGGATACTTTGAAGAATTTGGACGCCATTGGTCAGCGGGCAATGAACGCTAAAACGCGAGATGAGAAGGATTCGGGGCAAAAGGAGACGCAACTAAATTCTCACGGTGACTATTCAAAACAATTGAAGGATCATCGAAACAAGTGTTGGAAGGGAAACGACGGAAAACCCTACCAACAAGATGGACGTGTTCCGTGGAGAAATGAAGGCCACAGAGAAAATAACGGGCAATCTCGTAAAGACAGGTCCGAAATGAATGCGAACAATAATTATCACCATCGGTTCAAAAAAAAAATGTACAGGTGCGTGTACAGTTTGTAACCGGGAATTTTAGTTGCATAGTGTGGAATGTAAATATAAATATAAATTTTGTATAACAAATAAATAGATTAATATCAAAAGGAACCTGTGTCACGCAAATGTTGTGGAGGCAAGTTTGAAGTTGTTAAACGCGGATACCGAAAAGGTTTGTCGTGTTCGTAACAACACCTGACACAGACTTATTCCAAGTACCGCTACTACAGGAGAGCCTTTGTTTGTTCAGAGGGTCCCCTCAGGTAGAAGCAGCCTCTTCAATGGGACCTGCCCATTAACGAGCAATGACTGAAAGGCTTATTCGCCAGCTGCTCATTGTATGAAACATATGTTTTTGGTGGTTACAGCTAGAATGAATTCCGCATTCGGAAACTAGTGGCTGAACCAACATTTCCGAACTTTATATCTTGTCCACGTGAAATTTTTATAGCCAAATTGACTTTCAGGATATTAAGTGGACGTGATTGGATAAAAGTCCTGAAATTTTAAATGATTACCTGAGCCATAAAAATTGATACGCAGTCGCGGGAAAAATGAAACGCCGTTGTTGCTCCCAACCTCATATCTTCGCAATCAGAATTCATCTGACAGCGATACAAATGTTGTGATATGCTTTCTAAGAATATTCTGTGACATAAACCAAAAGGTTTCAACGTTTTGTGATGAATCAGTTCGATGTAACGTTTATAACGCTAGGTTGTTACATTGCATTTACCTGGGCAGAAGCATGCAACGAGCGCAATGTCGCTTTGTCTGTAGTTGGTCGAAGATCTAGTGTTATCTCGTCAACATATTTTTAGCTTCTTTTTTTTGTGTGTGTCTATTAAGGGGTGGCGTAAGTGGCGTGAATAATGCCCATAGAACACGAAATCCTTGCTGGAAAAAGTTTTTCAAATTGTGGTGGTCATAACAGGAATTCGGAATCATAAGTTGAATGTTTACAGGAATACTGGGGAGTTTTCGCTGACATTTTGCTGTTACTTTGTTAACGGTTGAGTGAGGTCAAAGTGGAGTTAGTTACAGTTGATTGCATTTGTAAAGGCTAAATGGAAAAATTTTGTTTACGGGATAAATTCAATAATTCAGCTAACTTTTCAAGTTAAAGTAATTATATTTGATGCTAACTTCATTTAAAAGGAATGTTGTTTTTTTTATTTTAGTTGGTTTCATTTCGTTCATTAATCCGGCATTCATTGGCGGTAGAAGCGTCATGAACACACGCAGAAAAGTTGACAAATTTCGGGCATGTAGCTCAAAAATGAGGTTTACTCGCCATTTGCAGTAATTGCAATTTTGACTTGATTGAGAGATAACAACAGTAACTTCATGTGCATTTTTATATTATGTTTATCATTTTTTTTCTGTATGTTTCAGTCTGTGTACATATTTTCTTTTTTTATCTATAGCTACTTGTGTATAGATTTAAGAATGATTTGTTTTCGCTAAGGCTCTGCTTCAGGCTACATGTAAATCCTTTGTAAGAAAATGGCCGGAACAATTCCAATTCGCTGCGCGTGATATTTCCTTGCAGAGTAATAACTTGATTTTATGATCACGAGCGGAATGAATAGAGTGAAAACCAAAGCATCAAATATTGTAAAATTTGGATTATTCTATCAGATCATTAAGTAAGAACATATGGCAATAAGCCGCAAAAACAACGTATAAATTGAAATTATGGTTATTGTATTAAAATTATCGTATTAGACAATAATTTTAAAATTAACTGGGTGGCATATGTAACAGAACGACAAAATTTGAGTCATTCCGTACATTTTTATATATAATATTTTGTATATTTTTATATATAAAAAGAATAAGAATTGAATTATCGGAGAGGATTGTCAGTGTTTGTGGGACCTCCCAGCTAGACGCGCCAGATTATCGCGTCAGGCCGGCGGTTGCAGGGACCATGGACACCAGCTACCCTTTCTCAGGCATTTGGTCAAGCGTATAATCCCTTGGCTCCGGGGAAACTGTACAATGAGGTGAATTATCGTATCCAAACCCCAGGTCTCCGAACGGGCAGTTAGGAGGTCACAGGTGACGAATAAGTCCGAGGCTATGCCAAGTTCGCACAAATCGAGAAAGACAATGTTCGCCTATCGTCACAACCGGTTGAAAACTGGAGAGCCAATCGAGAGAGACTATCCTTTGCATTTTGTAATGCCGGTGTATTTTTGCTCTATATAAACCACGAGTGACGGGAGGAGGCTTTTTCCGGTGGACGCTGGAGGGGACTTGACTCCGAGCCTTCAGACTGGAAGGAGCGGATTTTCCGAAGTTGGAGATCGCTCCGTCTTGGCATCGAACCTGAGGGTCAATAAGCGTGTCCTGTACAGTGAGGTCGCTGTGCACGCATCCAGTACGCTTGCTGACGTACGTGGTGCATTGTCCGCTATAGCCAAGGGGCTATAGTAATTCCGCCGTCGCGGGAAATACATCGCCGTCACGGTAATAATTCTACAGTGCAGTGTGGTACTTTTATTCGGTCATTGAGTACAGCCCTGTAACGACCACTGAATGATTAGGAGTTCTCGAACCCCCAAATATGAGCTAGCTGGGGCAGAATTTCTTAAAGCCACTCTTGGTGGATAATATAAATTATTCTTGCGCCCGGCATTTGAGATTGGATACAGTTCATGTCAATACTGTATTTGATTTATGGTTCCCGATCATTGTGAAGGGAACTTTCATTTAAAAAGTCAACTGTGAAGCTTTCTTGCTTGCCAATTAACATTGGGAGTTTTCTTCAAGATTAATTTTAAATGTGGTGGTGTTTTAATGCTTTGTTTATCTGTTAATATGTTGGCAATTTTAAGAAGAGGATTTGCATAGTTCTTTTAATCCTATTTCAATGTGTCAATGTTAACGATAAATAAGCTTCGCCTGTACGCCATTATGAGTGCCCAAAAAATTAGCCGCCTAGGTTTCTTTGAATTATAAAAAGAATTATAAGGTTTTCACCCTTACCTCCCTCCCGGCAGATACCGCTACAACCTCTACGAGAACCTAGGAAGAATAATTTGATAAAACTTTGTCAAGGACACATAATTTGTAATGCTATATGTGCTGTTGGAAATGTATATTTAATTGCCCAAAGGTGGGTGAAATGAAAAGAAATCAAATCAAATACAATGTGTTTTTATTTATACAAACACCTAAATTTATTATTATTAAACTTCAATTCATGAATGTCCTAGCCAATCGTAAATATGTGTACTTATTACCCCAGCACGTTTCCAGGTAGCGAGAACCGGTTTTGGTTCGCTCTCCCGCTCTAGAAAACTGGTTCTCGGTTCGGGGTATCTGGTTACAACAGGATTGTACCTGTCCGCGGTTTCAAATTCAAGGTCAGAAGCAGGATATCAGGTTACACCGCGAGGTATCGGGTTACAGGGCGAACGTTAGGATATCAGGTTACACTGGAACACATGCATCGAGTATCGGGTTACAACGGGTGAGTAACACCTGCATAGAGGATCAGATTACAAGGCCAACGGTAGGATATCAGGATACACCGCGGGGTATCAGGTTTCAAGGCCAATGGAAGGGTTTCAGGTTACACTGGAACACCTGCCCGATTTCAAGGTCGGTGTCAATATATCAGATTACAAGGAGGGGAAGGGGTTTTCAAGGTCGGCAGAAGGGTATCAGGTTACATGGAGAGCGGAGGGGGGGTTTCAAAGTCAACAGTAAGGTATCAGGTTACATGGAGAGGGGAAGGGGTTTCAAGGTTGGCAGAAGGGTATCAGGTTACAAGGAGGGTAAACTGAGGTTAGTGGAGAAGGGAGGGGTGTTTCAAGGTCGGCTGAAGTGTATCAGGTTACAAGGAGGGGGAACAAAGGTTAGTGGAGATGGGAAGGGAGGAGGATATCAGTTACAAGGAGGGGAGGGGGAGGGGGTATCGATTACACTTGTTTGGTACTGGGGGTGAGCCGTCCCTCCATAAGAGCCCATTGAGCCCGTGCGCCCCTTCTCCATCTACTACCCACCTCACAAAAAAAGGGTGACGTATTTTAAAATATTCGTAGTTCAAATGTAAGATATGAATTAGATTACGTTAATAAAATAGTTCAGGACACCCTCTTGCCCTTGGGGTTGGAAACGGCCCCTAAAGGCGGATGAATCAGAAATGATCAACGGCATGGGGATGCAGAAGGCAACGGGAAACCACTGCATTAAAGACCCAAAGGGTATCCCGAGGACATGTAATCCTCTCAAATTACATATATCATGATGGCTTCTTCCTGGGTAAAATATTCCGGAGGTAAAATAGTCCCCCAATCGGATCTCCGGGTGGGGACTGCTCAGGGAGGAGTCATCAGAATGGATAGAAACATTCTACGAGTCGGAGCGTGGAATGTTAGAAGTCTGAATAGGGCAGGTAGGTTAGAAAACTTAAAAAGGGAGATGGAACAACTTAAGTTAGATGTTGTTGGGATTAGTGAGATTAAATGGAAGGACGCACAGGATTTCTGGTCTGGGGAACACAGGATAATTAGCACACAAGCTGTCAATGGAGTCACTGGTGTAGGATTTGTTATGAACAAGAGAGTAGGGAAACGGGTGAGTTATTATGAACAGTTTAGTGACAGGATTATTTTGATGAGGTTAGAAACTAAGCCCGTCCCAACCACATTAGTACAAGTATATATGCCAACGTCACAGGAAGATGATGAAGAAATAGAAAAAATATACGCTGAAATTGAAGAATTAATCCAATATGTGAAAGGGGAGGAAAATCTAATAATCATGGGTGATTGGAATGCAATAGTGGGAGAAGGAAAAGAGGGGAATACTGTAGGAAGTTTTGGTCTAGGAGAAAGAAATGAACGAGGAAGCAGGTTGCTAGAATTTTGTGAAAGATATAAGCTAGTAGTGGCGAACACACTGTTTAAGAACCATGCAAGATGAATATACACCTGGAAACGTCCTGGGGATACAGGCAGATATCAGCTAGATTATATCATGGTCAAACAGAGATTCAGGAATCAAGTTCTAGACTGTAAAGCGTACCCAGGAGCAGACATAGACTCGGACCATAATTTGATAGTAATGAAGTGCAGGCTGAAATTCAAGCGAATAAGGAAGCAGCATAAGCAGAACAGACTGGCGGTGAATAAGCTGAAACAATCTAGCACAAGAGAAAAATTTGCAGAAATGGCAGACTTAGGTCTAAGAAGTAACTGTGAAAAGAGCTCAACCGAGGAAAAATGGAATGCATGAAAGACCGAAATAATGAAAGCTCGCAAAGAAACATTAGGCTTTAGGGAACAAGCTGCCCAAAAACCTTGGATCACAGAAGAAATTTTGCAGCTGATGGATCAGAGGAGAAGGTACAAAAATGCTCAGGACAAAGCAGGAAGAGAGCAGTACAGGCAATTTAGAAATCAAATAAATAGGAAATGCAAAATAGCAAAAGAAAAATGGCTACAAGAAAAGTGTGAAGAAGTAGAAAAGGAATTGGTCGTAGGAAAAGTAGATGTTGCATATAGAAAGATCAAACAGAATTTTGGAGAAATGAAGAAAAGAGGTATGAACCTTAAAGCTGCCGATGGAAAACATCTTTTAAGCTCAGAAGATAGAGCTAACCGATGGAAGGAATACATTGAGAAACTGTATGATGGGGACGACTTGAACAATAGTATATTGGAAAAGGAAGGTGATGTCGACATTGATGACTTAGGAGATCCTGTTTTGAGAACAGAATTTAATAAAGATCTGAATGACTTGAAAGCAAATAAGGCAGTTGGAATTGATGAGATCCCTGCAGAACTTCTTAAATCTCTAGGAGAGGAAGGAATCGAAAGATTATTCAAGCTGATATCAAAAAGTTATGAAACAGGAGAAATTCCAACTGATTTTAATAAAAATATCATCTTCACACTTCCAAAGAAAGCACAAGCCGACAAATGTGAGAATTATCGCACCATTAGTCTAACATCACATGCTTCAAAATTACTGACCAGAATAATATACAGAAGGATGGAAAGGGTAGTAGAAGAGACAGTAGGTGAAGATCAGTTTGGGTTTAGGAAAAATCGCGGTACAAGGGAAGCAATGCTGTCTTTAAGATTAATACTTGAAGGGCGGATCAAGAGAAACAAAGATACTTTTATGGCATTTGTTGATTTAGAAAAAGCTTTTGATAATGTTAGGTGGGACAAGATGTTCAAAATTTTAAAGAAGTCGCGTCTAAAGTATCGAGATAGAAGAATACTTTATAAACTATATAAGAATCAAGTGGCTGTAATAAAAGTAGAGAATCACGAGAGACATGCATCGGTTAAAAAGGGTGTGAGACAAGGTTGTAGTCTATCCCCGTTAATATTCAACTTGTATGTAGAAGAAGCAATGAAGAAAGTCAAAGAAAAATTTCCATGCGGCATAAGTTTTCAGGGAGAAAAAATCAGTATGCTACGATTTGCTGATGACATTGTCTTGTTAGTAGAGAGGGCTGAGGATATTGAGAAGTTATTGAATGGCATGAACAAAATACTGAAGGAAGATTTTGGACTGAATATAAATCGAAGTAAGACAAAAGTGATGAAATGTAGCAGAAACTATTGGTATAATAGTAGCAGATTAAATATAAAAATAGGATCGGATGCTATAGGAGAAGTGAGTGAGTTCTGTTACTTGGGAAGCAAAATTACAACCGATGGCCGAAGCAGGAATGATGTTAAAAGCAGAATAGCACTAGCAAAAAGAGCCTTCATGAAAAAGAGAAACCTTTTAGTTTCAAATATTGATCTAGGAATTAGAAAGAACTTTTTAAAACTCTATGTGTGGAGCACAGCAATTTACGGTAGCGAAACATGGACTTTAGGAATACCGGAAAGAAAGAAACTTGAAGCATTTGAAATAGAATATATGAAGCAGATAATTGAGGACGTGGGTTGTAAGGGGTATGTAGAAACAAAAAGGTTAGCACAGGATAGGAAGGGATGGAGGATTTCATCAAACCAGTCGAAAGACTGACGACAGCAAAAAAAAAAAAAATAGTTGTGTAGACATTGAATGCACTTCATTTTAGAGAAATTATGTGTCCATACAGAACATAAAAAGTTACCTTTTTCAAACAAAAAATAAATTTTGAGTAAATACTTGGGTCAAAAGAAAGGAAGACGTTATACCGATCATCTGTCACTAAAAATAACTAGATATTCATGATAAAATCAATATTTGCGATGTAAAGATAGATTTAGGCATTGACAAATAATTGCAGATTTTTGAAGTTAGTTAATTTTGCCGTGTGCTATGGAGACATGTTCTTTTACTATTCTACTATATTTTTAAACTTATTTTAGAAACATACGGAAAAACTTATAACTAAATTACTGTTGTCGGTGACATGAGATGTCAACGCAGTCTGAGTTGACAGTATTTTAACGTCAATAAACTTTTTTGCAACTACCATTAATATAGAAAGTTGCTTAAGGCTCAATGAACACTCATTTTAAAACAAAACACGATGAGGGTTCAGTATTTGAATTTCACATAGTTTTGTCACCTTTGTGGTTTTAGTGGTGTTTCATAAGCAGGCAAAGAACAAAAACTAATACGGCTTTTTCGCTATAGCAATATTCTGTGGGTGGTGGTGCTATTAAAACTCAAACGACAGGTGAAACGTTGGTTTGATGTTCTTTCCAAAACGTTATTGGTATGTATTCAAGGACGTGCACTTAGAACACTTAGTAATTAACTAACTGCTGCGTTTGCTAGCGGACACGTACGAAATCATTAATTCATTTCGTGATCTATACGCTTTTTCCTACTTGAAGTTATTATTGTAGACTAAGTTTTCACTCCATACTGATGTTAATACTACGGTAAACTCTTCCGACAGTAGTCCGGAAAGATTGTCGCGGTTATGCTGGAGGTTCGGTTACAATACTTACTGTGAACCTTTAAAGCTTCCGCGCACTCACTAGAATCTGGTTCTTTCTCTGACGGCCGCCAACCGATGATAAGTCGGTAAATGAAATAAAAATGCACCTTCTTATTTGAAACACATGCATTTAATAGTTAATAAGATAGTCTCGCTCCAACTCCCAACCTTTATGAAAGTTCGCTATCGGTACTTCGATCCTTTAAGATTACAGGTAATGCCTCCGATAAATTTAGACTGAATAACACGCACTCTTTTCATTCATACAACACCCTTACTAGTTCTCAGAACATGCCTATGGCTCACCACGAGACAATTCATATAAAATTCTGCAAATACTTTCTTCATTAATAAAGTTCCTTCATGTCACCAAAGAAATCAACTTCTCCAAAATTAATTCTTTATCATAATGAACACGCGTTCTCGTCGACTCGACTGACTGTTCACTTTCACGATGGACTCACCTACCCCACGGCCAACGGCAGACTGCCCGCCCAGAAGCCTAGGTGCATCTTTCTCCCAAGCGCACCATGCTACCGAATTTGGGGTTTACACCCTCGAGTTCACGGACCCGGCAGATGCTGACGTCACTAGACGACGACCAGTTTCAACCCATGCTTTAAAACTGGGTTCTACCTCCCTAAACCCATGGATTTGGCGGATGCTGATGTCACTAGACAACCACGCAAACCGCCAATATTTAAAACATCTCCAATTATCTTCCAAAGTAATGGGGAAATGCCATTAACCCGTTACAAGATCCTGCATTGATTTAAGGGGTAAAACCATTCTGGCAACCCGAATACAGCAAGAAGTTATTTTCATTATCATTATTGTTATTACTCCGCGATTCACTAAAAGTGTGTGGCGGAGGGTGCATTGCACCTATCGAAAAGGGTGTTGGTTTGGAAGGGACATGCGGGATTTGGCAGAAGGCGCCCATGGGCAATTGTGAGGAACCATCCCAGCATTCGCCTGGAGTGATCTATTAAAACCATTGTAAACCCAGATCAAGATGGCCGGAGAGCTTTATCGAAAGCTACTCCTGTCGGATTTTAAGTTTACTCGCCAGGTAAATCCTTTCTGTTCCATCCCCTAATCGCTCGTGGAAAAAAATGAGTGCAGAAATGAATCGGTTCTGGCCCTGATTTCTCTTATCTTATTTTCACGGTCATTCCGAGATATGAATGTTATTGGTTGAAATATTTGCTGGCTGTCATTCCGAAATACGTCAGTTGTGAATTTTTCAATTAGTTTCCGTCGAGAGCTACGCCTTCGGTGTTCCAGGTATTTCTTACCTAACTCCTTCAACATCTCACTTACCTTTCCCTCCAACTATACATAACTGTCACGAATCGTGCGGCTCTTCTTCGGACCTTCTCAAATACCTCCAATAACCCCTTTTGATGGGGACACCACACCGAACAACAATATTCTGAGTGAGTACGTACTAGTGAACTAGTGACTCGTGTGGATTGATTTAATCTACGACCTAGAAATCGGAGAATACGATTTGCTTTCCCCATTACATTCTACATATGCTCATTCCATGACCAATTATTACGAATTGTTACCCCTAGGTATTTAGCCGAATCTACCCATCTAAGGATAGTACCATTAATTGTATATTCAAAAGCTGAATGGTGTCACCTTTTTACTTACACGCATGACTTGACATTTTTTAGCGTTTTACTCTAACTGCCAATCTTTACACCACGCAAATATTTACATAATATCATCTTGTAACAAAGCGCAGTCGTCCTGTTTTTGATTTCACGATAAATTATAGCATCATCGGCAAATAAGCTTTTCATCCCCCTCTATTATGCAAATCGATAATGAATGACAATGAACAATTGTTTTTATATTTTGTAACGGTTGTTAACGAGACACAAAGTTTGGAGGAATACACTGGAAACTTGGAACCAGGAAACGTAATGCTGGTCAACACGTGTATAAAAGTTGTTGTCTCTTCTGCTGCGGTCTTGGTAGGACTCAACCGCTGGCACCGTAGGCGTCGAGGGTGCCGAACCAGAAGCATGGTGGCTAGCGCTCAGGTTGTTCCTGAAGCAGGCGGTTCGAGTCCAGCATCGGACAAAAGTGATTTTCATGAACTGTTACATTCTTCTTGTGTTTAATGTACTGTGGATCACTAAACTCATATCATACACCAACCGAGAAGCTAAAAGAATGGATTGGATGCACGTATCGATTAACACACACAAATCCTATCTTGATTTGCTTTTTACCAATTCAGCCTTTAAATATATGTTACATTTTGAAATGTCACGAAAAAGATTATTTACCAAGGATTTGAAAGGAATGCGGACACGGTATTCAAGTATGATCTAGTCCCCTGTTCATCTGAAATTATTTCGTTAATCCTCTGAAAACCAATAACTGACAAATGTACTTGAAAGTGGACATCAAAAATGTATGTGCCAACAGAACTGTTATCGACGATTTCAAGAAAAGAACTACAGCTTATAAGGCTTTCTATTAATTTAGAAAGGCAAGCCAAAGCTTCGATATGATAAAACTTGTTTGCCTAGCCGTTACTGATTCATAATGCTATTTAGGCAACATATCAGAAGAAATTGTTCTACTGTCTTACTTGTATAGGCCTATGTAAGTGACGTTAAAAGCAAATTTATAGTCAGAACGGAAAAACTTCTTGATCATAAAAATCTAATAATTTCCATCAAATCGCTTAAATCAATTAATGGTGGTTTGTCACTGCGATCTTAATTGTTTCCTGTAACATACTTAGTACTGAAAGGAAATTACTGATTGATATTCACGAATATAATCTATGTAACAAAGAATTTGTTGTCATCATAGCTATAGCAGGATGGATTTCAAAACTTTGAAGGCATAACAAAGTTTTTATTTGGTTAGGGCTTTGCGACTAGCCCATTGAAAGGCCAGTAGGGTCTGGAGAACGCTGGGGAAAGGAACGCCAAGTATCGCAACCATGGTAATTTGGGAAATACGTCGCGGCATTCGCTTGGAGTAATTTCGGAAAAAAAACATGGAAAACCGAAATCAGGATAATAACCAATCATTGCCTATCAAATAATTATTCTAATATTGATAGCACAAATAATGTTATTAATACTAGAATCAGCAGTAGCTATTATCCAAGCATACGTATTTTCAGTTTTAAGTACATTATATTCAAGAGAAGTATATTAATTATGTTAACAACTCATTCAAATCAACCATTCCACCTAGTAGATAAAAGACCATGACCTCTTACAGGGGCTCTCGGAGCAATGATTATAGTCTCAGGATTAGCCTAATGATTTAATATATTAGAAATAAATTTGTTTTTAATAGGAATAATAATTACATTAATAACTATATATCAATGATGACGAGATATAGTACGAGAAGGTACATATCAAGGACTCCACACCATCCCTGTATCTATTGGACTGCGATGAGGAATAATTTTGATTTATTACATCAGAAGTATTATTTTTTGCTTCATTTTTTTGAGCATATTTCAATAGTAGACTTGCTCCAGCAATTGAATTAGGTATAAACTGACCCCCAATAAGAATCTTACCCTTTAATCCAATACAAATTCCTTTATTAAATACAGTAGTTTTACTAACTTCACGAATCACGGTTACATGAGCAAATCATGGACTTATAGAATCTAACCATTCACAAAGAATACAAGCACTAATTATTAAAGTAATTCTTGGTATATACTTTACTGTACTTCAAGCATATGAATACTGAGAATCAAATTTTACTATTGCCGATGCAACCGGGTTTCATGGAATTCATGTAATTATTGGATCTACATTTCTATTGATATGCTTAATACGACATAAAATGAGCCACTTCTCTATAAATCATCACTTTGGATTTGAAGCAGCAGCATGATATTGACATTTTGTTGATGTTGTTTGATTATTCTTATACATTTCAATTTATTGATGAGGTAATATTTATCTAGTATAAATAGTACAATTAACTTCCAATTAAAAAGTTTGAAAAATCAAGATAAATAATCATTTTATTAATAATTAGAGCCTTAATCTCATTAATAATTCCTATAATAGTATTAGTTATTGCTGCAATAATTTCAAAGAAAATAATCAATGACCGTGAAAAAAGATCACCATTCGAATGCGGATTTGATCCAAAAAGATCAGCCCGAATACCATTTTCACTTCAATTTTTCCTAATTGCGGTGATTTTTTTAATTTTTGATGTAGAAATTGCGTTAATTTTACCAATTGTTATTATTATAAATATTTCAAGAATAATTATATGAACAATAACAACAATATTTTTTATTATTGTTCTACTAGTAGGACTATATCATGAATGAAATCAAGGAGCTCTAAAATGGGCAGAATAGGGTTATAGTTAATTATAACATTTGAGTTGCATTCAAAAAGTATTGATAAATCAATTAATCTTAGATAAGAAGCGATTATCGCATTCAGTTTCGACATGAAAAATTGGTTCAATAACCCTTATTTAAGATTAATTGAAGCCAAAAAGAGGCATATTACTGTTAATAATATAATTGAATATTAATATTCCAATTAAGGAGAAATAATGACATTATATAAGCTGCTAACTTATAATAATAGCGGTTAAATTCCGTTAATTCCTCTTGTTTATATAGTTTAAATAAAACATTACATTTTCATTGTAAAAATAATATTTAATTATTTATAAATACTTAAAAGTAAATATACTTCCTATACAGCTTCAATGTATTGCTCTAAATAAGCTATTCAAGTTAAATAAATAAAATTAACAAAAGCAATATTCATGTAGTAAAAACCAATAAATATGTTTTATAATTTGAATCATATCAATCCTGTAAATAATAACAAATAAATATATAAACTTATATATCCTTG
>JARYHS010011662.1:0-13000 GCA_031002005.1 Vandiemenella viatica
GCTTCAAATCCTTAGAAGTTCATAGTGAGCTGTACACATGACTCTAAGTGGCATCATCATTTTATGATTGAAAATGGCTTATAAAAAATTATAGGTGATATGCAGGAGATGACAAAGCCAGCATGAAATACGTAAGAGGCTCTGGTGATGACCTTGAGATGCTATGATCAGCACAAGTGAGTTGTTTCGACCTCAAGGTAAAGAGGCTTATTGTTTCTTATGTGTGATCTGCTATGAGTCTCGTGCTAGTTGATTTGTTTGGTAGGCTCTGCTGCATATGGTCTATACCTGAAAAGTAGAGGAAATGAGATTCATACACTATATAACTAGGGAACAGTTAATGAGGTCACCTCATAGAAAGATTATGTGGTAATCATTGAGATTAAAGTAAAATAATAGTGAGACTTAACATCAGTTTGTTTTGGAATAAATCACTTTCTGGGCGTGTAAAGTACCCTAGAATTTCGTAATTTTGTATAGTGAAATTGGTTTATAGAACAGCGGGCTTAGTTGAGTAACATGATACCACAGCTTTACAGTCATTTTTTAAGGTGATTTAGGAAATAATTCAAATGATATAGTTAATATAGACAGTACTTCAAGTTTAAACAGTAAATTCAAACAATAGATTTATCAAAACGGCTGTAAAAGAAATTAACCTAAAATCTGCAGATGCAATACTTGGTGTTGATATTGTCGCGTTGCAACCGGGGCAGGTGTGAATTCGAAGGTTACTTGTCAATGAACACAGCACTTAAACTGAGAACAGGTTTATTGAGAACTCAAACATACACGCAGCACTGACTGCCTCTTGGGCAGAATGCTCTTCTATTTATACACAGATAGAATGTACTAGAGATTACAAGAGTAGTTAACAAGTAGAAGTTACAAGTGACCTTAGGAAACATGTAGAATCTTCTGGAAATAATAAACAGAATTAAATAATTTTTGTCAGTGGGCGGGATTGAACCGGCGACCTTCGGTACCGCAATTCGTGACGCTACCCGCTGCGCCATGCTGGCAGACGGTACACTGGCGTTCATGCGGCATTGCTCCCTCTCCTGAGGAAAACAGCGTCCCGCTGTTAGATTTCTTTTGGGGCACGCTGAAGTGTCCTGGATCTTGATCTTGTCGTGGGTCCTCTGTATGGCAGTTCTGGAGGGCCCCTCCTGGTTGTACTATTATCTTCCTGTCCGACTTCCTCAGTATCCAAACCGTCCTCAGAGTCCTTGAACAAGAAGCTGGTTGTGCCTAGCTGCTCGTCAGGATTGTAGTAAGGCTTCATGCGGAGGACGTGAACAATGTCCCTTCGCTTTCGTCGTTTCGAAGACGGCTCATAATCCTCGACTTCGTATGTGACGTCTGACCGGCGGCGTATGACACGATACGGACCAAAGTACCGCTTCAGTAACTTTTCTGATAGCCCAACCTTCCGGACAGGGGTAAAAATCCATACGAGATCTCCTGGGTTGTACGCAACAGGTCGGTGCTTGCCGTCATACCGCTGACGGTCCTTCTCCTGGGTGGCCAGTGTTCGTATGCGAGCCAGCTGTCTTGCTTCTTCGACCCTGGTAATGAGCTGTTTTATATAGTCATCCTGAGTGTCGTCCGGCTGGAATGGGAACAGCGTATCCATTGTGGTCTCAGCTTCACGGCCATGGAGCAGAAAAAACGGAGTGAAGCCTGTCGTATCTTGCCTTGCTGTATTATAAGCAAATGTGACCACTGGCAGTATTGTATCCCAATCCTTCTGCTCAACATCCACATACATCGACAGCATATCGGCTAATGTCTTGTTGAAGCGTTCTGTGAGACCGTTTGTCTGAGGGTGGTATGCAGTTGTCATCCTGTGGACAATGTCGCATCTTGACATGACCTCTGATACTAGTCTTGACTGGAATACCTTTCCACGATCGGATATCATCACACGTGGTGCTCCATGCTTCAAAATAATGTCTTCTACTAGAAATTTTGCAACCTCTGGAGCTTCTGCAGTCGGCACAGGTTTGGTGACAGCGTAGCGCGTGAGGTAGTCGGTGCAGACTATTATCCATCGGTTACCGGCTGTCGACTTCGGGAACCTCCCTAAAAGGTCGATCCCAATTCGGTGGAATGGAACTGCTGCAGGCGGAATTGGTACTAGATGACCTGGAGGTAATTGCGGCACATGTTTCCGTCGCTGGCACTCTTTACAGTGACTCACATAATGCTTGACAGATCGGTAGAGACCCTTCCAGTAATACCTGCGTCGGATTCGGTCCAGGGTCTTCACAAATCCCAGATGACCGGATATTGGAGCGTCGTGGAAATACTTGAGAATAGCTGGCTGGAGATGAGCTGGAACGACCAGAAGCCACTTGGGGCCTAGTGGATCGTAGTTGTTCTTATACAATGTCCCATCTATCAATTGAAACTCTCCTTTGGCCGGTTCTCCTTTCTCCAAGGCGTCTATGGTTCTTAATAACTCTGAATCTTCCCTCTGTTCAGCTGCAACGTCACCTAATTCAGCGAGGGCTGAAATTCCATTCATGCTGTTGTGTTCTATTAAAGGATTCCTTGAAAGGCTGTCGGCATCCTTGTGTTTGCGTCCGTTTTTGAATACCACCGTGACGTCGTACTCTTGAAGTCTAAGTGCCCATCTTGCTAGTCGACCTGATGGATCCTTCAAGCTGGTTAGCCAACATAAAGAATGGTGGTCTGTCACGACGGTGAAAGGTTTGCCGAATAAATACGGACGAAACTTGTTGATAGCCCAGACAACTGCGAGGCATTCTTTCTCGGTTGTAGAGTAGTTTTATCTCGGGCTTAGAGAATACTCTTGATGCATAGGCTATCACCTTCTCAGCACCTTCCTGAATTTGCACAAGCACTGCACCGATCCCATAACCGCTGGCGTCAGTGTGAAGTTCAGTTTCTGCATTCTCGTCGTATAAGGCTAGAACTGGTGCGGAAGTTAGGGCCTCCTTAAGTGCCTGGAAAGATCTTTCTTTAGTTTCATCCCAGTAAAACTTGGCGTCTCCCTGCAAAAGTTCTTGCAGTGGACGTGCCATGTTACAGAATCCTTTTATGAAACGCCGGAAGTATGAGCACAGCCCAAGAAAGCTTCTCACATCACGAATGTGCTGAGGAGTTGGAAATTCCATGACTGCCCTTACTTTATCTGGATCAGCGCGGACGCCATCTCCGTTGACCAGGTGCCCCAGGATTTTTTATCTCTCTGGCGACGAAGAGGCACTTCTTCGGATTGAGGCGGAGTCCTGCAGTCTGAACACACTTCAGCACCGTTGACAGGCGACTCAGATGTTCCTCAAATGTTTTCGAGAAAACAACAATGTCATCTAAATAACAAAGACACGTCGTCCACTTAAGGTGTCGAAGTAAGTTGTCCATCATGCGTTCGAATGTGGCCGGAGCGTTGCATAATCCGAATGGCATTACTTTGAATTCATAGAGGCCATCAGGTGTAATAAAAGCCGTCTTTTCTCTGTCAGCTTCGTCAACCTCGATTTGCCAGTAGCCTGTCTGCATGTCCATGGTTGAGAAGTATGTAGCTCCTTTCAAGCAGTCTAAGGCGTCGTCGATGCGCGGCAGTGGGTAGACATCTTTCTTTGTGATTTTGTTCAGCCGCCGATAGTCGACACAGAATCGCCACGTACCATCCTTCTTCTTTACGAGGACCACCGGAGATGACCAAGGACTCTCCGAAGGTTGAATAATGTCATTATGCAACATCTTCTCCACTTCCTCTCGAATTATTCGCCTTTCGACTGGTGACAATCGGTACGAGCGCTGGCTAATGGGCGGATGATCCCCAGTATTGATACGATGCTTTATCGTGGGCCGTTTCGTCTGACCTTTTTTTTGCTGGGGTGTGAATACACCAGAGAATTGGCGTAGTATAGCTAACACCCGGTGGTGTTGTTCCTTGGTCAGGCCGGACCCTATTGGCAGTTGCATAGTTGTTTCCTCCAGCGTGTTGTCGGTACTAGTAACAGAGCATGGATCTTCGTTAATGACGTTGAGCTCGCCCTCCTGGACTGGTTCAGCTGTCCCTATGCACATTCCCTTGGGGATAATTTGTGACTGCTCGTGACAGTTGGTGATCCAAATGTCTCCTCGACCACCGATAATGCTTATGATAGCCGCTGGTATGTAGATTTCTTTCGTGAGCCTAATAAACTTTCTACTATCGACAAGCACTTCAAGGTTGCGGTCGTCCGTGTTTTTGACTGGGACTCTTCTCATTGCGAACGGCGGGATTGTCACGTTGTCAACGGCGAATAACTTCCCAGAAGATTCTGTGTTACGTGTACCCGTCGCAACGACTTCTTCAATTTGCAGCTCAGACGTTCCACAGTCAATGACAGCTTGGGATGCCTTAAGGAAGTCCCATCCAAGGATGACATTATGACTACATTCTGTTAAAATGACAAATTCAACTGGCTGGGTCCTGTTGTTGATGGTTATTCTCGCGACACAAGCTCCAGCTGGCTGGACGTACTTTCCATTTGCGACCTTTAGCACAGTTGCCCCCGTATCACGGAACATTGTCTTCTTTAGTGTGCGACGATAATTGTCCGACAATACGGAGAAAGAAGCTCCTGAATCAACCAGCGCCCGGACAGGTTGGCCGTCGATTATAACGTTGATGAGATTTCCCGACATCTTAGTGACTGTCATCCATGGAGGATTTTCATCTGCGGCGGCCTCACCTCCGTAGATGGTCGCCTTGCTTAGTTTTCCTGCGTGCGGCGGCTAGGGGAGCGGCTGGTAGCTCTGTCCGGCGACGATGAACGGCAGCGGCGCGTCGGGGATCGACCTCGTCTAGGGTACGGCGATGGGCTTCTTCCCGTAGGTCGACCGAACTCGTCAGCGGGTGGCTGCCTGGGGTAGAACTGTTCTGATGGCGGACGTCTTGCGGCAAAATAATCGTCAAATACTCGTCTTCTCTCTCTGCAGTAGCGTACTGACATGTCCAGGGCGCCCACAGTGGAAACATACTGGCGCGTTGTCTTCTGTCCTCCAGACGTCCGTTCGTCTGCGGGACGTCATAGGTGCCGGAGGATTTGGTTGTGGCCGTGTCGGCCGGTTCCTAGGCTGCCGTTTGGCAGCTGCAGCATACGTCATATCAGGGCGAGGCCATTCTTCACGTCGAGTGCGATTGGCTCGGCAGACAGGAGCTATTGTCTGAAATACCTCTTTTTCCGCCGCGTCGGCTCCTTCATGACCCACTGGCTTACATCCATGGCCATGATCTGATGCTCACTCGGTTCAAGAGTCCCAGCTGCCATGAACTGTTGTAATTCTTCTCTCACAATTTGTCGTATGAGAGACGCAAAGTCGTGCTGGTCTTCCACAACTGCCATAGGGACTACGTTGGGAAGTCTGTCATACTTCTTTCGCCCAACCCTCCTTTGTTGCATCTCCTCAATCCGCTGGCACCACTTGATGAACTCTTCCGTCGTAGCGACGTCTTTTATCAGAAGAGCTTGGTACATGTCTTCTGCAATACCTTTCATTAGGTGCGTGATTTTGTCGGCTTCAGTCATATTCGGGTTGACTACGTTGCATAGGGCCAAAACATCCTGTATGTAAGATTGCGTCGGCTCCCCATGTCGTTGGGCCCGGTTCTTCAGTTGTTCTTCCGCCGAGCGGATTTGTCGCTGGTGGTCCCCAAACGTTTTCTTAAGTTCCGTCTGGAACATTTCCCAGTTATTCAGTTTTTCTTCGTTGTTCTCGAACCACTGCTGGGCGGTTCCGTCCAGATAGAAATAAACATTTGCCAAGCACATGGTATGATCCCACCTGTTGTACTTGGCGACTCGGTCGAACCCTTTTAGCCATTTGTTAGGATCCTGTCCAGCGTCTCCAGAGAACACCGATGGGTGTCGAATGTGCAGCTGGCTTGCCGCCATGGGTTTCCTAATGACGCGGACTTTCGGAAGGACGTACTGAGTATATCCTTTGTAGTCCGGTTCCAGTCCGTGTAGGCGGCGACTTTTACGTTGCCTAATCGGAGCCACGACGATGCAGCTGTTGCACAGGGTACCCGGCGTCTCCACCAAACTATGTCGCGTTGGAACCGGGACAGGTGTGAATTCGAAGGTTACTTGTCAATGAACACAGCACTTAAACTGAGAACAGGTTTATTGAGAACTCAAACATACACGCAGCACTGACTGCCTCTTGGGCAGAATGCTCTTCTATTTATACACAGATAGAACGTACTAGAGATTACAAGAGTAGTTAACAAATGAAATGTGTAGAAGTTACAAGTGACCTTAGGAAACATGTAGAATCTTCTGGAAATAATAAACAGAATTAAATAATTTTTGTCAGTGGGCGGGATTGAACCGGCGACCTTCGGTACCGCAATTCGTGACGCTACCCGCTGCGCCATGCTGGCAGACGGTACACTGGCGTTCATGCGGCAGTATTTCCATAAGTTTCCTTAGTCTGTCGAGAATTTTATTTTCCTGCGCAGATAATAGAATAATAAATAACAGGTCTTTGAAACCTCCAATTATATTAAACGCATCTGCAATGCATAACTTTCTTAACGAAATGACATGCATCAATATTTTATGACAGAATAGTGATCATAAATTACTTAAAACACGTTACAAACCATTACTACAAGTAAAGAGGTGAATACAACTGTTACGCGCACGGCTTGGCAACGGCGCATTTGACGCCACCCGCCAATTAATCTGGCCAGAGCTATAGTTGTCCAGTCTGTGGGCTGACTGCCACGCGACAGCTGATGTCTCCGGTGTGCGCGAGGCTTGGAGGCCGAACTTGCCCTCAAGGTAGGCTACCACCAAGTCCCCCATTTGGTCCGCGCTGCCGCCAAGAAGCCTCTTTTAGTCCAGTAACGGGGTGGTAAAAAGGGGGTCTCACAAACATTTATCACGTAGAAGAGGTCGAAAACTTGGTTTCTGCATACTCTCACCAATATGTACAAGATAAGAAAAAAAAAAACTTCTACGTGATATAATGTAAGTGATAACTACCCCGTTACTGAACTACTTGTTCTACCCCATTTTGAGGCAATCGGCCGATCTCCATATTAGGAGGGAAGCTCTTCTCGCTGGTTGGCTCCGAGACATGCAACATACCGCCCTTAGTTAACAATAATTTTAACAACTGTCCCGATTGGCTGTACTCTCTGGCTCTGCCTCACCCTTCATTCTTGGATACAGATTTCCTTTTATTTATTTTTTTACTGAAGACTGTCCAGGCATCCGCCCCGTCCTGTGTTGTGGTCCCTGTCAGCCGACTGTTCTGCAATTCGTCACGCCTAATGGGCGACACTCAAGGGCTGATGTGCCACAGACCCGAGTGGAGCCTCCCACACACGTTTCACTCTCTGTTCTTTAATGATACATTACAATATATAAAAAACACATAAACCAAATCTAAGCTTCGCCAAACCTTTTTTTTTTTTAACTGCTTTACGTCTCTCAACAGCGAGGTCTTTAGAGAGGGGAAAGGATGGGGGGCAAGGAATGGGAAGGAATTCGGCCATGGCCTTTTGGAGGAAGCATCCCGGCATTTGCCTGGAGTGATTTGGGAAACCACGGAAAAACCCAAATCTGGATGCCCGGACGGGGATTCGAACCGCCGCCGTCCTCCCGAATGCGAGGCAAGAACGCTAACCGTTACACCGTCAAGCTCGGTTCGCCAAACCTAACATTGAATAGATGAAAAAAACTGATGTCACACATAAACATGCAAGATAGATATAAAAACTTCTCCCAGCTTTAAAAAAAAAGAACAATTGTAAAGTCTCAGTTCAATGTCTAATACTTAATGCATGATGAAACATTTAAAATGACAGAATACAATTCTCTTATATATATAACAAAGGAACTGTATAATGACGTAATTAGATGCTATTCGCCATAGTTACAAGATTAATCCATTTACTTCAAAATGCCTTTTCTTTGGTACTTCTACTTCCATTTTCTTTAGCTTCTTAATCTATAGTAGATTCAACTCGTCCATTTGATTGTTGTGAGGTTTCAAAAAATTATTGTATGTACAAGTGTTTCCTTTTTTACGAAATTCCAATTGTTGTCAATCCGCTGTCAGCCTGTCTGTCTCTTCGTCCGTCGCAGGCCTCCTCGGTAAACGAAAGTAGTTCAAGAATTCAGATTTGCCCACGATATGTCTATCATTGATCCAGAATCGGATATCGTATTTGAAATTATATTCTACAAGGTTATACAGAAATAGTTGAGCTTATGTTGGTTCTAAGTCGCCATGACTGACCACAGTTGAACCATACTGTGAAGTGGCTTTTAAAGAGGAAACTGAGGCGCTACTTGGGAAAGGCACTACTTCTGTCTTGAAGGTGGTGCCTGTGAACGCATTTGTAGGTGGGGTTTCACTGTACATGGCCTACTCCTAAATAGAAGGGAGAAGGTACTGTGGATTTGAAAAAGGAAGATATACTAACTGCTTTGATACGATCATTACGGAAAATGGTCCAGGAATTGGATAGTGTAAATTAGAGAAAGAGCTTGTCGGCACTGTTAGAAATGAGCAGATTAAAATTTGGAATTCATCCTGAGAACATTATGAAGAAATTAAGAACGCTAAAAAGCTTAAAGCGGCTGCTGTAATTAGGTTGATTCTGGATACTTGCTGCTTACCAGATGACTGGAATAGTCCTAAAGTAGTATCGGTTGACAAAGGAAAGGAGACCAATAGCGTAGAAAATCATAGACCGATCGTGCTGGATAAATAATGGAGAGATGGATATGCTATCATATCAGAATTTTCTGTGATCAATGGAACTAGTTTTTAAATCGAAAACATTGCTTTAGAGAAAAAAAGATTTAATTGAATCTTAGCTCGTGCCTATAAAATATTTGCATGAAGTGGATAAGGAAGCTTCAATTTGATAGTGTAGCACTAGATCTTTCTAAAGCATTTAACTTGTTGACTCATAAAATGGTGGTAAATAAGGTAAAAAAACGACTGCAATTGATAAAAAAGTGATTAGCTGGGCAGAATAATTCTTAAAACGTAGAAATCAAAAAGTTAGGAAAGAAGTGGAAGTGAAAGTAGGAGTGCGACGGGTAGTGCATTGGGACAATTGCTAATCGTTATTCTAATGAATGAATGAGTGTTGGTTTACTAACAGAAGTTAAGTTGTTTGCAGATGACATAATTTATGTAAGAGGAACAAAACGGTAGAAGATTGTGAACAGTTACAAGGGTGATCTGAATAGGATATGTGGCTTGGCAGGTCAGCATAGGATAAGATAAATGTAAATTGCAATCAGCTTATTAGGTAGAATCCTAATGCTCAGGTTATTAGATAAAAGGCTAAAAATTGGAAAGGAATTGTTTGTTGAAAATTTGAAATAAAACCATAGCATACTCGACTGATTAGGACACATTGTACAGATGGTAGGACGAGATTTCAAAATCCTTGTTGGAGAGAGTGATGTTCGTATGTACCAGAAGTAAGGGAATTGGATTATGAAACTTTGATCAGACCTTTGCATCCATATGGTGGTGTACTATGGGACCACATTTTGGTTATTGGAAGGGGCGCAAAGAAGGGGTGCCAGATTAGCCTCGGGAAACTGCAGCAGAATATATTGGTGATGAGACGCGGAAAGATTTGGTGGAAGAATTAAGAGATGTATGGAAGAAAAAGAAATGACAATGACAAGAAGCTGGCGCACGATTTCAGGCATAAGAGTGTCGGAACTTTCCTTTCGTGGGTGAGGTGATCGGGGATTGGAATAAAGTACAAAGAAAAAATGATTAACAATTTACAAAAAAAAACCTGAAAGAATTTACATTTGAAATTCGTAGATGGCGAAAGTAGATGAGTAAAAGAAAGGGGAAAAAATTGTGTCTAGGGAAGTTGCCACCAGACGGAACGCTTCATGGAAATTAAAATAATTTAACTAATTAAATTAAATGCAAAGAAGAGTAAGCTTATTATATACAGAAATAAATAACTAAAGGTTTTTTATGATTATAGTGTGTGCACAGATTCGTTTGTTAAGGCTTAAAGTGTAAAAATATTTTGGCCCAACATTCGATTATAAACTCAAAGGGGCAGGACACATTGGACAGGTGATAGGAAAAAGTTTCAAAATTCTTCATTTATTGGGAGAAGACTAATGATGGTATGTGCCAAAGAAGTGAGTGGACTAGATTATAAAACGTTTGGTCAGACCATTGCTGAATATGTGCCTCACATTTTGGGTAACAATACAGTAGCTGGAGGGGGTGCAAAGAAGGGTTGCTAGATTTGTCTCTGGAAATTATCGCAGAACTCATTCAGTAACTGATACGATAAAGAAGATGAAACGAGTTTTTCTGGAAGACAGAAGAAGGATGAAGAGGGTTCTGGGAGTGTACAAGGCATTTATTGATGTTTGATGAGTGGAAAGAGATTAGCAAAAGACTTAAGAGAGGTGCATGGAATAGAAATATGACCATGACCATAAGCTGAAACTAGATTCAGGCATAAGGGTGTGGGGAAATTTTCTTTCGTAGGTAAGGGGGTAAGGGACTGGAATAAATTATTACGGGGAAATCATGAATAATTTACCGAAAACTCCCGAAAGAATTTAAAATTAACATTCTAAGAGAGCAAAAGCAAGTGGCCACAAGAAAAGAGGAAAACGATTATAAAGGGCAATTGCCACCTTGGCTTGCGATCCATTGCTTTTTTTTCTGTCATCAGTCTATCGATTGTTTGTTGCAATCACCCACCCCTTTCTATCTTGTGCTAACCTTTTCATCTCAAAATTCTTTTAAAACCCACAATCCAATTAATCTGCTTCAAATATTCCTAATGTCTTCCTTTCCAGTTCTTACCTGCGGCTGTTCCTTCCACTAACGAATTAACAAATCCCACATGCCTTAAAATGTGACCCATCAGCCTGTTTTCTTTCTGTAAAAACTGTCCACTAACTTTTTCCTCATCCATCATTTTCAAAACACGTTCATTTCGTACTTTTTCTGTCCCATTTAATTTTTTTGTATCCATCTAAGGCACCACATTCATATCTTAAATTTTCCTTCTTTTTGGTATTCGTAAAGTCAATGATTCGCTACCATACAGTACTGTGTTCCAAATAAGAATTTTACAAGTTCTGAGTCCTAGATTAGTATTTGAAACTAAAATATTTCTCTTTCATTTAAGCTCTTTCCGCTATGCTATTTTGCTTTAACATCGTTCTTCCTCAAGCAAACGGTTCTAATTTTATTCCAAAGTTTCGGCATTCATTTACTTCTTCTATCGCATCAGATCCTACTTTTATATTTAATCTAGTATTATTGCTATCATTTCTACTATATTTAATAACTTTTGTCTTGCTTTGGTTTATTTTTGGTCCAAAATCTTCTTACAGTGTTTTGTTCATGCCATTCGGTAACTTCTCAGTATCCTTAGTCTATATTCAGCAAATCGTAACATACTGAGTTTTTTTCACTTGAAGACTTGTGCCAATTCAAGTTTTCTTTTACTTTCTTAATTGCTTCTCTACATACAAGTTGGATATTAACGGGGATACAATTTTGTCTCACACACCCTGATTCGCGTCTCTCATTATTCTCTACTTTTATTATAGCCACTTGATTCCTATACAGATTATAAGTATTGTTCCTATCTTGATATTTTAGATCTAAGGTCTTCTAAAATTCTCGCTTCTTTCGTAATTGTTTGATCTCAGTTTGAAAAATCTTTGGATTCCTTATTCCTCCTAGAGATTTCAGAAGCTACGCAGGAATGTGATGAATTTCAATCACCATTATCTGACTTTAAATCTTTCAAAGCTCTATCTTATAACGGGATCTTCCCAAGTCATTAATGTTAACACCGCCTTCTTCTTCCAGTATACCGGTACTTTTTCCAAATCATCCTCCTCATACATTTTCTCTATGTATTCCTTCTATCCATCTTCTCAGCTTAAAGAGATTTCCATCAGCAGTTTTAATATTAGTCAATCGTTTCTTCATTTCTCCAGAATTCTTTTATCTCTTCCTATAGGCAAAGTCTACTTACCTAAGACCTTTACCTTCTCGCTTCTTCGCATATTTTTTTTTTTCCTTTCTTGTATTCCTCTTCATTAGACTTCTATAATCTCCGTACTGTTTCAGCCTGAGCATTTTTTGTTCATTCTCCTTTGATCTATCAGCTGCAAAATTTCTTCTATGATTCAAGGTTTTAGGGCTGCTTGTTTCCTAAAGCCTAATGTTTCTTTACCTAGATTTGATTATTTCTCTCTTCAATGGATTCCATTCGTCCTCAGTTGAACTCCTTTCAGAGTTATTTCGTATACTCAAGTATACATCTCCACAAATTTTATCTTGAGTTAGATTTCTTTAATTTGTTCCTTCCAGTCTGCTCTGCTTGTTTTGCTTCCTTACTTCTTGAATTTTAGCCTGCACTTCATAATTATCAGATTATGGTCAGAGTCTATATCAGCTCCTGGTATGTTTTACAGTCTAGAACTTGATTTCTGAATCCCTGTTTCCATAATGTAATCTAGCTGATATTTACCTGTATCCCATGGACGTTTGCAGTTGTATATCCTTCATGCGTGATTCTTAATGTTCGCCATGGATGAGATTGTGTCTGTCACAAAATTCTAACACACCTGCTTCGTCACTTATTTCTTTCTCCTGGACGAAAATTTTCCTACAGTATTCCCCTCTCACTAACCGCTTCCAATCACCCATGATTATTAGATTCCACCCCACCCCCCTTTCGCATATTGAATTAATTCTTCAATTTCCATACACACTATTTCTTCAACATCTTCCTGTGACGTTTGGCATATAAACATTTACTAACGTGGTTGGAGCAGGCCCAGTTCTACGCTCATCAAAATAATACTGTCACTAAAGTGGTTCTAACAACTCACCCGTTTCCTATGCTCTTGTTCACAGCAAATCCTACACCAGTAAACTCTATTGACTGTTTGTGTATAATCATTGTGTATTCCCCACAACCAAAAATCCT
>JARYHS010011663.1:0-24890 GCA_031002005.1 Vandiemenella viatica
GCTCCCCATTGTCTACTTCTATTTAAAGAATCACAGAGTATTTTTCCTTACTTCAGGACATAATACGGTCTGACTTTTCATCCAGTGGAACTAATCGAATTGCAGTTCAACTACATAGTAAAAATTAAACATAACGAACTGTTAATAGGTCTTGTATAGAGCTACAGTGTGTTTAATAGCGGTTAACCTATTTCTGGTATTCTTTAATTTAAATACAATGGGAAACATGCTGCAGCAACAATTTTCCTACATATGCATTTACATATTTTCGCCTTCCTGTATTTTTTTAAATTTTAAATTCTTGTAGTGTAATTTCATCACCTGCTTACATTTCCCATTTATGAATATACGTTAAATTACGAGGCACGTTTTTTAAGTAAGTACCATTTTGAAATTAAAAAAAGACATGCAAACATATCTCAATAATTTTATTTTTACATGAAAGCCTGTACCTTACTCTACTTTTCTACATAATTCCCTTCAATATTGAGGCACTTGTTATAACGTAATACCAGTTTTTGAAAACCCTCGTCATAGAAGTCTGCCGCCTGACTTGATAACCGCTGCATCACAACTGTTTTGACTTCGTTATCGTCTTCAAGACGCTGACCGCCCAGGTGTTTCTTCAAGTGCAGGAACAGATGGTAGTCACTGTGCGCCAGATCAGGGCTGTACGGAGGATGATCTAGAGTTTCCCATCGAAAAGATGTGATGAGATCTTTGGTCTGATTTTCCACATCTGGACGGGCATTGTCATGCAGCAAAACGATTCCCCTGCTCAACTTGCCACCTCTTTTGTTCTGGATTGAACGGCGCAGATTGTTCAATGTCTCACAATAAGCTGCTGCATTGATTGTCTCATTATGAGGCAGAAATTCCACAAGCAATACTCCTTTTCTGTCCGAAAAAACTGTGCACATGATGTTCCGGGCAGAAATCGTTTGCTTGAACTTCACTTTTTTGGGTGAATCTGAATGCCGCTATTCCATGGACTGTTGCTTTGATTCAGGTGTGACGTAGGCCACCCATGTCTCATCGCCCGTAACAATTTGGCTTATAAATCATCCCCATCGTTGTGATACCGCTCAAGGAAAGTCAAAGCACTACATAAACGTTTGGTTTTGTGCACATCCGTTAACATTTTCAGTACCCAACGTGAGCATAATTTTCGGTAATTCAAGTGCTCGGTCACAATGCCATACAAAACACTACAAGAAACATTAGGAAAGTCATCACACAATAAGGAAATCGTAAAGCGTTTGTTTTCTCTCACCTTATTGTCTACTTTCTGCACCAAACTTTCATTACAACCGAAGGACGCCCACACCGTTGTTCATCATGTACATTTGTGTGGGCATCTTTAAATGCTCTCACCCACTTTCTCACCATTCCATCACTCATAATGTTTTGTCCGTAAACTACACAGATCTCACAATGAATATCAATCGGTTTTAGGCCTTTAGCACAAAGAAATCTTATATCACCCTGTATTTCACAGTTGGTGGGACTCACGATTATCGGAGGCATCTTAATCACTCAGTGAACAACGTAAACAAGGAAGAATTAGACTGTAATGGCGTCAGTGCGTAGGCAAGAGATGCAGGTACCCAGTGCACGTACATGGAACGCAGACTGTAGCGCTGCAGCTATGGTGTGTCAAAATGGTACTTAGTTCAAAAAATACGCCTTGTATTTCACCATTTTAGGCAAGTTATTCTGAACATCTCTTGGTAAATATATGTTATGGCACATCTGTGTGAGTACAAAGCAGCCTGTGTTCATATTCTGAATGACATACTCACAAATAACTGTCTAATCAGTTGCGTGCCAACGCATGGGCGACTGAAGTCTGAAGATTCAGGTTACGATCAATCATGAATTCAGTTAAAATTAAATCACAATGTGGTCAGGCATTTTATATTAAATCAGCAACTAAACATTCCAAAATTCTTATTATGGTAGATGTTAATGACAAATGTCATTTAATTATAGCACACATAGTTTCATCAATAATGAAAGAGAATACAACTCACATTTTATAAAAATCACTGAACTATTGTTTACATAAGTATAAGTTAAATCGAAACATCAAACGAAAAAAATAATTTTTATTGATATTTACTTCAATCTAAGCAAAAAGAAAAGACATGGAAACACATGAATTTAGGCATAGCATTATATAATATTATCTAAATAAACTGAGTAAAATTGTGAACTCAATAATTTGAGCAATGTAAATTTCCTATTACATAAAGTGCAGCAGATTATTGATAGCATAAATAAATTATTATTTTTTGCAGAATATAATTCTTTTTCCACAATTTGCCATAAAATTCACACAGTTCTATTTTACTGAGTAAATAGAGTTCTACAGACATTACAACCAATTCTACCATCACCTTGGCACCTAACATTACAAGATAGGGTGCAAAATTTTAACAAAATTTAAAATGGAATTTCTATTCACAGAGAAGGATTTTATCACATAGTTAGCTCACTAGTGTTACAATATCCCTTTGGAAAGGAAAGAGTGATGTGCTAGACTGCACCGACTATAGACCAATTTGCCTACTTTGCAACACAATGAAGATCTTTGAGTGCATTGTGGATGCAAGCCTTCAAGCATAGTTAAGACTGACCCAAATTACTGTGGTTTCATGAAAGGACAGGGTTGACTGACGCTATTCATGCCACAACTCTTTTGATGCACATAGCATTTTTGGAGCTTGAAAAGGCTTTCAGTAGAGTACCTAGAGATATAAGCTGTTACTCACTCAGACGGCATTGGGAACCAGAGGTAAAAATTAAATGGAACCAGCTACTACATCATATGGTCACCAGTTATGTTTGATGTGCTGTAGGATGTTCCGACTCTTTTTCGCATCAGTGTTGGTGATCATCTGGGATCAGCTTCGTCCCCACTCCTGTATATCCTCTGTCTTGACACCATTGCTGGAGAACTGCTCACTCCACACCCAGGGATATATCCTCCACACTGATGATATCATGGTCACCTGCGAGTCTCGACAAGAATTTGAACAAAAAATCCAACGATGAAAAACTTCCCTCGACTATTACAGCTTGCACCTTAATGTCTGGAAGACCAAGCAAATGGAATGTCGGGTTCCTAGTGATGGGTCTGTTAATATTGATGGCATTAAATATTACAAGTCATCCGATTTCATATATCTGGGAACAGAACTCTGTCTGGATAGTCAGACACACCCAGATGTATAAAAAAATACAATGCATTTAATGGGCTCCAATCACTGAGAAAACATGTCAGGGTCCTCTGCAATGGTACAGCCACATACTATATAGCAACGACACCTCGTTGGCGAGAACAGCACTCGACATAAGACTGGAGGGGCAAAGACGACGAGGGAGATCCAAGAAACACTGACTGGATACATCACGGCAGGACATGCGTCTAGCCAATGTCTCACCTGAAGATGCACAAGATCAACACAAATGAAAGAATCCAGAAAAGCACACCCTGCAAAGATGCCAAGAAGAAGTGAAATGTATTTTACCTCAATTTACAGGGCAAGGGAAAACCATAAAGAATTTTATAAAATCTTCACAACTTATTGGTCACTAATATATACATTATTTTATACTGTCTGAGGTTTTTAGGTGTGTGTGTGTGTGTGTGTTATAACAATGTTTTCTAGCATATAGAATTTTATGGATTTTTTATAAGACTGACAGGATCTTCTCATATGTCTACAAATATATGTTTTCTAGCCATATAATTAATATTATGCCTTACAGTGTAGCTAAATTATAACTTTACCTTACTCTCAAACTAATCTCCACAATCTTAAAAGGATAAAACTCCACACCAGTATAACAATATATGAATTTTATAGCTTATTGGTCACAGAAACCTAGGGATGCTCAAATTTACGAGCTGTTTTATGTATTTTGAACTTAAAAGAATCCTTAAACTATTTTCACAAAGTTAACAAGTGTAAGGACACTCAGCTGTATGAATTCTTTTATGTTTTGCAAGCTTAGTATTAGCAGTAAAACATTTACCACAAACTTCACAAGCATATGGCCGCTCACCTGTATGAATTCTTTTATGTACTACTAATTGATTAGCCCATGTAAATGTTTTTCCACAAATTTCACAAGTGTTAGGCCACTCACTTGTATGTATTCTTTTATGTATTACTAATTGATCAGACCGTGTAAATGTTTTTCCACAAATTTCACAAGTGCAAGGCCGCTCACCTGTATGAATTCTTTTATGTATTACTAAGTTTTTAGCCTGTGTAAACGTTTTTCTACAAATTTCACAAGTGTAAGGCTGCTCACCTGTATGAATTCTTTTATGTACTACTAATTGATTAGCCCTTGTAAATGTTTTTCCACAAATTTCACAAGTGTAAGGCCGCTCACCTGTATGAATTCTTTTATGTATTACTAATTGATCAGACCATGTAAATGTTTTTCCACAAATTTCACAAGTGTAAGGCCGCTCACCTGTATGAATTCTTTTATGATTTACTAAGTGATTAGCCTGTGTAAACGTTTTTCTACAAATTTCACAAGTGTAAGGCTGCTCACCTGTATGAATTCTTTTATGTTGTACAAGGCTCCTATTAGCAGTAAAACATTTACCACAAACTTCACAAACATAAAGACACTCACCTGTATGAATTCTTTTATGTTGTACAAGGCTCCTATTAGCAGTAAAACATTTACCACAAACTTCACAAACATAAGGCTGTTCACCTGTATGAATTCTTTTGTGTACTACTAATTGATTAGCCCATGTAAATGTGTTTCCACAAATTTCACAAGTGTAAGGCTGCTCACCTGTATGAATTCTTTTGTGTCATGTAAGGTTACTATTAGCAGTAAAACATTTACCACAAACTTCACAAGCATAACGCAGATCTATCTCAGGGATACTTTTATGAGTTATTAGGATGTCAGAATTCATAAAGGCTCTACACACATTCTGGAAGCATAAGGCTGCTGCAGATCATGAGCAGGAATGACTTGATGATACCTAGAAACAAAGTAAAACTGGTAAATTAGTATAATACCATTCCTATAGTTAACAAACTAATGGTAATTGTTAGAAAATCACACACCAGGTTTCTAATAATCTATATATAATATTAGAAGAACTTTCATTATACAGTTACTGCCCCACATCTACAAGATATGAAGTATATCACTATTTTATAGTTTTCATGCATTTTGTCATTTCTTTTCTATTCCATTATCTATAGATCATGTATGTAACTAACTATGTATATAATTGTTTGACTTTAGTAAGCTTGAGTAATGTGTAGAAAAATATATTTAAATTCTTACTCACAGCTCACTCCATAAATTTACTGAACACTATGCACTAATTATGCTATGTATCACAATTTTTATATCTCCTATCACACTCTTCAACTCTTTCCCATACACAAATGCCTGTAATCTAATAAAAAAACCTCTATATTTAATATATATTACCAGCAATACTTTTTAAATCTACAACTAGCAGAGTACTTGGCATTGCCTGGTCTAATCAGGACTCATTTACCCACACACTATTTTTATATTTCTGATGTGAATCATGCATGCTAAGTTTTATTAATTTGGCACCAGCCATTTTCAGAATAAAACTAAACATTGATATATCCAAACAATTCTCACGACGGAGTGAATTGGATGCTGCAATACAGAATGTCAGTTTATATTTTGTTCCAGGCTGCATTTCAACCCAACCATACCATGTGTTAAAGTTGCTGTTGAATAGTCAAAATATCTACTATCTGTGCATTAATAAATGTCACATACATAAATCTGTATCTGAAATATATCTGTTTCCTCCAGCATCATGTAGAATATACAGATTTTTCATGGGTTTTCACAATGTTTAAGTATAGGGTACAAGCTAAAATATGATGTACATATAATACATTTATTTTTGAATATTCTGGCATAACTTAAAAGAGCTGATTTATTTGGCGGGATTTAAAACTGTGGGTTTCTATAAACAACACTGGAAATTAAAAGGAGCAGGGATAAAGGGGGAAAGTGGTTGGGCTTTTGTAAACGTAATATAGACACTATTTTTTGGCTTGTTTTAGAGTATATGGGTGAAAAATTGCTTCAAAATTGGATAGAAACTGTAGCTTTGTATAAAGAATATTGACAGTAATTATGGGATGGAAACGGGGAGATTTGGTTTTTATAAAAACTAATAAGGACAAGTATTTTTCCCTTTGTTTTAAAGTATGCAAAGTTCTATCGAAATCAGAAAAAAATATTGGTTTACATACGAATTAAGGGGTATAAAAGGGGAAATTGGGTAGTTTTTGCTGGTCAGAAAACTTCTCCATGATAAAATACATATATATTCCAACTTTCATGGTGATCTGTCAAATGGTGTCGACTGTAGCCTTGTGAGAACATTGATAAAAACTGAGGAAATATAAAGGGGAGAGGTGTTAGGTTTTTCTGTTTATTTTAAAGTATATGTGTACAAGGTTCCAACGAAATCAGATAAAAAAGTGGTTTTGTATAAAAATTAAGGATTATAAAAAGGGAAAAGTGGTTTTGGATTTTTTTTGTCATAAACCTTCTCTATAAAAAAGAAATGCATGAGTCAACTTTCATCATGATTGGTCAAATGGAGTCAATGTCTATTAATCTCGGATATACTAACACCCTCTTGTATATATAAGATTTGATGTTCAAATGAAATAAGCTCTATATACAAACTAGGATCACTATGTTAGGCTTAATATCATTAATTGTAGTTTATATTACATCCATTATGCAGCACAATAGTTAAGTTATTCAATAATTTTCAATTTGCACCTCTGTGTAGAAAAAAATTCAGTCACTTTACTGAATATGTTGATCAAGCACACAGAGATCAAATTCATTTATTTTAGCAGCATCTCAGTAGGCAAGGTTATTTTCATAGTGCATTATAATTGCATAAATTGTCTTAATGTATCTGTAAATGATTAGGCAGCAAAACCAAAAATAGCCTGAATAATTACTCAGTTATAACAGCTATAGATGAAAATACTTATATATATATATATATTATAGATTACTTAATTAACAAAACATGAGGCATAGTGAATTTTCTATAGAATATAATATATTCAAATGACACTATACATTGTGTTGTTACAACTCTTACATTGTAAATAACCTGTAATACACATATATATTAGGGTGAATGAAATGATTTTAGTAAATGAGATTATATTTAAAGTAGTTTGCACATAATTTATACCAAGTTCTATTTCTTTATTGATACATGTTGCGGAGTAATTAAAGAAAAACAATTAATAAGTTTACTGTCAGTGTTATATAGTAATACAACTCTTTTATAGTGCAGAGTATTAATACAATGCTCTAGGGTACTATGCCCAGTGAACCTGCTGATACTGCATGATATTTCAGGGATCCAGTTTTCCAACGCCATCATATACATAAGTAGCCAGACATGGCAACTGCCTTGTACCTTTCTAGCCTGCCAGATAGCCAAACTCTCGAAAACAGCTTAGCAGCCTAGACCATATGAGCAACTTCAGCTATACTTCGTAGTGGAAACTGAAATGTTTCCCCTCATATTAACATCTATGATGTTTTCTCAATATGGACACTAACTGTTAGTTTCATTTCATTTATGCTGCCATGATGATAGTGGCATATTATGTCTATAATTATCAATTATCAATTGATCTAATATAATTTTCTGGTTTTAACTGTTTTCAGACCTTTAGAATCAATCTTTTCTAGCCACTAAATTACCACCACAGTAATAATGAGAATTCAGAAAAAGTGATGTCAGTCTCTTGCTAGATACTATAGACACCTGGTATAACTGACACTATGGATTATTAACCACTGAATGTGCTAATCACATTAATATTAAAGATCAGTTGTTATCAAGGGGAATGTCACAAAGTTTTTTTTCTGTAGGTAGCATGAAACCTGACCGTGTATTAATTTATGTTAAGTACAGCAGACTTTATTTCAATTTAAGGATCCACATATTTTGAATTAAAACTGTGTACTTTATCTACATTATTTTTAGTTTTATCATACTAACAGAATTTAAAGAAAATTGTTTAGTAATCTGCTTAAATAAAAATCCACAGTATTTGAGAACGTCATTTCAAATGATCCCTAGTCCAAGCAGGTCTTTTTATCCTGATCCTGATAAACAATAGCTTAAAATGAAATATAATTTCATAAGTATATGAAAGAAGACTCTATCATACTGGATATTAAGAATAACGTAAAATCAACTCTGTAAATATCGACTTTATGTAGAATGTGATATAAACAGTACTATATGAATAAATCATAAACAAACAAAAATGAATACCAAATGCCAACAGGATCAGTAATATTGTAAACTGTAAAATTGTAATAGGGATGTAAGGGTAATCAGCCTCTTCCTACCAAACGTCAATCTCTCCTTCACATGGAGCACTCTGTTTGCATGGATGAGGCTCTGGTGACTGAAATATATGTGGTATAAGGAGTCACCCACTGCTTGCCAACGGCTCCCTCATTAAGGGAAGAAGAGCGGGGAGTGCCTCAGGAAACCCTCTTGCTCTTGGACTTTGGAACAGCCCATAAAGGCAGATAAATAAGAAATAATCGTTGGCATGGGAATGCAGAAGGCAACAGGAAGCCGCTACGGGAAGCGCTAAGGGTATCCCAAAGATTTGTAATCCTCTTAATTCCTGTGTAAAATATTCCACAGGTAAAATAATCCCCCAATCTGATATCCAGGTGCAGACTGTTCACGGAGTAGTCATTAGAGTGGATAGAAACATTCTATGAGTCAGAGTGAGGAATTATAGAAATCTGATTAGGGCAGGTAGGTTAGAAAACTTAAAAAGGGAGATGGAACGACTTTAATTAGATATCATTGGGACTAGTGAGAATAACTGGAAGGATGCACAGGATTTCTGGTCTGGGAACACAGAATAATCAATAAAAAAGATGTAGGTGCAGTTACTGGTATAGAATTTGTAATGAATAAAAGAATAGGAAAATGGGTGAGATTAGTAACAGAATTATTATGATGATGGTAGAAACTATGCCTGCTCCAAGCACGTTAGTACAAGTGTATATAGCAATGTCACAGGAAGATGAAGAAACAGGGAAAATATACACTTAAATTGAAGAATTAATCCAAAATATGAAACGGGAGGAAAATCTACTAATCATTGGTGACTGGGAATGTGGCAGCTAGAGAAGGAAAATTGGTTAATGTAGTAGGAAATTTTGGTCTAGGGGAAAGATATGAGTGAGGAAGCAGGTTTATAGAATTTTGTAAAAAATATAAACTCGTCATGGGGAACACACTATTTAAGAACCATGCATGAAAGTTCTATATGTTGAAACAGCCCGGCGATACAGGTATATATCGTATAGATTATATAATGGTTAAACTGTACAGTATATCCGGAAAAATATGATCCTGATTTGAAGATGGTAGATGTGGGGCTAAAAGATAACTCTAATGGAGTTCAAGTGATGATGAATGGAATGGGTTGAGGAGAGAAATAATCAAAAGTGGTAAAGAAACATTAGGCTTTAGGGAACAAGCCACCTGGAAACCTTGGACCACAGAAGAAACTTTGCAGATGATGAATCAGAGAACAAGGAACAAAATTACCCAGAATGAAGCAGGGAGAAAGCAATACAGACAATTTAGAATTCAAATAAACAGTAAATGCAAAAAAGCAAAAGAAAAAAGCCTGCAAGAAAAAAAGTGAAAAAGCAGAAAATGAAATGGTCATAGGTAAAATAGATGCAGCATATAGGAAGATAAACAGAAGTTTGGAGAAATAAAGAGAAGATGTATACACATTAAAACTGCAGATGGGAAACATTTTAAGCACAGAAGGTACAATAAACCAAAGGAAGATATATAGAGAGAAACAATATTATGGTGTTGATTTGAAAACAGTGCACTGGAAAAAAAAGGTGATGTCAATTTCGATGATTTAGGATATCCTGTTTTACATGACATAATTTGATCAAGCTTTCAATGATCTGAAAACAAATAAGGCAGTTGGGATTTATAAGATTCCTGCAGATCTTCTGAAACTCCTAGGAGAAGAAGGAAGATAAAGATTACTGAAACTTATATCAAAAAATTATGAAACAGAAGAGATTCAAATTTATTTTAATATAAGTACTATGTTTACACTTCTGAAGGTAGCACAAGCTGCTAAATGTGAGAACTGCTGCACTATAAGTATGGCATTCCAGGCCTTAAAATTACTTATCAGAATAAGATATAAAAAAATGGTAGTAGAAGAGATAGTAGGTGAAGATAGGAGTATAGGATAAAACTGTGGAACAAGAGAAATGATTCTGGCCATAAGATTAATACTTGAAGTACAAATCCTGAAAAATAAGATACTTTTATGGTAATTGTTGATTTAGAAAAAAACTTACAGGATAGAAATTTTGAAGAAGTCAGGTCTAAAATATGGAGAAAGAAGATCCTGCTAATGTTTGGGACAACTCTAACAGCATGCACCGTAAAACAGGAGTTGAAATTATTCGAGTCATGGGTGATGGCATGAGCAGCTACTGGATGCTTGTGGTTCCGTGTGAACGCCGTCTGTCAGTGGCCAATTATTCTTATGGAAAGTGGATTTGGGGTCAAACATATATATGAAACCAGGCAGTGGTTTCATGTTAACTGGTATATTACATGGGAGGTTTTGCAGGTTGAGTGTATTTATATGTATCATAGCCTCCAGCCATTTCCTCAATAATTAAACATAGATTTGTTCTAATATACATTGAAGCTGTTGCCCCGCCTTTGTCACACAGTTCTCTCCTGGCCTCGAATCCGTCAATCGAATCTTACAACAGGGGCATGACTTCCTTCCCTTCTTTCCAGAAATGTGTACTCTTTTACCAAACATTTTACCAACTATCCCCCATACACGTTTCAGCAAACCAACTAACCTCACAAACATTTTGGTTCACAAATACCCTTCACAAATACCCTCCATCAGACTCTCCAAAAGTACCATATGGATCTTTTCTGTACAATAGACCTCACTGCTAAACTTGCAAAATGCATCCTCCCACTACAAGATATTCCAACCCTACCACAGGGGGACCTTCCCCCTCATTGGACATGCCACATGCTCCACAACACATATCATATTACAACTAACAAGCCACAACTGCACTAGTTCCTACATAGGCCTCACCACACAGCAACTCTCAGTCAGAATGAACTGCCACAGACAAATAGTTCACATCAGCAACTTATACCTCCCAGTACCACAACATGGCAATTAACACAATTCTAACAATCTCAATGACTGTTTCGCCGTGAGAGCTATCAGAAACCACTACTGGCTCGGAACTTCAAAGATGGGAACTTGCAAACCAAAATATCCTGGATACCAGACACCTAAATGACCTCAATCACTCAGAAAATTTTACCCTATGACCCACCACTCATTCTTATTAGTTTTATCATTTAACTAGTTACAAATTTCTTTCCAAATCATTTTTTTTTACTTATATACTGTTTGTTTTAATTTTCATGACCCTTTTGTTATATTATTAATTTTATCACCACCTGTGATATATATATAAAAACAATGAGCAGGAAAATGCTTTAAGGCAATAAATAAAACCCAACACTTACCACCGATGAAGGCGGCTGAGACGATGAAGACACAAAAAAAAAAAAAAAAAAAAAAAAAAAAAAAAAAAACGCAAGAGATGCGCAGTATTTTGCGGCGTAAAGCAGCCTTATACGTGCACGTAATTCACACGTTATGTGATAACCTTCAGCATGTGCACACCTCCCGAACCACATAACTAGATTTATATAACATGAATAAAGTGAAAATTGAAGTATTGTATATGTTCGTGTTCGTCATATCTGTTTTTCACTCGTTTTGATCAACTTTGGTGAGTGATGAGTCATTTTCCCTTTCTTTTGATATTTACATGTACACGTTTTACTAAGATAAATTTGTTATGTATTGTATCATACTAAATAATGATGTCTCTGAAATGTTTGAATTCTAAAATACTTAACCATATATATTTTAAAGCACAAAATATATTACGAATTCCCAAGTTTAACTAGATGAAAGTCTCAGCAATCAAAGATAAGGAAGTATCTATTCTAACATTTAAGTACAACCATGACTCTTAATATTAAAAGTAGTTACAGGTGTAGACAACAGTAAATGAAGTTAAATAACAAACTAATAACTGTACGCTCTTATACTCCTACAGTAAAAGTGTCTCAAGTACAATTATGAACATCTGTAATGATGCCCAATCTAATAAGCACAGAAAGGCTGTCAACCATCAGCAGCTATATATGCCAAAAATGTATCACAGGGATATCATGTGAAAATAGATCTTTTCAACTAAAATGCTTACGACTCCTGGTTGATGTGTTTATCGAATTTTGTTATCCCCAGTTAAACAGTTCTTGAGTGAAAGCCAAGAACAAAAACTGTATCAAGGAGACAATTTTAAAGAAGAGCAGTGAAAAGGATACTCTGGTGTACAATTCTTAGCAGTCAGTTTGCTTAATAAATATTATTGAAAAGATACAACAGATAAGCTCATGAAAAAACATTCAAAATACAGGGAACAAACACAAATGTACCTCAATTAATTTAAATCTTAAGAGGACATTTCAACAAAGGAGTCAATAAATCAGTGTATGGAAACAAAGAAATACATTACTATGGATGTCTCAGGGGGAACTGGATAGTCTATCATGGCTTCCATTTTTGTACAGATGAGAGACAGCTTACGAAGACTTTGCTAAACTTTCAGGGAGTACTACAGATACAGAAATATTACCATCACTAAGACCGTAAAACATAAAAACACAAAACTCTGCTTGTGGTGTAGTATTCTGGAATGTAGAAATGCCTCAAAGAATTGCAGAACTGTTGAGTAAAAATGATTTAATTGATAAGTTTTAGTTACTAGTGAAATGAAATTTTAAAAAATGGTCCGATAACAACATAGTATTCATCTATGTCAACCAGTGGCAAGATAGTGTGAAAGTGGATTTAAATCCATGTTAGATAATAAACACCATACAAAAAACACAGTGTAACACAATTTGTGCAAGTTGAATAAACCTTAAAAATTTTGAAACGTATCAGGAGAATACAACGTGATGGGCAAAGTGAAGCATGTTATCCCTTAATAACATTCAGCCTACATTTAATTATACACATAATATGAGTATTATAAGGTTTCTAGGATGAAGAAAGAGTTTAATTATTAATGTAATCATATACCGTACCCTAAAGTTGATCCTTCAGCACTATGATTAGCAGTGTCTGCCACCACCGAGTCTGTCAGCTGTGCGATGCCCGCAGCCAGCTGCGGTGGTGTCCTGCGTCCTGGGGGTCCTCCCGGGCCCCGGACCTCGACAGCTCTCTGGCCACATCAGCCCCACCACTGCCTCCACGTGCCGCTGCCTCGTGTCGTACAGTACTCGAGTCACTGTCTCTCGCCGCCTCCTGCCGCTGTCTCGCAGACGAGTCCCTTTCTCCCGTAGTGGTGTCTGCCACGGCCGAGTCCAGTAGCTGTGCAACACCTGTGTGGCCCACATCAGCCCCACCACTGCCTCCACATGCCGCTGTCTCAGGCTGCACGCTACACACATCACTGCTTCTCTCTGCCTCTAGCAGTGAGTTTTCTCCTCCTGTAGTGGTGTCTGCGCCTGCCGATACCAGTAGTTGTGTGACTGAAATGTCCCCCGCCGCCAGCTGTAGCGGCGTCCTGCCGGCCTTGTCCTTGCGGTCCGCCTGGGCCCCGGACCTCAAGAGCTCTCTCGCCACGATCAGTCCCCCCGATGCCTCCACACGCCGCCGCCTCGTGCAGCGCAGTCCACCCGTCACTCTCTCTCGCCGCCTCCAGGTCCGCCCCCGCGTCCAGCAGCATCCGCACGGCGGCGGGCTGGCCGTGCCTCGAGGCCACGTGCAGGGGCGTCGACGAAGCACTGTCGACAGCCAGCGTGGCCAGTCCCGGGCGGTGCTGCAGCGCCATCCGCAGCAGGTGCAGGTGTCCCGCCCGACACAGCGCACTCATGAGAAGTGGAGCTGCCTCTGGAGAGTCCAGCTGGCGCTTCATAACCTCCAGCTCACTGCAGCTGATGGCACCAGCCTCCAGGAGAGTCTCAAGGAACTGAGGAAACCGCAAAAGTGGCCTGGAAAGCACTTCCTCCTTCGACAAAGTGCTCAACAGAAGTTCTGCTGTCTCTTCCATTGGAGACCTGGGCAAAGAAAACACGTAATGCCAATGTATATCACACTTTAAAAACATCAATATCATCACTGCCCTCATAAATTCGTTTATCCTGCAGCTACAAACCCTTAAAAATTTAGGCTCATGTTAGCTCACTAGTCTTGGACTTGAACACGGATCATTTTATTTCTGTGCTGTGAGCAGTAATATTCCCTAATGTTAATGTAAAATTAGCAATCTCCTGTGGTATATCATACATTTATGTGTAGTGCTATTACTGTCTACTGTATCCATTGATAATTTTCTTAAACTAGCTTTGACCAGCATGCAATTGCAATGCCTCTTTTTCTTTGTAATATGGGTACGTATCTATAAAACACGCACATTTACATGTTCAAAATAAATTATACACAATGATTTTAGTGCTTCGGATATACAATATTTTTGGTTTTTCGTTTTCTGCAAAAAGCGACCCGTAGTTTTTATTCAGTTTTGATAGAGGTGTGATACCTCAGAGGTTTAACTGTTCATTTCAAACATTTTCTGGTATGCTCCAAGCTTCAAATTCTGGCGGTAGCAGGAATTTTTAAGAGTTGTATATGATCAGTTCCTTAGTATGCCACCTTCAATGGATCTAACCAACCTTCAAGTTGTGGACTAATTTACTTTGTTTTTCTTTACTTTAAACCAAAGAGAAAAATACTGTCTACCATATTTCTCACCTACTGGATATGAAAGTTCTAATGATTTATGCCTTTTAATTGGATTGTAAAAAAAAATCCTCCATCAGTATCCACACTGGCAGATTTCCATACCAATACAATAAAAAAAAACAACGGAAAAGTTGTTTGTGTAAATTAGTATTAAGTGGAGAGAAGGGGAAGAGTGAGTGCAGTTTTGTAAACTAAATGTAAACATCATTTTTCATTTATTTTAAAACATCTGTGCACAAAGGTCCTTTAGGATCTGTTAGATTTTTAAATTTCAAGTTTCAATTTCTTGGTCAGTAACTGTCCAGTTGGAATCAGTCCAATGCTATTTAATAGGAAATTTTATTGGCTCTCAGAATATCCCTATGCACTCTGGTTACTTTCCCTACTAGTTTCGAGATATTTGCAAAAAGACTGAATAGTTCGAAGTGTACATTTTTTCTTAGGCAGAGTGGTGGGTATTTGTAAACTAAATGCAGGAAATATTTTCTCATTGTTTTAAAGTAAACATATGCAAAGTCCTATCACAATTGGATACAAAGAGTGGGTTTGTATAAAGAATATTTGCAAAAATTAAGGGAGCATAAAGCACAAGGGTTTAATTTTGCAAACCAAAAGTAGACAGTATTTTTTCTTTGTTTTAAAGTGAAAAAACTAACTTAGTCCACAACCTAAGGGTACTAAGCCATTGGTTATATACAAGTCTTAAAAATTCCTGCTTCCATCAGAATTCGAACCTATGACCGGACAGAGTGTAAGAGCCTTAACCCATAAGCTACCAGACAGTTATGTCTTTTTAAATAATGGCGAGCTAAGTACTATAAAACCCAGATAAAAACTATAGGTTAGTATGAACAACGTTGGCAAAATATGAGGGCTTGCTTAAAGGAGGAGAGGGATTACCATTTTGCAAACCAAATATAGAAAGTATTTTTACCTTTGCTTTAAATTAAAATAAAACTAACTTAGTCCACAACCTGAAGGTTGGCTGAATCCTCCCGAAGGAGGCGTACCAACCCATTGCATCAGAGGCAGGATGGCCAGTTCCCTTTCTCTGGGAACTACAGTTTAATGTGGAATACGAACCATGGAACGTCCGGACATTATTCAGATGATCAAATGTAACTCCTAAAAACTCCTGCTCCTCCCTGGATTTGAAACTGCAGAAACTTCTGTAAGTAATTGCATTCACTATTCAGCTGCAGACTGTTATGTTTTGAAGCATACGTGTGGTAACTACTACCGAAGTTAGATTTAAACTGTGGGTTTGTATGAACAATGTTGGCAAAAAGTAAAGCGAGGAGGTGGGGTAAGGAATACAATGATTTCTTTTTGGATACTAAACGCAAAAAAAATCTAACTTATTCCAAATTTCGAAAGTTGGCTGGTCTTTCCTAAAGGTGTACTAAGCTACTGTGTCACAGGTAGGATGGAAAAGATCTAGGGTAATATCTAGATCGCGATACCACTGCAACCACTTACCGCCTCCCGATGTAAACACTTCCCGATGGAGAGAGTATGACGTCACTGTGTTTCTGTGTGACGTGTTCAGCCTTCGATCGATTTGAGAAATTCACGTTAGGCCATAGAACGTAACCAATACTACTGAGATTAGATGGACCTATAATGCAACATTGCCACTAATATTATTATAATATGTACAACATTCCAAACTGATAATGGATATCGTTCATTAGCGTTAACGTTATTAGTCACAATTCCTTTGATTCCGTTCTTCTATATTTCGTCGCATGCTATTAAAATCATTCATACGAAATAAAATATTTATAAAAACAAGATTTCGTCAATAACCGTTTGCGTTTAGGCTGAAACGTAGCCTGGACCATACTAACAATGATAGATACGATTTGGAAATTGGGTTTCAGCAATATCGTGTGCGACGGTTACGTTTCACTATGGTCCAGGCTGCATTAAGATGTAAACAACGATAGATACGACATTAGGTATCCGCAATAAGGTGTTTGATAGTTACGTTTCAGTGTGGTCCAGGCTGCATAAAAACCTCATCGCAAATTCCTGTACTACAGGTGCAAAATTAATGATTTCTCGATATAAGACGTATTAGTGATGGACTACTTTCCGTGGAAGGCCCCGTTAGTGACATTTAAAGCTGCGAGCGGAACGTATACGTCACATTCAGCATCGTAGTGACGTCATACTCTCGCCATCCGGAAGTGTTTACATCGCGAGGCGGTAAGTGGTTGCAGCGGTATCGCGATCTAGATATTACCCAAGATCTATACCTCTGGGACCTACAATACAATGTGGAATCCAAACCACAGATCTATGATCAAATACCACACTTGAAAGATTAGGCTTCCACCATGATCTAAACGTCTCAACTTTCGAAAGTAAGTCCATTATCCACTGAGCTACCAGAACAATCTATATTAAAGCACATGTGTGTTCAGTACTACCAAAATCAGATAAAAGCTATGGGTTTGTATGAACAACGTTGGCATAAATTATGGGTGGGTAAAGGAGGAGAGAGGTTAGGACTTGTAAACCAAATGCAGACAGTATATTTCTATTTGTCTTAAAGTATACATATAAACTTTTTCATCAAAACAGGATAAAAACTGTGTGTTTGTATGAAGAATATTGTCAAAAATTTTGGGAGTGGGTGTAAAGGTGGAAAAGGGTGAGTTTTTGCAGACAAATGTGGACAGTATTTTTCTGTTTGTTTTAAAGTTCACGTGTGCAAAGTTCCATCGATATCAGATAAAAACTGTGGGTTTGTTTGAATATTTGAAAAAATTGAAGGGGTGCGTGGGAGAGAGGGTGGGTTTTTAATCATTTTGGTCAGAAACCTTTGGAGGCACACACAGAATAACTCAAAAAGGTTCATGATAACCAAATAAATGGTATAGAAATGCATAGAAGACAAGAAACATTCATTTTAATATATTGTATATGGGGATATCATGAATTATGAGCTCTCATATTGTAAGTTGAGAAAGTCAGTGCAAACAAATGACAATTACAAACTATTAAGTGGAATCATATTAGGCAATCATGCTGTTCATGGTTTTAAGGCAGTTTTCTATTTAGCTTTGTTAGTTTGCATTCTGAAACACAAACTGTAGCTTTAAAAAGCTTACAAATTTCTCAGATACATGTAACATCATCCCTCGTTTAGATTGTCTTTTAAATACTTTGTATTGTTAGGCCATAAGGCCCAAGAAGAAAGGGAAGGGCTACCAAGCCTGGCAACATATTTGGGGACAGCCATATAAAATATTACACTGTTACAAAGCAGAAGAAACAGCAGACACCAAAATACTGCAAAGTTGTATGAACTATGTATGACAAACAATAAACAGCCAGCATTCCAAGGCTCAACAGTAAAGCAAATACGAACAGTAAAATCAAATCAGAATGTGACAAAAATCAAATCCGATGCTGTAAAATATACCAGTTCCAACGTGCGTCAAATTATTTTTTTAACCTCAACAACTAAAAAAATGAAATTAAAAGATATTACCTGATGTAAAACCACTGGCATATGTAATGAGGTGTAACACAGTTTCGTTTATCCTTTTCTTAGTTTATACAAGTATTTATCAGACACTAACATTGTCCTGACAAATACATATTTAATATATTTATAAAAACTTCACATGCAGCTTCAACTAAGTATAGACAACTACAAATCAGTATCTTAGCAACATACAGCTATCGGAAAACCATTAATAAATACAGACAAAACAACAAGATACAAAATCAGGATACTGGACGAATACAAAAAAATTAATGTTTTCCCTCAGGAAGAATGCCTTTGTTTACTAAACCACAATGTAAAGAGTTCCACATCGATGCATTGTAATGGTCAACTACTGTTAAAACAACTTCAACAAACTTAAAATTATTGATAATTACATTCATACTTTCTGTGCAGAAATTTGCTCATATGTTTCTACTGATGAAAGAGTAAATATTGAAGGTATGTGGAATATTTAACTGATACGTATGAAAGCATAATTATAACTTATGTTACACATGTGAAAAGGGAAAATGAGTTAATTTACGATTGGAAAATGCCAATACCATAACCAATACACACTTTTCGAGTAATGATTGGGGACACAACGAACTTTATTTCCCTGAATTGTAAAAAGGAACAGCCGACTCCACAAAGACTATAAAGATAGGAACATACCTGCTGACTAATGGATTCAACATTTACTGCTTCCACACTACTTCCGTCACTCGTGTTTCCAACGCTACACCACGCCTTAAGCCACGAATCAGCTGACGACAGGACAAATGCAAAGATACTGCCCGCCCAAATGTGAACATTCCTCTCTTGGTTTACTGTACGAATTTACATTACGCAAAACAATGGGTAATTATTTCCTATTTCCCTTCTATCCCCAATTATTACAGATGCAATAAAAAAAATCGCGATCACACCAGTAAGGAACTAACGGCGAAATTGCTGCAAACATTTCGTATAAACGAAATATTTAATATGAACCTGTACAATTTGTAGCTTTAGTGATTGCTGTAATTCAAATTAGTGCCATGCCACCAATTCACTAAAGCCACTGAGTGGAACTCGCTTAATTATTGCAACAGTTGACCACGGTGTGACAAAATTAATTTATTTTTCTTATTTTGATCCCTAACGTCAACTAAATAGTCTTCTTCACAGTTTAGCTCGAAGGTTTGAAATATTCAGTACTCATTAGAGAATAATAGATATTATGAATGGATTACCAGTAAAACTTCTTGTACAATTCAGGAATTTTAACATCTGTAGCAGAGTATGGATCTCATCATGTTCTGTTTTCCTTCCATCCCCAATTATCACAAGTACAATAAGAAAGATCACTATCACAGCAGCAAGAAACTAATGGCGAATGTGCTGCAAATATTTCTTATAAACGAATTATGTTTTTACATGTTAGCATAAAATTTCTAGCTTTAGTTATTGATATAATTTAAACTGAGATTCTATGTTAGCTATTTACTAAAGCGACTGAGTGCAGCCACATTTAGAACTCGTACATTTTTTTGGATACCGGTAGTTATTATCAATATCATCATTAATTTAATTGCAATGGAGCTAATAACACTCCAGTGGCAATTTCCCTAGTCATCTACTTAGCATATACTGTATATATATATATTCTTTTATATGTGGAATGTTAAATTCCTCTCCCATTTACTTTTCCGATTTACAAATTTTAATTTTAAATTCCTTAGAATTGAGTCGAAAACTACACACCAATCAGTTTGACATCAGGTGCAGGTAAATTAATCAAAAGATTGGTATGCAACCACATCAGAACTATATGTGAGGAAGGTAAAGTGGTTTTGAAGTAGACAACATGGGTTCAGGCAAGGATATTCATGCGAATCTCTGTCGGTGGCATGGAGGAAGGAATATTCCTTCCTCCATGGTCGGTGGGATATATGCAATATATTTCGGATGAAATGGACAGGGGAGGCCAAATTGATAGTGTAGCACTAGATCTGTCAAAGGCTTTTTCTTATAGAGCTAGCCATATAATGGTAATAAATAACTTAAAAACTAGTCTAATTGATGAGACAGTGATTTGCTGGGTAGAAGAATTTTTAAAAGGTAGAAACAAAACGTTGGGGTAAGAAATACAGATTCAAAAGAAGTGGAAGTAAAAATGGGAGTGCCACAGGGTAGCGTATTGGGACAACTGCTATTATTTATTATAATTATTAATTTAATTGCGATGGAGATAACGCTCCGGTGGCAATTCCCCAAATCATCTAATTACCACATTTTATATAATTTTTTAAAAAAATTCTTTTGTAGTTGCAGTGCAAAATTCCTCGCCCATTCTCTTTTCCGTTTTACAAATTTTAATTTTAAATTCTTCAAGCGTTTTTGGTAAATTATTCATCACTTTATAATTTGTTCCAATCCCTGAAATCCTTACCAACAAAAGAATTTTTTTCCAATCCCTTATGCATGAAACGGAGCGCCAGCTAGGTGTCAATGTCGCCTTTCTTCGTCCATCCAAAATTCCCAATTCTTTGACCACTATCTCTCCAAGCCCCATCACCAACATATGCCCTGTACATTCCCAGCACTTTCTTCAACTTGCTCCTTTTCTCCCAATACAGCTCCTTTAACATATCAGTCACTGACTGGGTCCTGCAGTAATCTGCACAAGCAGATCTAGCTGTTATTCTTTGCACACCACCCAACTCTTGCATTTGATGACCAAAATGTGGGACCCAAATTACAACATTATATTCAACCATTGGTCTGATCAAGTTTTGTAACCCAATTCCCTAACTTCTCTGGTACATCCTCTCAACACCCTTCAACAAACAATTCTGACCCCACCCTAAAATCATGATTAACTTTCAGTTTTTATTTGTGTACCTAATAAGCTGACTCTTCTTGGCATTTATCTTCATTTCATGCTAACCTACGCATTTAGATATTCTATCCAGGTCACCCTGCAGCTGTTCACATTCGCCTATTTTGATCCTATTGAATATCATTATATCACCTGCAAAAACCTGAATTCTGACCGAAACGCATGAACACAGTCATTCGTTGGAATAATTAACAGCAATGGTCCCAAAACATTACTACCCTGTTGCACTCCCTTCCCCCTCAGTGTATTTCCTACTCTAACACTTTGCTATCTGCCTTTTAAGAATTCCTCTACCCATCAAGTAACTGTTTCATCAAATCCAATAGACTTTAATTAAAACCATTCAATGGCTCACTCTGTCAAATGCCTTAGAAAGATCTAGTGAAACACTATCAACCTGGCCTCCCTTGTTCAATTCTTCAGAAATATCTTCCATATTGCCAACCAGCTGAGATTCACATAAATATCCTTGCCTAAAGCCATGTTGTCGATCTGAAAACCAGTTTCTTTCCCCACAGACATTTTGGTCATAATTTCATATAAATCTCTCCATCACTTTGCCTATCACTGATCTCAAACTAATTCGCCTGTAATTTTCAACACCATTTCTAACCCCTCCTTAATGAAGCGGTTATCGCGTGACTGTTATCTTACGAACTGGTTATAAATATAAAGAATTCAATCCTTTCGATCCAAAATGATATTGTTTATTATTCACAACTCATATTCCTTTGGGAACTACATCAGACTTATAGTATTCGAAGATGCAAGGTTCTTCAGCAATGAAATGGTTTCAATGCAACCGATCAGTCTTTATGTCGCTAACCTCTAGCTATCTCTTGAATTCTGATCTCCATGGCAACTTACATTTCTTTTCTATAAGAGTAAATATATCGATTTTTGTTTACTCTCACGGCACAAAAATATGGTTTTCTTATGAAATATTTCTGTTCTGTCACACGGTACTACTATCGCTCTTTTCCAATCCTCTGGTAAGCAGCCAGACTCCAGACTGATTGTAAATAAAATTTCAGGGTGAGATACAATATCCCACAATCTTTAATAACTCTATAGTAATATTATCTACACCAGCTCCTGTATTTTTGTTATGTTTTTAGCTTTCTGATTTCCTTTATAATTTCATGAGAATTTATTTCAGATTTTGTAGTTTCCTCATTTATAACTTAGGGAGACTCTCCACTGATTGATTCGCCTTTGCAGGATGATAGTCCCTAGTGGTTTCACTAAACCAGTCACTCAATATCTCTGCAATTTTAAAATCCTCAATGACTTCAACTCCGTTTTCATCTACAATAGTCTCAATACCTTTCCTTCCTCTCTGTTTCGTAATATAGCCATCGAAATTTCTAGATGCATCGTTGAATGGTCCTCCTGCACCAATAATATTCTTCATAAACACATCCTTTGCTTGTAGCTTTGCTCTTGTTAGTTGCTTGTTTTGTTGTTTTGTCTTCCTGTCTCATAACTCCCGTCTCACTAGTCTCTTTAAAGTTCACACCTTCCATATGTTCTGTATTTCTCTTTATTATCTGCTTTGCAATAAATATTTCCTTTTCCTTTTTTTACTATCTAAGGGAGGTCAAATTGATAGTGTAGCACTAGATCTGTCTAAGGCGTTTGACAGAGTAAGCCATAAAATGGTAGTAAATAAGATTAAAAACCATTGGAGTGGATAAGAAAGTCGTTTGCTGGGTAGAAGAATTTTTAAAAGGTAGAAAACAGAAAGTTAGGGTAGGAAATGTAGTATCAAAAGAAGTGGAAGTAAAAATGGGTGTGCCACAGGGTAGCGTATTGGGACCATTGCTATTAATTATTCTAATGAATAATTGTGTTGATTGTTTACTATCTGAAATTAGATTGTTTGCAGATGACATGATGCTGTATAAAAGAATCAAAACGATAGAGGACTGTAAACAGTTGCAGGGTGATCTGGACAGGATATCTAATTGGGTTGGTAAACATGGAATGAAGATAAATGCAAAGAAGAGTCAGTTTATTAGATACACAAATAAAAAACAAAAGGTTAATTATGAATATAAGGTGTGGAAAGAATTGCTTGCTGAAGACTTGAAATGTAAATATCTTGTAATTACTTTTGATAACAAACTTAACTGGGCAGGACACATAGGACAGGTGGTAGGAAAAGGTTTCAAAATTCTGCACTTGTTGGAGAGAGTGATGAGGGGATGCACGAGAGAAGTAAAGGAATTGGGTTACAAAACTTTGGTCAGACCATTGCTCGAATATGGTAGTGTTGTATGGGACCTACATTTTGAGTATCAAATACAGGAGTTGGAGAAGGTGCAAAGAAGGGCTGCTAGATTTGTTTCTGGATATTACCACAGAACGCAGTCAGTAACAGATATGATAAAAGAGCTGGAATGGGACTCATTGGAAGACAGAAGGAGTATCAAGAGGGTCATGGGAGTGTACAAGGCGTATACTGGCGATGAGGCATGGAAAGATACTGTGGTAAGAAATAAAAGTAATGCATGGAAGATTAAAGATGACCATGACCACAAGCTTGCACTCGATTTGACGGACAATGGTTTAGGAAGATTAACTTTTTTAGGTAAGGGTGTCAGGTAGTGGAATAAGTAACCAAGAGAAATAGGGCATAATTTACAACAAAAAAAGTTGAAAGAATTTAAAATAGAAATATGTAGAGGGATATCGGTAGCAATAGGAATCTATACATATAATAAGCAAGTTTGTCATATATGACGTCAACTGTCACGTTATGACGTCACATGTCATGTTATGACTTCACTGTATGACGTCGCACAATGACGTCATGCTTTACACCATTGTTCTTGGTTATGCACGTTATTTAATAACATTTCTTAGCACCTGCGAATAAATTAACAGACAAAATAGACATTTCAGTCTTTTGATGCTCATATTAACATAATATTTTTTCGGGAAACAGAAGTATTCCTTAAAATATTTGTCCATAGATATGTAAGATGAAAGTTTTAATTTTCGAACATCATTGTTAGTGTAAGCTTTGGTTAGATTGTTACTTGGCATGGGTCAGAATTACAACTGGCATTTGACGCTGCAGCAGAGGGCATGAATAATTTAGGGTTTTTTTAAAAAATAATTTAGACAGTGCCCTATTATTGAAATTATTAAATCGTTTGAACGGAAATAGGTGCACACTGATCAAGAACTGTGCAGCCTACAGTGCAATTGAAACAAATATTTCGTGGCATAATGTAAGTTTATAAAATTTACTTTTGTATTCTCTGCTTTCACTGAGTAATTATACTGAGGCTATAATTTCCAAAACATGTAACTATGTGAGCTAATCAAACGTTGTAATGTAGCTCTGAATCACGGATAACAAAAAAGAAAGGTGTAACAATTCTTGAAGATTTTGATCACGTTTATGTAGTAATACGTTTTTAATACACCCATCAAGGTAGTATATAAAGCACAAACTTCAAGCAAAAAAAAAAAAAAAAAAAAAAAAAAAAAAATATCTGCTGTAACTTTACGCACT
>JARYHS010011664.1:0-16452 GCA_031002005.1 Vandiemenella viatica
AACGAGAGAATAAATGTTGAGGCGAACATGGCTGGCTCCTGAGATATAACTCCACATCATGTGTTAGTGCGTGATTGGCACTTTAGCGTTGACATCTCACCATGTGCAGGTGCGTGGTTGGCAGCAAACATGTTAAGTGGATACGTGTATCGACAAAATATGGACAAAAATAAAATAAATGAAAGACAATATTTTTTTTGAATTAAATTAATATTGAAAAATTTTATTCTAATTCTTTTGGATTAACAATATTTTCGGTCTTTCATTTTCTGCAAAATAGATCCTATATTTTTATCCAGTTGTAATAGCACTTAGCAAACCTACGTTTAAAAATAGAGCAGTGTGGTAGATCAGTGGTTAAAGCTGTTTATTTCAAATGTTTTTTGGTCTAGTGACAGGTTCAAATTCTGGTGGAAGCAGAAATTTTTAAAGAGTTGCATATGATCAATTGCTTATTACGTCCCCTTTCAGTAGGATCTAACCCACCCTCGGGTTGTGGACAAAGTTTTTTTTTTTTCTATTTAAAACAAAGATAAAAATACTGTCTACAGTGTTTCTTTGAAAGTTCTAATGTTTTATCCCTTTTTAATGGATTGTAATAAAAATTCTCCATCAGCATTCACATCGATACAAAAACTGGAAAAGTTGCTTTTATAAATTAGTATTAAATAGGGGAGAAGGGTAAGAGTGTGTGTAGTTTTTTAAACTAAATATAAACACCATTTTTCATTTATTTTAAACATCTGTGTGCAAACCTCCTTCAGGATTGGATAAAAACTGTAGATTTGTAAATTTTTAAGTTTGAATTCCTTGGTCGGCAACTATGCAGTCAAAATTAGTCGGACAGTTTGACATGAAATATTATTGGCTCTCAGAATATCACATATATCCCTATCTACTTTGGTTATTTTCCCTACCTCTATCAAGATATTTGCAAAAAGACTGAATAGTTCCATGTGTAATTTTGCTTCAGGGAGAGTGGTGGGTTTTTGTAAACCAAATGTAGGAAATATTTTTCTCGCTATTTTAAAGTAAACGTATGCAAAGTTACATCAAAATTGGATACAAACAGGAGGGTTGGTATAAGGAACATTTATATAAAATAAGGGGAGTAAAGGAGAAGGGTTGGATTTGGCAAACAAAATGTTGACAGCATTTTTCTCTTTGCTTTAAAGTAAACAAACTAACTTAGTCCACAACCCAAAGGGGGCACACCAAGCCATTGATCATATACAACTCTTAAAAATGCCCGTTTCCACCAGAATTGGAACCTGTGACCAGACCAAGACACTTTTGAACATAAGCGCCTTAACCACTATGACAGCAGATTTACATTTTTTTAAGTATAGGTGTGCTAGGTATTATCAGACCTGCATAAATACTACAGGTTAGTATTAGCAACACTGGCAAAAATTGAGGGTTGGCATAAAGGAGGAGAGGGGTTAGCTTTTTGTAAACTAAACATAGACAGTATTTTTCTGTTTGCTTTAACATAAAGAAACTAACTTAGTCCACAACCTGAAGGAGGTGCACTAACCCATTGTATCAGAGGCAGGACGGCCAGTTCCTTTCTTCTGTGACCTACAGTTAAACGTGGAATCTGAACCATGGAACGCCTGGGTGTCGTTCAAATGATCAATAGCAACTCCAAGAAATCATTCCTGCTTTCCCCTGGCTTCAAAACTGTGACCTAAGACAGAAAAATGAGTAATTATGTTAACTATTCAGCTACAGACCGTTTTGTTTTGAAGCATAAGTGTGGTAAGTAGTATCAAAATCAGATAAGAGATATGGGTTTGTATGAGCAATATTGGCATAAATTATGGGTGGGTAAAGGAGGAGAGAAGTTAGGACTTGTAAACCAAACACAGGCAATATTTTTCTATTTGTTTTAAAGTATACATATACACAGTTTCATCAAAATTTGATAAAAACTATGTGTTTGTATGAGGAATATAGTAAAATATTTAGGGAGTGGGGGTAAAGGTGGAAAGGGGCGGGTTTTGGAGCATAATTTTACGGTTTGTTTTAAAGTTCCTTTGCAGGCACACACAGAATAACTAACCAAAGTTTCATCATAATCAGATGAATGGTATAGGAATGTATATAAAATAGAGGTGGTTAGGAGTTTCAAGTACCTAGGGGAATGGATTGAATGGAACAACCTTGAAGGTAAAACAAGGGAAGCGAGAAGGACCAAAATGGAATTAGCCTTCCAGAAGATCAAAAACACTTACAATAAGAAAAGCCTCTCTTGGAACACAAAGATAAGACATTACAACACAGTAATTAAGCCGGAAGCACTCTATGCAGCAGAGACACTAATCATGGGGAGGAAAGGACAAATGGAGAAATTGGAAATCAAAGAGAGGAAAATTTTGAGGAAGATCATGGGTCCCCAAATTCCAGAATAACAAACAAGTTTTCTACAGAAACGAAGTCCCCTACGCAAAGTCCGAGAGACTCTCGGAAACCATGAGAAAAAAAAGGATTGATTTCTATGGACACATATTCCGAATGAATCCTAACAGATTAACAAAAAAATCTTTGACTTCTTTTATAAAAAAAGACTAAGCCCAACTGGTTTAAGGAAGTGGAAAAGGATCTGAGAGAACTCCAGATTACCAAAGTGATGTTAAAGAATGGTAAAGCCAAGACCATGACCAAAGACAAATGTAAGAGGTTCCAAGTTGCGATAAACACCAGAAAACCGATTCAAATATCAGAAGAGGAAAGAAGGAAGAGATCAGATAGAATGAAGAAATACTGGGAGAAGAAGAAAACGCAAGCATCCAAGAAGTGATTGATCTAACGTACCCCAAAGATGGGTCATTCGGGGAAAAAAAAAAAAATAAAAAAAATGAACATTTATTTTTTATACATTATATGAGGATAACATGAATTATGAAACTTCTTAATGTAAGATGGGAATAGTTAGTGCAAGCAAAGTTAGTGTAAACAAATGTCAATTACAAACCATTAAGAGGAATCATATTAGGTGATCATACTGGTCATAGTTTTAAGGCAGTTTTCTACTTTCATTTAGCCTTGTCAGTTTGCATTCTGATACACAAACTGTAGCTTTAAAAAGCTTACAAATTTATCAGATACATGTAACATCATTCCTCAGTTTAGATTGTCTTAAAAAAAAAAAAAAAAAAAAAAAAAAAAAAAAAAAAAAAAAAAAAAAAAAAAAAAAAAAACTTTATGTGGTTAGGCTGTAAGGCTCAAGCAGAAACGGATGTGAAGTTTCATCAGACAGGGCTGCCAAGCCTGGCAACCAATTTGAGGATAGCCACATAAAATATTACGCTCTTAAAAAGCAGAAGAAACAGCAGACACGAAATAGTTATATGAACTATGGAGTATGTGTGGCTGAAACAATAAAAGCTCAACAGTAAACAAATATCTACAGTAAAATCAAATCAGAATGTGACAAAGATCATGTGCTGTAAAATTTATGAAGGAAAAACACCAGTTCTAACATGTGTTAAAATAATTTTTTTTACCTCAACTACTAAAAAATTGACACTAAAGGATATATAACCTGATAAACCACTGACATATGCAATGAAGTGTAACCCAGTTTCCTTTATCATTTTCTTGGTTTATACAAGTATTTAGAGATACTGACATTCTCATGGCAAATAAATGTTTAATGTATTTATAAAAACTTCACATGTAACTTTCAACTAAGGGAAGAGGGAAAGATATTAAAGAAAAAACTATAGACTACTAAAAATCAGTATCTTAGCTACATACAGCCATCGGAAAACCATAAACAAATACAGACAAAACAACAAGATACAAAGTCAAGGTACAGCATGAATACAAAAAATTCAAAGTCTCCGCTAATAACAGGAAGAATGCCTTTGTTTAGTAAATCACAATGTAAAGAGCTCCACATCGATGCAATGTAGTGGACAACTACTGTTAGAAGCACAAACAACTTCAACAAACTTAAAATTCTTGAAAATCACATTCATGTTTTCTGTACAGAAATTGGCTCGAATGTTTCTAGTGATGAAAGAGGAAATATTGAATGTATGTAGAATATTTAACTCATACGTATGCAATCATAATTACAACTAATGTTACACTTGTGAAAAGGGGAAATTTACGATTGTACAATGCCAATCCCATAAACAATACACACTTTTCCAGTAATGGTTGGGGGCATCAACGAACTTTATTTGTGTTAATTGTAAAAACGAACACAGGAACAGCTCAATTCCACGAACACTATAAATATAGGAACATACCTCCTGACTGATGAATTCCACATTTTCTACTTCCGTCACTCGTGTTTCCAACGCGATATTCCAATACCACAGCCAACACACGCATTAAGCCACGAATCAGCTGACGACAAAGAGGACAGACGCAAAGATACTGCCCGCCGAAAGGGAACAATCCACTCTTGGTTTACTGTACGAATTTAAATTACCAAATACAATGGGTAATTATTTCCTACCTTTCCTTCCAACCCCTAAATTTTAGAGACACAATTAAAAAAAAAAAAATACGATCACACCGGTAAGGAACTAACAGCGAATAAACTGCAAATATTTCATATAAACGAAATATTTAATCTGAAATTGTAAAATTTGTAGCTTCAGTTAGTGATATAATTTAAATTTGTGTTAGATGTCACCAATTCACTAAAACCACATTTGGAATTCATTCAGTTATTGCAATAGTTGACCTCAGTGTGACGAAATTGGTTTATTTTGCTTATTTTCAATCCTTAACGTCAACTGCAATAGTCTTCTCACCAATCCAGCTCGTCTGGTTGAAATATTCAGTAATCATTGGTGAATAATACCTAAATATTATGTAAGGGATGATCAGTTAAACTTTCTACTCTATAACTCAGGAACTTTTGGTTTGGTAGTAGAGTAGTAGCAAAAATACGAAGCACAGTAGATTAAATATAGAAATAGTATTGGATGCAATAGGAGAGTAAGTGATTTCTGCTACTTGAGAAGCAAAATTACAACCGATGGCCGAAGCAGGAATGATGTTAAAAGCAGAATAGCACTAGCAAAAAGAGCCTTCATGAAAAAGAGAAATCTTTTAGTTTCAAATATTGATCTAGGAATTAGAAAGAACTTCTTAAAACTCTATGTGTGGAGCCCAGCACTTTATGTTAACAAAATAAGGAATACCGGAAAAAAATAAAATTGAAGCATTTGAAATGTGGTGCTACAGAAGAATGCTGAAAATTAAATGGAAAGACAAAGTACTGAATGAACGATTTTTGGAAATAATTGGTGAGGAAAGAAGTTTGTGGAAGAAGCTTACAGAAAGAAGAGACAGGCTGGTAGGTCATATTTTGAGACATGCTGGATTAGTTAATTTGTTAGTGGAGGGAACAGTCGAAGGTAAGAACTGTAGAGGAAGACAGAGATTAGAATATATGAAGCAGATAATTGAGGACGTGGATTGTAAGGGGTATGTAGAGATGAAGAGGTTAGCACAGGATAGGAAGGGATGGAGGATTGCATCAAACCAGTCGAAAGACTGACGACAGCAAAAAAAAAAAAAAAAAAAGCATATTATACATGGACATTAATGATCCAATCATGTTCTATTTCTATGATTGTTGTGTGGTAGTAGTAATGTGAATGTTGATTTGCAAGGGAGGGCAGCAGGATTTGTTTATAGAAATGTAAAATATAAAATTAAATATTTAATTAAATTGCTACGATGGCAATTTTCCTACACACCCGTCTTCTCCTTTTCCTGCACCCACCTACATTTGCCGTCTGCAAATTTTAGCTTTAAATTCTTCCAACAGTTTTTGTTAAATTATTCATTTCTCTTGGTAACTTGTACCAATCCCTGACACCTGTACTCAAAAAAGAGAATCTTGTGCCTAAAATCCAGTGCCAGCTTGTGGTCATGGTCATCTTTTCCCTTACATGCATTACTTTTAATTCTTACACCAATATCTTTCCATGCCTCACCATCAATATACGCCTTGTACACTCCCATGACCCTCTTCACCCTCCTACTGTCTTCCAATGAATCCAATTCTAGCTCTTTTAACATGGTAGAGAAATAGCTACTGAGGATCATGCTGCATTGGATTTAAATTGAAAATTGTAGAAAAGTACGCGGATAAGCATGTAGTGACGAGACGCATATAGCCGGACACAACTGAATTACTAACCTAGAAACCAACAGAGCGCTGTCCAGTGTCGAAGAGCGCAGAAAATAACAAAAATTACAGGCGACAGAGCTACAGGGAGACATATAGCGGCGTAAAGAGGAAGGAGGGAGATTTTACTAGTGGAGATATTGACATCAATCTAGAAAGTCGCTTATTAAAATGCTAATATCGCTTGAGAGGCTGCAACTGAGCAGAATCCCCCAGGGCGTCGCTAGAGCTGAGCCTGGGGTAGTCTCCCTCCTGTCCACAACACTACTTGGTACTCATACAGTACCACGAACACTAAAGTTTAGTTTGTGTCTCCATCGATTTCAGGCACAATGGCTTGGGCGTATCCAACGAGGGGGGGTTAAGTTTCCTTCCGTACGCTTCGACGAGTGAAGAACTGGTTCAGCAGCACTTTGTGAAAGGAAAGGTTGACTGCATTTTGCCTGATGAATGTGCATCGAAATTTCGTGAAAGAATACCGTGAGATATTGAGAAACAAAGATACTGAAAATTTTTGTGAGGATTCAAGACGATCAATGTTTACACAAAATATAACTGAGTTGCGATCTTAATTTACTACGTAGTAGGTCCTTAGATTAAGTGGTTGGATTAATATATTAATCAATAATAAAAGTAGTTTTCTCAATAGGTTTGGGTTTGATTTTGTAAGAAATCGCCATGTTTCAGTGCCCCACCGCACTACCTCGAAACGAATATAAGTTGCCCCCCCCCCCTCTATCTCAAATCTTGCCCCCCTATAGCTCTGATCCTGGATACGCCCTTGCACAAGGGTGTAGGAAGATTCTCTTTATTGGGTAAGGGTATCAGGAATTGTAATAAGTTACCAAGATAAATTAATAATTTACCAAAACTGTTGAATGAATTTAAAGCAAAAATTTGCAGAGAGAAAATGTAGGAGTGTGCAGGAAAGGGATAAGAGAAAACAATACAAAATGTCTTCTGGAATATGGGGAAAAAGCCACTTGCTACGCGGGGCAACGTGAGGGGGGGGGGGTTTCACAGGAGACGCAAATGGAGCTAAGTGGTTTATGAACGCTCCTTATTTCATTTGTCAAATTTTGGCGCTATGATTTTGTTGGTTTTAACCTTTGTCTGTTAATTAAATGATAAAATAACGCCAATGCAACAGTTTTATAGCTTTATTGCTGTACGCGTTTCGCCTCTCGTCGAGGCATCATCAGCGGCAAAATTATTTACATTAGTGGTTTGCAGGTTCGTAACCACACGTCTCTGCCCTACATGTCTCCATTTGTCTTGTCTGGTGCATACTGGCAGTATGAAGCAGCCAAGACAAACGGAGGAAAAGCAGAGACGTCTGATGATGCCTCGATGAGAGGCGAAACGCATACAACATTAAAGCTATAAAACAGTTGCATTGGCGTCATTTTATCGTTTAATTTACTGAGCAACTACGGAAATCTGTTGTTTCTGAGTGAACTTCTTATACGTAATTTCCGTTGTTGAAGCTAATTCTTCTGTGTGTCTGCAGGTGAGGTGCCGGCCGCCATGCAGCACATTGGCGCTAGCGCCTCTGGTGACGTCACTGGTTCCTCTGATGACGTCACTCACCGCCACGGCTCGCTGCGCCTGAGGCGTCGGCAGCCCGCCGAGCTGTCGCCTCACCGTCTGGAGTACAGCTGGCGCCCCTCACAGATAGCGGGTGCGACGCGAACTACGCGGTACGCTGTAAACTGCAGATTTTTACAGAAAAGTGTGTGCACACACAGATCTATACACATCCGTTGACTGTGAGAATAGTTTTGTGGGCGACGACAAAAGACTTTTCTTAGTATCCTGTCCGCTACTAAGGCGGCATCCATTAATTACGTGAGGTGAGATCTTGATGCATTCCCCCCCCCCCCCCCAGGTGACGCCCCCGTAGTTTTTTAGCACTCTTGTTCTCATGGGCGCTTAGACCGCCCTCTCCCAAACGTCGGTATTGACGTATTTTGCAGATCTTTTTTTAGCTCTACCGACGTGAAATTTCTGTTGGACTCCCCCTCCTCCCCTTAAAGAGATTAGGTGAGATTTCGCCTAGCCACCCACTATTTCAGTTTACATAATTAATTAACGCCCCTCTAGTGCAAACTATTTATTCCATATCTTTTGTAATAAAAATATTGGCTGAACGAAACTTGTTGTTTTAAAAAATAAAATTTGATTACTTAATAATTTGATTTTGACTACAATACTTCCTGTTTGTAGAGGTGTTGTAAGCCAGACGTTTGTCGCATATTAAAAAAGCTATTCAGATATCTTTGTAGTGAAGTTCTCAAACATAATATATAAAACTGTATTTGGAATATAGTACACATTTCGCCCCTTTCATCAACAGCGAAAATGCACATTAGTTTGGGCAATTTTGGTTTGACTACCTTCATGTAATGCTAATACGAAGAACATGAGACAGCAGCCACCACAAGTTCTACGAATACAACACAGAAAATGAGCCATAACAATTAACAGGAAAAGAATTCGCTCAAAAATTTTAATTATATTATTATTATTGTTATTACTCGACAATTCACGAAATGTGGGTGGCGGAGGTGTAATATTTAACCATTTGTGAATAGGAAGGGATATACGGGATATGGCAGCAGGCACGAATGGCTTATTTTTAGGAACCATCCCGGCAATCGCCTGGAGCGACCAGGGAAAACCTTGGAAAACCCATATCAGGATGGCCGGAGAGCTTTTTTGAAAGCTACTCCTGTTGGATTTTAAGTTTACTCGCCCGGTAAATCCTTCCTATCCCATTCCCTAATCGCCCGTGGGGAAAAATGAGTACAGAAGTAAATCTGTTCTGTCCCTGATTTCTCTTACCTTATTTTCGCGGTCATTCCTAGATATGAATGTTGCTGGTAGTAATATTTGTTTGCTGTTATTCCGAAATAAGTCTGTCCAGAAGTTTTTTCAATTATCTTCTATTGAGAGCAACGCGTTCGGTGTTCCAGGTCTTCCCAACCTAACACCTTCAACATCGTACTTACGCTTTCCCTCCAGCGATATATACCTTTACAAATCAGGCTTCTCTTCTTTGGAACTTCTCCAAATCTTCCATTAACCCCTTTTGATAGGGACGCCATACAGAACAACAATATTCTAAGTAAGGACTCACTAGTGACTTGTAGGCAATCGATTTAACTGCAGGTGTACACTGTTTTAAATTGCAATATATAAATCGTAGCGAACGATTTGCTTTCCCAATTATCTTTCCGATATGCTCATTCCACGACAATTGACGATATAGTGATAGAATGAGGTATGAAATAAGTTATGACATAGGTAAAGATACGGAGAAAGTGATCAGCAAATTTCAATTAATATGTGGGAGAATAAATAGAGCGCTTCAGAACGAAACAAGGAAAAACAAAAAACAAAAATGAAATTCTATAAGATGATCGATGCCCCAAATCTGCAGTATGGAAGTGAATCTTGAATAACTAAAGCATGAGAAAGGAATAAAGTTTAGACGGTGGAAATGAGATCACTTAGCAAGGTAAATGGTTACACTAGACAAGACCATATTAAAAAAATGAAAAAAATTCGGGCAGAACCTAATATACACAATATAAACGACCCAAATCACTCCAGGCAAATGCCGGGATGCTTTCTTCAAAAGGCCATGGCCAAATTCCTTACGATTCCTTGCCCCCCATCCTTTCCCGTCTCTAAAGACCTCGTTGTTAAGAGACGTTAAGCAGTTAAAAATATATATATATATATATAAACTAGCTGACCCGGCAATGCTTCACTATTGCTGGATTTGAGTAGGCACATAGATTAAATGAAAAAAAATTTACATATAAATTTTAAACTGCTGTTTCATTGATTTTCAGTTGGAAAGGGTGAGAGGGGATGAATATTCGGAAACCATACGTAGGCAGTATTTTTTCTGTTTGTTTTAAAGTATAAGTGTACAAATTCTTAACTAAATCGGATAAAAAATGTGGTTTGCCTAAATCATGGGGTAAAAACGTAATGGGGTTGGAAAGGGGGCGAGGGGATGAATATTCAGAAACCATACGTAGGCAGTATTTTTTCCGTTTGTTTTAAAGTATAAGTGTACAAATTCTTATCTAAATTGGATAAAAAATCTGCTTTGCCTAAATTATGGGGTAAAAACGTAATGGGGTTGGAAAGGGGGCGAGGGGATGAATATTCAGAAACCATACGTAGGCAGTATTTTTCCGTTTGTTTTAAAGTATAAGTGTACAAATTCTTATCTAAATTGGATAAAAAATCTGCTTTGCCTAAATTATGGGGTGAAAACGTAATGGGGTTGAAAAGGGGGAGAGGTGATGATTATTCGGAAACCACACGTAGGCAGTATTTTTCTGTTTGTTTTAAAGTATAAGTGTACAAATTCTTATAAAAATCGGATAAAAAATGTGGTTTGCCTAAATTATAGGATAAAAACGTAATGGGGTTGGAAAGGGGGAGGGTTGAATATTCGGAAACCATACGTAGGCAGGATTTTTCTGTTTGTTTTAAAGTATAAGTGTACAAATTCTTATCTAAATCGGATAAAAAATGTGGTTTGCCTAAATTATGGGGTAAAAACGTAATGGGGTTGGAAAGGGGGAGAGGGGATGAATATTCGGAAACCATACGTAGGCAGTATTTTTCTGTTTGCTTTAAAGTATAAGTGTACCATTTCTTATGTAAATCGGATAAAAATGTGATTTACCTAAATTATGGGGTATAAACGTAATGGGGTATAAATGTAATGGGGTTTGAAATGGGGAGAGGGGATGAATATTCGGAAACCATCCGTAGGCAGTATTTTTTCTGTTTGTTTTAAAGTATAAGTGTACAAAATCCTGTCTAAATCGGATAAAAAATGTGGTATTGCCTAAATTATGGGGTGAAAAAATTATGGGGATGGAAAGGGGGCGAGGGGATTAATATTCGGAAATCGTTTTGTAGGCAGTATTTTTATGTTTGTTTTAAAGTATAAGTGTACAAATTCCTATCTAAATCGGATAAAAAAAGTGGTGTTGCCTAAATTATGGGGGTGGAAAGGGGGTGAGGGGATTAATATTCGGAAACCGTATGTAGGCAGTATTTTTATGTTTGTTTTAAAGTATAAGTGTACAAATTCCTATCTAAATCGGATAAAAAATGTGGTTTTGCCTAAATTATGGGGTGTTTTGGGGAATAGGGGGTGACTTTTTGGTAATTTTTTTTCATAGGAACCTTCGCAGACGCACACTCGAAAACTCTCCAAAGTTTCATTGCAATATGATAAATGGTATAGGAATGCATAGAAGACGAACAAACAAACATTGATTTTTATATATAAGATGAAAGGATAGAGAAATACAGAGAATCATGGAGGAAGCATATTTAAAGAATGGAGGAAGGAATGATTCTACTTCTGGCGATGCAGTACAAATCTGTAAGATGCAGAGATGTTGATAGACCAAGGAAGACATGGTGTAAAAGTACGAAGTAAAAACGGAATAGGCATTAATGCGTAATCCTTCAAGAGAAATAGAAGAATTTTAGATTATTTTTTACAAGTTATTAAAAATTGAGCATTTTATAATATTAATCCAACATTAATTATTTATAATGTGTAATGTTGGTATCTAATCTAATTTACTTAAATTGCAATGGAGCGCACGATCTAGCAGAAATTTTCCTACACACCCAATTCATTGATATATATTTGAAACGCCTCCGTAAAACACATTAATACGTCTTAAGATCAAGCAAGGTTTCTTCTGCGCGGAACATAAATATGCAAAGCAACTATTTATATTGTCCACAGTATAAAATTTGTTTCAAAAAGTTTGAAATTTGTATTTATGGGATAAAGTTGTTCCTATAAACGATAAAGTAGTTTACAGTATGGGAGACGAGATTCTTATCAAGGGATTTAATATGTCAAATAACACATAGGCCTACATGTGTACATTACATTATATTGAAACATCCCAACAATCTGACTGTCAATATTACTGTCGGCATCGCATATTGCTGTGAGCATGGATGAAGGAAATATATGGAGGAGAAGTGACTTTAAATCTGTGAAGCAGGCTCTAAACTCTCGCGCATGCGCAGTGGCGGCAGCGGCGATATTGCAACCCCAAACAAATGCGATGTTCACATTGGTTTAGATGCTGTGATTATTTCATTTTGTAATGTGTATAAGTGTTTTATAATACCATCTTATGTTGCATGCGGTTGCACAAACAGGCAAAAGAGGAAAGAACCTGGAATATCATTTCATAAGTATGTTGAATTCTAATTATCATTGTTGAAGTGGGCGGAAGGAATTGCAAACTTCGGTGACTGTCTATAAATATTTAGTCATATCTCTCAATGGGATGACTTTGATCGCAAATTTTTGTTGGTGTAATATAGAAAATCAGCATACCTTGCTATTTTGCACATAATAGACTAGCATTACTTTTTAACGACTGTTGAAAATGAGATTTAAAGGGGGGTGATTTGCATCCGATTCAATGAATTTAGTATTGCCCTTTCTTTCGTCACGTTGCAGTTTATACTGACAGTGTATGATGAAATTAAATGTGTTAAATTATGCTATGCAATCTAAGAATCATGAAGATGTTGCTACCGCAAATACAGTTTGCGATTCAAATACGCGTGTGTGGGTATGTCTACATAGTTTGATTCTTTAGAGACAATTTAATGGAGATTGTGGTGAGGTCTAAATGCAGTCTAGTACCAGAAAGGTTTTGTTGTTCCACAAGGGACAAAGGATTTATCTATTCCTGTTAGTAATTTCATGATAACCAAGTTAGTGACAAAACGTGTATCGCGATGGAAACTACTCCAACTTCCAGATGTTCCCAATTAAGCTTACGATGTAAATTAACAAGATAACTTTTTTTATTCTGGTCTAGGCCGCATTTCAACCTAACCACAAGTGGTAGTAAAAAAAAAAAACCTGAAATATCCATTCTGTATGTCCACCATGAAATTTATTGTGGGTTTGGCATTAATTTTTAGTTTAGGCCGCATATCAACCCAATCCCCATATATCCCGAAAACTAAGCAAGATATCGAAAAAGTTAATTCTTTATTTTCGATTTGTCTCGTCTTTTTAAATAAGAATCCATCATCAAATTTGACTTTGACCAATTTTTTCTACTGAATTTCAACCAAAAACTTTTCACGTTTGAGACAGAATACCTCGAAAACTAAGCATGATATTAAAATTTTTTATTCTTCATGTTTTATTTGTCTCATCAAGTTACATAATAATCCATCAGCAGATTGCGGCGTTACGTTTATCCTAGAGTCCCCTTGAGGTTTTTGTACATATACCCCGTGTCTGTATGGGATCGGCCTAGCACCCACTCCTCCTCCACCCGGCTTCACTTCATACGTGGTGAAGGTCTCTTTCGTCATCTCCATATTTTTCCTTCCTCCGTGGCTATGAGCGGCAATGTCGTCTGTGTATTCGTCCGCCCGCCAACTGTGTACTCTCTTTGTTTATCGTTGGCCCCATGAAGGAAGGAAATACATGGAGGAGAAGTGACGTTAAATCGGTGAAGCAGGCTCTAAACTCTCGCGCATGCGCAGTTGCGGCAGCGGCGATATTGTGCTTCCTAACAAATTCGATGTTCACATTCTGTTAGATGCAGTGATTATTTCATTTTGTAATGTGTATAAGTGTTTTGTAATGCCATCTTGTGTTGCGTACGGTTGCACAAATAGGCAAGAGAGGAAAGAACCTGGAATATCATCTCATAAGTAAGTTGAATTCTAATTATCGTTGTTGAAGTTGGCGGTAGGGTTTGCAAATTTCGGTGCCTGTCTACATATATTTAGTCATAGCTCTCAATGGGATCACTTTGATCTCAAATTTTTGTTGGTGTAATATAGAAAATCAACATACCTTGCTAGTTTCGCACATAATAGACTAGCATTATTTTTTAACGATTGTTGAAAATGAGATTTAAGGGGGTGTGTTTTACATCGTGATTCAGTGAATTTAGCATTGCGCTTTCTTTCGTCACGTTGCAGTTTATGCTGACAGTGTATGATGAAATTAAATGTGTTAAATTATGCTATGCAATCTAGGAATCTTGATGAATGCAAACGATTTTGTTACTGCAAATACAGTTTGCGATTCAAATACGCGTGTGTGGGTATGTCTACATAGTTTGATTCTGTAGCGGCAATTTAATGGAGATTGTGGTTAGGTCTAAATGCAGTCTGTACCAGAATAGTTTTGTTGTTCCATGAGGGACAAAGAATTTCATCTATTCCTGTTAGTAATTTCATTAGAACCAAGTTAGTGACAAAACGTATATCGCGATGGAAACTACTTCCAGCCATTTCCAATTAAGCTTACGATGTATGTTAACAAGATAACTATTTTTATTCTGGTCTAGGCCGCATTTCAACCTAACCACAAGTGGTAGTAAAAAAACCTGAAATATCCATTCTGCATGTAATTCATTGTAGCTTTGGCAGAATTAATTCTTGGTCCAGGCCGCATATCATACCCAATCCCAGTATATCCCGATAAACTAAGCAAGATATCGAAAAATTTTATTCTTTATTTTCGATTTGTCTCGTCGTGTTACATAAGAATCGATCATTAATTTGACTTTTGCGAATATTTTTCTTCTCCATTTCAACTCAAGACACCTCACTTTTGATACAGTATATCTCTAGAACTAGGTGAGATATCGAAAATTTTTATTCTTTATTTTTCATTTGTCTCGTCTTTTTAAATAAGAATCCATCATCAAATTTGACTTTGACCAATTTTTTCTTCTGAATTTCAACCAAAACCATTTCACATTTGGGACAGAATATCTCGAAAACTAAGCAGGATATCAAAAAATTTTATTCTTCATTTTTAATTTGTCTCATCGAGTTACATAATAATCCAACACCAGATTGCGAAGTTACGATTATCCTAGAGTCCTCTTGAGGTTTTTGTACATATACCCCGTGTCTGTATGGGCACGGCCTAGCCCCCCATTCCTCCTCCGCCCTGCTTCACTTCAATGCGTGGTGAAGTTCTCTTGGGTCGTCTCCATATATTTCCTTCCTCCATGGTTGCCTCGATTACTCGTTAGCGGGCATCGTTGATACTGCGTTAGCAGCCGCCGCGACAACGACGGAACTGCGCTGACAACTGCTAAGGCCACGATGTGTTTCCGCCACAAGTAACTAATTAACTTTCAACTTTTATGGATTGTGACCGATAGTATTAACAATATTGTACTATTTCAATTGGTCGAGATCTCGATTGTTGTTGCAGGGCACGTTTATTTCCATAACAGTCTTACTTGGTGAGCGAGGGCGCATAATTCCAATTAAATAGTGGTATGGAATAAAAGACCGAGGACGATAGATTAGTTATGTAGGAAAGTATGGATGGGTTTGAGGAATTTGGTAAAGAACATTGTGAAGAATATGATGTTACATTTTGATGCAAGTTATAAAGGAAGCGAATATCACGGAAGAACGTGTAGTCAGTCAGTGGTGATAACACCTTTCAACTGAACACAAATATTAATTAAGGAATTATGTTCGTATTAGTAGAAGTGAATGAATGTGACACCCAATCATGTGTTCAAGATCTGTTTTACAATTGGCTCAACTTGCCACGATTAACAGAAGAAGGGGAAGTAATTAATTATAGAAAAAAATTGCCAATAGAAAGAAATAAATGCTGGATTATGCAAGAACAAAGACCAAACCTCTATCAGTATCGAGCATGGAAAAAAAAGAAAGAAAGAAGTAGATGCTGGGTTACCACTATATTACAAATAAGATGCTGGTTACCATTGCAAGAAGTATCAAGCAGAAGAAAAAGAGTGTTGCAGGTGAACTGTAGAAGTCCAATGAACAACGTAATAGAATTCAGAACTTTAACAGCTTTATGTCCCAGTAATTCCGATTGTAATCACTAAACATTTAACCTTTCATGGCCTGTACAGTGTGTCAAATAATTTGAAATGTCATCCGCTTTTGTATTTCTTTTCTAACAGACTAAAATTGCTGCATGTTGTTTAATTTTATATTGAATGTTGACATATGTGCGGCATCTTGACTGACTGCACCCTATCCTTTCTGAAACTGCAATTGATTTCTACTATGCAATAACCATTTCAAAAAAAAAAAGAAATAGTTTTTAATTAAATATATAAATATTAAATTCCACAATAAAAACTTTAACAATGATTATTTGAAGTAAAAATGTAGTGATTCCATTTGAAAGCATTGGTTCATGAGTATGTAGTAAATTTCACTCATGTCCTAATATTTCA
>JARYHS010011665.1:0-47002 GCA_031002005.1 Vandiemenella viatica
AATACATTTATTTACCCTTAGAAGTTGTGTTACTGTGGTCTGTAAAAGTCATTCACTATTTCACTATACTGCTGATACAAAACTGTCTTTCTCCTGTTTGAATGATGGCTAAAAGCCCTACTGTGTTATATTTAGTACAACACAAATTAGTAATAAACAAAAAAAATTTAGTGTCCAAAAATGAGTTTTTAGGTTCACAGGTCATTTGACCTGATGATCTATTTCCTGAATCTGATCATTGTTGGACCCCTTAAGGTCAGTTTAAACCAAAATTGCATTCCACGGAATCTATAATTGGCAACAAAGGATTATTAAGGACAGAAAAGAGTTTTTTTTGGTCAAAGTACATGAACATGTCTCTTGATCTGATGGAAATATGAGCTTGGCCTTTATTTCAACTTAAGAGTTCTCTCAGCAAAATTTTAAGAATGTCCATTTAGTTTGTGGAGAATCAGATATTTTGTGAATTGTACAGAAAAGCGTGAATGTGATGGCTGCTTTACCTAGTGTCACTGAAATATTAACTTGACCTGTACTTCATCTTACGGGTTCACTCTGCAAACTTGTTTTAAGGAATTTAGAAGTAGTAAAGATAGAGATTTGCACATACAGAGTCTACTTACTGTAAATCATTAGCAATCTTGCTGAAATACAGACTTGGGCTTAATTTCACATTGTGGATTCATTCTGCAAAATTTGAAATTTTTTGTTCAATCTGAAGTTGGAAGTATTGATAGAAGAGTTTAACAAGGACACACACCGTCTATTGTATACATAATGGATACTTGATTTATTGAAAGTGTTCTGGTATCTTCACCATCATGTTAATGCTTGCAACAAGTGCCTCCTAAAATCTAAAATAACATCAAAAAGCATATGTCAAAAAACGGGATGAGGTTTTAATAGAAAATATAATTATTGTTTTCCTTAAGATATATTATTCTTAAGTGCCAATAGACAATATTAAAACACCCCTGTTCTAATATAGTCTCATCTTGCTCACATTAAAGTGGATAATCCTCAGTATTGCATGCAAGAGGAAAGAGACTGTAAGTTTGGGATTCTTGACCTTGCCTTTATGAACTATATTAAAAATTAAAGTTACTTCTTTTGATCATGTTGTAAGACTGCTCCCAAAACTAAAACATTCTTTCACTACCTCTGTCAGTTGACAATAAAGCCATAGAGCACTGGTCATGCTAAGTCACAGGAAAACTGGTGCCCTGTATAACTTCATCTTGATAATGTATTATTTTACAGAAAAAAATTAGCAATTTAGACAAGAGAAAAGCTTGCAATACCTAAAGCCTGATTGGTGGAGCAAGACTATAGACATCCAGGATACTTGTTTGCAATCACATAAAATGGAAGAGATGCATCACAACATGCTCTGATACATTCAGACGTATGTCCAGTCTTCTGTGTGTTATAAATTTTGATTTTACCCATAAATTTGTTTCTTTGTTTTAATCATATATTGTCATCAGTTTGAGAGAAAGTGTTACAGCACCACCATTGGTGGTAAAGGTAAAACCAGTGTGATTTTAAATTGAACATCAGCCTTAGCAGTCATCAAAATTATTGTTTTAGACGGTCTTCCACATAAATCTAATGAATATTGGAAGTTCACTTAAAAAAAAGTCATTTAATATGTGTGGAATAAATTTTATGTGGCTCTCAGTCTGGTTGGTTGCATACCTGTCACGTGAAAATAGCAAAGCATACCCAGTTAAGCTCTAGAAAGATCCTTGGAAAATGATGTGTTAATCATGAATCAGTGTCTTCCATCTTCAATCTTTCATCTGTGGTAATGGACATATAATTGTCATGCTCTGATTCCAGTACTGATATATAGCTGTTAGACTGTGTAATAATTACTGTGGTAACTATAAAATATTTTAGACAAAACTAAAGACTGGCAATGACATTTAAAAGCTTTATTAGAAAAATTACAGAAATGAGTGTTCTAACAGATGTTTTTTAAATAACACAACAAAATAAAAACCGCCTTCAAAAACACATTAAAAATTTTAAAATAAGTTTATACCTTGCTTAGAAGAAAGTGAATGTAAATGGACAATATTTTACATTACTATTATTGAAATTTTAACATTAACTTTGAGGTGACACTGTACGTACGAAAATTCCAAATATTTTACAGCCTATAGTGAGGCAGAAATTGTTTTCGTGTGAAAAGTTTATTGAAACAAATTAGACGGTATTTTAATCTGTGGCTTGGCCACGTTGTTGGTTGAGGCATTTCTCGTGCACTACAGTGTCGGCTGGTAGACTGCAGAAAGCTTCACAGCTAATCTAATGTATCATTCCCATTTTTCCCCCTTGCGTTTGCTGGCACTGGCTCCAAAAATAACCAATTAGTGTTAAAATTTGAATACTAGTAATGTAAAATATTGTTCATTTAGATTCATTTTAGTCTAAGAAAGATGTTAACTTATTTTAAAATTTTTATTGTTTTTCTGAAGGTGGTTTATATTTTCTTGTAAATTCTTTATTATTAAATTTTTAGTGATATTATAGTTTGTTTTTATTTTAAATATGTGCAGGCCTTCTAAGCATGCTGCTCAAATGAGACAGCACCTTTTAGATTAAGTGGCGACCTGTTTGATAATAAACAGGGAAACAAAATACAACCAATATTTTGAAGGTGAGTTGTGAGCAGCTCATAGACTCATAATGAGAGCTTACAAAAATTTTATCCAACTTAATGAAAGGTCAGAAAAAATCATCCTCACCGACTTGGCTTAATACACAATAATTTATTAAATAGTCCATTCTAAGAGAAAACTACCACAGAAACGATGAGGTTGCATTATCTATCCAACTACTAGTCCCCCCCCCCCCACACACACACACACACTGGTTCACATTCCATAACCAACCAAAAATGCCAGTTGGGCAGGGGGCCATGCAGCAAAGGCACAGGGCGAAGCATGAAGGGATAGTTTAATCTGATATTAACAAAATACAGTCAGATTGAGACCTAATTTCAAGCCGACTAAATACACTGGTGTGACAAAAGTAACCTTCACTTCCAATAAGAATGAAGTCTAAACCCCTGAAAAAATGCACATGAAGAAGGAAGGAGTACAGTGTCAAATAACGTTGACTGGTGAGTTTACCAAATTCAGTGATTTGAAAGTTAGTATACCCATGCAACAGATCGGCCTACCAAAACATTCATGTTTACCAATGTTTCTGGGAGTATTATGTGTTGCCACCTTTTGCCAGATGAGCATATGTGCAGAATCACTACTCGGACTGAACCTGCTCTCATCTGAGAAGAGCACACAACCCCACTTGTTGTCAGTTCAGTCCTGATGCTCATGGCACTGTCAGCAGCAGTGCCGCCAATGTGAGAGTGTCAAGAGAAAATAATGTAACTGTGTAGCAAAGAGACCATACCCAATGCAGTCTGTGGATCATGAGATGGTGTGTATTACTCTTACTTTACCTGCCTCTAGCAAAAAGTTTCCTAACATAATCTCTTAAACATCTTTGGCTCCAAATTATTGGTGACTTTTACTACAGGTCTTTGGATGGTTTTGGCCATTAATAACGTCTTTCAACACTTGTATGTAGTTTGGGGGTTACTTTAATTTATGCTATAACGGCCACTTCTAGTACAAGGTTAGGTTGCTACTTTTAATCAATGATAAATGCACTAATTAAAACCCACTATGGTTGGCTGTAATATCAAACTACATAATCAATCAAACACTTGTTACAACTCATATTACAATACATCTGCTATTCTTGTATTTCAGTACTAGTCGCATTATACACTTAAAAACAAACAACTCGTGCTGCAGCATGCAACATATATCGCATGCTCCATGTATGCAGTCAGTGATATACCTCCTACCTCAAACACAGCGTGACTTAAACTCCTCTCTCTGTCCACACTAGCAGACCAAAGACCCTATTATTACTTCCTACAACTCTAACTAAAGATACCCAATGACATTAAAATTATTGTCTGTGGAATTCGAGAGCAGTAATACATCATACATATTATTACATTTTCATAAATAAATTAATCATACAAACAGTAGATTTACTACAATAATAATTACAAAACTGTTAATTGATTAATTGGTGTGGTAGCATATGTCACATGTGCCCCCACTTTAATGAGTGCTCAGCAAAAAAAAAAAAAATCATTTCGCCGAGAAGCTACTGACCTATACCTACTACTTTTCCTTGAATTCACTGTTCAAGCCATTTTTGTTAGGTTCACTTTACAATGTCTTTCCATTTTCAACATTACATTAATAAATTTTTATTGTCTATATCAATTCAGTATTTGGCTTTTTTAGTTCAATAACATCAGCACTGTATAGCGTCCAATTCTATTGTTGTCTGTCACACTAAAACATAAACCCAGCTCAAATTAAACTTGCTCGAATTTCAGTCTTAAAAATTACATTTAGCACGATTCTACTTTTTCATCACAACATGATATCAATAATTACAACACATAGTATTATGAACCTGTGACAGAACAGAATAATTTCATAAGAAAATCATATTTTTGTGCCATGAAATTAAACAAAAAAAATGATATATTTACTCCTATAGCAAGGAAATGTAAGTTGCCATGGCGATAGGAAAATCAAGAGATAGCAAAAGGTTAGCGACGTAAAGGCCGAACGGTTGCTTTGTTACCAGTTCACTGCTTAAGAACTTTGCATTCTTCGGATACTTTAAGACCGATGTAGTTCCTAGAAGAATAAGAATTGGGAACAATAAATGTTAATCTGTTAAAAGCGTAAGAACTGAGTTATTTTTAATTATAACATCAGGCGCGCGACAAACCACTGGATTTCTAATTGCCTTTTTTATTGAATCTATTTTGTTTTAAGATCGTGACAGCGTTACTTTGTTATATATTTAACCTTTCACCTTTTTAGTCCTTTGTTCTATACAATTTCAAATCAACCACATTTCTCAAGCCTAACTTTTTATTAAATTTGGGATAAACAAGCAGATAAGCGCTCGTGTTTGGCTTAGCAATAATTCTAAAAGGCCTCTGATAAATTTTAAAGAATTTTTTTATTTCTGAGTTTATTTCACAACACTTCTGTTTAGTTTTCACCAAAACCATATATCCCAAATCACACTTGTTTTTATCCCTTTGTCGTATCTTTTTTTTTTTCCTTTTGTAAACATTTTTTTATTATTATTTATTTATTTTCATTATGTTAATCACCCAGATATCTCTGATCAATCTTCAAAATTATATCTCTTTCTTTTCCAAATTATATGTGACAAGAAGGTTTGTTTCATTGCTGATATTGCATACATTATACTGGTGGCGGCTTCATTGTTGATAATGCTTATGTTGCCTGTACTGGCAATATTGATTCCTTCACGTTGACCTCGTGTCTCCTTAGCAAAAATAAAAATCATTTTTACATTCTTCATTTTTCCTTATTCAGTATTGCTTTTTAGTTTCAAAATTCATAGGATTAAGACACAGATTCTACTTATGTTCCATCTGACCATGTTTCATCTTAATTACTATAATCATGCCCCCCATGGTTTCAATCAATCTTCTATCATCACTTATGTGCACATTTTCCTTTTAAATTACACATATTATCCTTTATTCTTCATAATCCTTGTTGCTTCATTTCGTAGATTATTTACTTAAAGATTACAGATCGAAACAACAGGGGTGCAACATGGCTCAGCAATGCAGTAAAACAAAATTTCATGGACAAACAGAACAGAAACCAATTCACTTACAACCACAAATTTCTCATAGCTGCTATAATACACATATAAAATACAACCAATAAAAAAATAAACTCTGCTCGCCTCAGGCCTGGAAATAAGCAAAACATGCACACAATGCTTAAAATACTTAATTCTTTACCTTAACTGATTTGATTATGTAATTCCCCCCTCCTTTCTTTAAACTCTTTATTATTCTCTGTTTCTCTACGAAATTCCACAGAGACTTAATATATGCTAAACATGCTACTACAATTCACAATATAACATGCCTTTTAATTGCTGCCATTAATTTCTCTTTACAATTTCAGGTTACAAATTTTACTTTCTTTTTACTTCTTTGAATTTATTTAAGAATTGAAAACTAATGTTCCTTTACAAATGTTCTTTAGAAAATTTACTCTGTTCATTGTTTCAATTTTTAACTTCTTTTCTATACATCATTTGCTGACTGTCAAAATGTAACTACTTCACTTTATTTTTCACTGTGAACGGTGATTACTGCAACCCCAACAATTATAATTGGAATTTTTTTACTTGCTGCTTCTGCGTTGACTGTAGGTCTGCTATTTGCCGTTGCTGTGACAACTGCCACAATCAGAAGAAATCCAGACATTTAGGGTGGTATGTTAATTGGCATAATTGGCATAATTGGCATAATTGGCACCTGTTATCCTGGCACATGGTAGACAAATATTACCCCCTTAAGCAGATAGTCGCCTAACATAATCTCCTAATCGACTTTGGCTCCAAATTATTGGTGACTTTTATTATAGGTCTTTGGATGGTTTTGGCCCTTAACACCATCTCTCGACATGTGCATGTAGATTACTTTAATTTGTGTTGTAAATAACGGCCACTTCTAGTACAAGGTTAGGTTGTTACTTTTAATCAATGATAAATGCACTAATTAAAACCCACTATGATTGAGTTTAATATCAAACTAATCAATTAAACACTTGTTGCAACTTGTTTTAAAATAAAACTGCTATTCTTGTATCTCAGTGCCACTCAAAAACAAACCACCCATGCTGCAGCATGCAACGTATATCGCCCACTCCTTGTACACTGTCTGCGATATACCTCCTATGTCTAACACAGCAAGACTTAAACTCCTCTCTCTGTCCGCACTAGCGGACCAAAGACCCTATTATTATTTCTTTCAGACTTAACTAAAGATAGCCAATGACATTAAAATTGTCTGTGGAATTTGTGAACAACAATATATCATACATATTTTTACATTTTCATTAATATATACAAATTGATTATAGAAACAGTAGCTTTAATAAAATAATTATTACAAAACTGGTAATTGATTATTGGTGTGGTAGCATATGCCACAAGTACCTCACAGTCTTTTAAATGTGGTTACAACTGCACGCACTTTCTGACGTTGGTCCCTTTTCTTGCCTTTTGTGTTATGGTGTGCTCATGATTGACCACCACCCCTCCTTGGGCAGCAGTGCCTGTGACTCGGAACACACAGATGCACATGAAACAATGCTGTAAGCAATAGCAAACTCATGGGTTACACCCGTCTCAATTCATCTTTCTTTCAGTTTTGCAATCATTCTTTTCTAAGTGAAGTAATCCAAATATTTTCACCAAGCTACGAGTATGTTGCAATGGAGAACGTCACCATAGTGCAACGGAACATATCGGTTATTGACACATAATGTGTTGTCCTGTTCCTTCAACCACCTTATGTTGTGGGACCAGACACTTTTGGATCTATAGTTGTGCTGACCTCATGCAATGTAACTTCCAGTTTTCTGTGCACGTGTTGGAGACTTCTAGCAATATTCCTCCACACTTTCATTCCTTTCCACTGAGTAGTTAGTATGTTATGTTACTATATCTATTTCACCCTTAAATTTTGCACACCAATGTATTAGTATGAAACCACTAGAACAAGGATACCACAGTTCTGAGATTTTGCAATCTTAGAATCAAGGACTCATTTTTCTGATATTTCAGTTTTAAAATTTAGTGTCTATGTATAAATCATTGGATTTAAATAAAATGTATATAGGATTATTTTGAAAGTATACCCTATCCAAAAAAAAAAGAAGTTAGTTAAAATTGGTTCACAATTGGCGAAGAGCTGCATTAACATAAATTAAAAATTAATACAATCAAATTCATAACCTCCTTTTTTGAAGTTGGTTATGGAGTGCATTGATTTTGTAATGTGATATTATAAAATCTGGTAATTTGTCTTTTTTTTCTAAAAAAAAAAAAAAAAAAAAAAAAAAAAAAAAAAAAAAAAAAAAAAAAAAAAAAAGGCGGTGTGAAAGTCTTGTTAGTTGCAAATTGGTTTTTAAAATTGTGCAGTGTGTGTGTTTTTATTTTATTTATTGTAGCTCAAGATTTTGTGGTGTGGGGTGCATATTGTTGACTTATATTTGCACATCTGTATCTTTTTATAAGATTATATTTAAAAAAAAAAAAACACTGTAGTTTTTTGTTTATGGCTGTATGTATTGTTTTCAGTACCTAAAAGTGGAAAATGTCAAGATTTCATTAAATGGAAGCTACATCATTCACTGGAATTAAAAATCTGCCTTACGTCACTGGATCAGATTTTTATACGTATAATGGATTGGTGAAAATTTCTGTTGCTACTGAATTGTTGATGGTATGAAAATAGACATAATTTCTAGCAAGTATTATGTAATTTGTTGGGATTTGAATTTGATTCAGTGAACATTGCGTGTACTATCTCAGTTTCTCTTTGTGGCTACATAGGAATTTTTAATCTGCTGATTACTTTCAGTGTTTTCATATTTGATAATATCGTGGGTTTGGTGAATAAATGTTGTAAATTATGTAGACTCCCATACATAAATTAGTTTATGATTATTATCATGTTACTACAGTCTTCTCTACAACTTGCAGAGAAGGGAAGTGGTGCATTTTCAAAAATAAGTTAAAATTTTGTTCTGTTGCTCTAATGAATTTTTAATATATTTTGTTTAATTCAGATTTCATTTTTACTGCGAGAGTATACGATCAATTTGAACTAGGGTAAAAGTTTCAAATGAAGAATAAATAGTTTCTGAACAGGAGTTTTATCTGTCTGAAATATATGTGTGTTGAAAATTTAGAAAGGAGATAAACTATCTCTTATTAATCTGGATGATAATGTGGCATAAACTTTATTAATCATTATTTTTATTTTAGAATAAAGAAATAAGGAATAAATGGAAAGTAAACCCATCACTAACCACAGATGAAGGGAGAGAGCCACACTGTAGCAGGCCTCCTGTTTTATCTGTGGTGAGTTACTGTTTTACTTTCCCTAGCCTTTCTATTTTCTTTTCCTAAGAGAATTTTCATTTTTTAATATGGATGTACATAAACTAAACATCTGAATAATCACCACAGCTAATCACTGCTGAAGGCAGGACAGTGTCAAATCATGGACACACACACACACATTAAGCATTGAACATTTCTGGTCATCTTCCACCTTGCAGCAGTATTTATTTGGCTACACAAATGTTTAATTGATACTACTTTTGAGTGCTGCCTGTTATTCCCAACAATATACATGTATATATATAAAAATTAACAGACTGCTCGTTTATTTTATAAGCCTTTTATTGACTGACAGATACCAAAGACCCTAAATAGCATAAGATTTTTATTTAAAACCTGTGCTCTCTGGCATAATAGTTTATATGTAAAACTAATATTTAAGTAAATGTTCCTAGTTTTTTTTAAATAAATTGTGTTTATTTTAAAACAGAACTAACATTCTTCTTGAAACGGTTATAATTATTTGTAACTAAATAAAATTGTAAAAGTGTGCAAATAGCAGTCACTTAAAATGTATTATTTTGTTCTACTGTACATAGATTTTTCATTCATATTAAAGTTTTTCTGTTATTTTAGTAACAATTTGTATGTATAAAATATTAACAATGCTGTAACAAACAAATTACTATAATTGTTCCCTTCAGTTTCCTGATTCAGCTGAAGATAAAAGAAGGGAAAGTAATGGTATAATTTGTCTGTTTGCTAACTACTTGTTTTGGTTTGCATTTTTATAGCAATACTGAAAACTTTTCTTAGCTTGAGGTGTCTTATGGTTGAAAGGAATCATTTTGGCTGTAAATTTTTGCACTAATTGTTTTCTATTGTTTTATTCCATAAATTGTTGCCAACGTGATTATTGGAAATAGTGTATATTAGTGATCTCATGGTGTGCTGGAAATTGATAAAATGCCAGTCAATGATGGACAGTTCCTTTCTGCAGAGTGCTCAGTCTTTACGCACAACTATTGCTCATTAACAGAAGTGTTATATATAGTATTTTGTGTTTTTAATAAATAACTATTTCAATTTAGTAGTAAATCACAATTTATAGCCTATATTGTTAAATTTCAACTATTCTATCATTATAAATATACCTGTATTAATATTTGATGATATGTTCAATTTTGAGTGGTTATTTCTGCTTGCTGGGATGAAAAAAAATACAAAATTTCTGGCTATCTTCAAATTGGTCAGTTTGTTTTAATAGTTTATTTCCTATATTTTATAGCAAACAATTTTTATTGCTGCATTTTAGTGTATTGAAATGTTATTTTGGTTTAAAATGTGAAATAAAAAACTTTATGTGATTTTAAATAATCTTTTTCATGAATCAAAAACCTTTTTAGTTTTTCAAAACCCAGATGCATAAAATATCATAATAACTTCATGTAATTGTTTGTGTAAAGTTTTGAAACTTAGGTTAATCAGCCATAGTATATCAAGATGGGGAGCTATGTATAACAGGCACTATACCAGATATAGTTATAAGAGGATTTTATTCACTTACAAACCAAATTGTAGGATGGATAAACAATTTTTCATTCATTTCTTCATTAATATATATCATTACACTAGTATGTTGAACACATGGAGTGATTCATCCATTAGGCTGATGTGTGTTCTGCACCTAGTAGTATTTTTACTTATGTATTTCACAAATCTGAAGACTGCTAAAGTAATAGATCGTAAGGATGTATAGGGAAAGTAAACCTGTCGCCCACCACATATGAAGGCAGGAGGGTCACAACAAACATAAAACACAAATACACTTTACTAAATTTTGATATGAACCTCATTATTAGAGGAGGGCATTATGGCAAAGGGGTCAGATGTTTACACAGTGAGACTCGCCACATAACTGAAAAATATGATAGAAGATTAATGAGACTGGTTTTATTTTAACCACAAATTTTATTGGTTTCACAAATAACAGCTATTCTTTCTAAACTAATTTAGTTGCGCAGCTACACAGCAACATTGTTTGTAAGACTGCTTGGAGACATCTGCTGGAATGCCTTGAGGCTCTTCAGTAGCTCTCTTCTTTATACTATCCAAAGTACTCTTTGTTGTGATTTTTGAGTTGGGGTAATAAAAAGAAATCACAAAAACTATAATTTGAAAATAATGGGGACTGGAGATTCAAATAAAAGCTTTTTTCTTTTTCTGTGAACACTGCACTGATAGACACTGCGATTTGATATGGAGTTTTGTCTAACTGCTTGCAGTGCCTGAACACACATGCCGTCCTTATCCTGAGTATTGCAATGACTTCTCAATAAATCTTTGACTCTCTAGGAACCACAAATTCTTTTCCAATGATTGACTGACATATTTAAAAGTAGGGAATGAGAATTCTTTGGAGTCATGACTTCATGACTCATATCTGTTTACACCTACTTAAGATTTCTGGCTCTCCCCATTAAAGAAAAATAAATAGATATCCCTCCAATTGTCCTCCTACTCAGTTATGAGGTTCTTTGTAACCATCTTTGTGTTGTTTTATCATCCTCATGTCCTGTGTTTGTATGGTAAACCATTGGTGGTAAAGTAGTTTTACTGATCATTCTAAATGTCAATAGATGAATTGATGACTAAAGAGCTTTCATTCTTTCCATAAGAGGAAAGACCTTGCAGTATTTGAATAATTGTGTCCTAGATGAGGAATGTTCTTAATCCCTTTGTTACTTTTCATGACTCAAATCAATTTGCCAACCAGCCTCTAATGACCTCAATGTCAACAAGGCATAAGGCCATAAGCAAAAAATAAAAATAACCTTTCTACCAGGGTTTTCACAAAATTTCATGGTTCAAAACTGCACAAATTTTTGGCAGACCATTTTCAAAAACCAGCTCTCAAAAATAACTTTAGATGCTCTTAATAAATGTGCAGCAAAATCATCCACTGAGTTTACAGCAGTTGTTGACATTACTATTATTTGGTGGGAAAGTCAGCAAAATTGCTGGTCAGTGTGTACCAACTTTTCTGACACACCTTATATGATGGGTAAATATGAATATATTCTCCAGTCTTACCTTTTCTTAATAATTAAACTTTTTCCATTAATAAACATCTTTAAAAGCCTACAAGGTTTTTTCTTATATCATTTACAGTGATGCCATACTTGATATATCCAGTTCTTTGGAAACAAATGCTGTACCTTACTTGCACTGACAAATTGATCAGCTAATCCTCTAACTTGTTGAGAAACCTGCCTACCAACAATACTAGTCCAAAGGGTGGAATTTGTGTGATGGACAAGCACCTTAATAAAACTAATAAACTGTTAAAATTTCCACTAAGGAATGGCGAGACAGGTCAGACAAAGATAGATAGATGAATTTAGAAGTGGGAAACAAAATTAGAGTATGAGATCTAAAGATCTGAAAAGTTTAAAGAACATCTTTATTTCAATAGTAGTATTCTAAAATACCAATGTGCAAGATTTATTCTACTCACATTAATGAATGAGAAAGTCACATATACTATTTTAGACACATTCATGCAGCCAATGCATGATAAAATCTGACTTGAGAATGAAAGGTCAAAACAGTCACCACTTCTGCCTCTGAGTCTACATCTGATGCATCAGGTAATGTTAAAATCATTCTTGCAATATATTTAAGTTCTTACATACCCATTAATACCTATATCTTACGTGCTTCAAAAACTGTGATCTTAGTATTCTTATGTAGATATTATCTGAAATAAAATCCTCACAGTTTAATTCCTGGATAATGTAGTGGACAGAGGAGCTTTCAACAGCATGCTCTGCATGCAAGCTGCAACAACCAGAACTGTATCACTGTTCTCAGGCATCAATGTGATCATATTGCCTTGCATTCATTCTAATTATCTCCTGTATTTAAGATCATGGATTTTCCCTTTTGTTGCTGTTGAACAAATTTAGTATGCGGTACATCATTATAATTTCTGTTACAGATAACAATTTTGTTTTGCTATTTCTATTTTTATTCCGTCTTAACATTTATTTTCTTGTGTCTTTACTTATCATCTAGTCACATATAGTCAACAAATTATTATTTAATGATTCTTTCTGCTCAAATCTTTACTGTAGTCCCAAATTTTCCTTGCACACTTTCTCCATGCAAGCTCATTACCACTATATATGTATAAAATATGGACCTCGCTTTGAATTGGTACTTGTCCCAAAGAATTTCCTGCCATATAATATTTTAAAAACATTGTAAACATCCTGTTGTATTGATATCATCATTGATTTTCTTTAAAAAATAAATAAATAAACAAAAGGAAAAAAAAAGTGTGCTGTCAAAATGACTTCTCTTGTACACCAGTGTGTTAAGGTTCTTTGGGTGGTTTAATTACTGCATTAATTAAAAGTCCACCAAAAAACAAGGTTATCTGAAGATGTTCGTTTATTTTGATCCAATCAACAAGTCAGCGATATTCACAAGCATAGTTGTTACAATCCAAAGATGCAATACTGACTTACTAACTGAAGACTTGAAAACTGAATGAAAACTTAATGCAAACTGAATGAATGTCTCTGTCCAGGCGATCTGTTTATATAGAGTCTATCGAATTTACGAGAATTCTTCAAAGGCATCCGCCCGATATTTCTCGATCATTAACAATCACTCAAACAATCAAACATATTAAAAACAATCGGAATTGATACAAAATTAATTAATAACATTACAAAATGATTAGAAATGGTAATTAGAGATACTTAAATACAAAATTATTTACAGAAATCCTTTCAAATGGTGGAAAATTGTCCTGTAGCCATCGTAACTTACATTAATATATGTAATTACAAACTTTTAAGAAATTCTCTTGCACCATTCGGTTCTTAAACATATTAAATGGTCTTTAAATAATTTTCTTACCTAAAACAAAGTCTATATACACTTATTTACAGGAATTTACAAAATAAACATATCAAATCACTTTCAAGCAAATAAAGAGCTAAATAACGTATCAGCTAGGTCAAAATTAGGACATTTTTCCAACTTAGGGGTTGGTACATAAGGCTTTTCAACCACTCTCTCTTCAGAAGACAAATACTTTGACTTACAATTCTCCTCCTCATCTGGGTCTCCTATCCACACCACTGTATCACCTTCATCTTCAAGATATTTGAGAAACTCCTCGATTTCAGCACTTCTACAAACTTCATTACCACCTATACAAGCCCACATGGTCCCAACTATGCCATTCTGAACCTTACAAGTTTCCGATAGCCACACTGTAGTATGCACTATAAATCCTGCGCCCCTTTTTGTAATTAAGCTGTGACCATTTCGAAAATCTTCTACATGAAAATTATTACTTTCGCACACTGATTCTAGTGATAAGGTACTATGGTGGTCCCCTTCCCGCTTTATCTTATTATCAACCTTTACATCATCAACATCATTAATTACATTTATCATAACCTTATCCTGAAATTCACTTGCTGCTACCCCCACCTCTTCCAATAAATCTTCTCGGGGATTATTCATAAAAATGGTATTAATACCATAGCAGTTGGTTCCTGGACCCACCTTCTTGTCCACCACTGTGGGGCCCATAACAGGGGTGGTCTTTAGTTTGCCTGCCCCCCATGCTGCCTCTCCCTTTCAGATTGAGGGTTCTGTTCTCTCACTTCCCCATTATCATTCCTTCTTGCGTAATTATCACGATCCCGTCCCCTGGATCTACCATCCCTTGACCCATTACCCCTTCTAGGGGGACTCCTGCTGCCCCTCCTATGGTGTTGATGGTGGTAATGTTGTTCATTGAATGACTCCTGGGCATCCAAGCGTCTCAACAATTCAGAAACTCTATCCACATTTACTACATCCAAAGTGGCAATTAAATTTCTTGTTTGCTGAGGTAGCCTAGCTCCTATCAAATCAATGAATTCCTCCTCTCCGTAAGGATGGTCTAAGTACTTACAACGGATCCAACATTTATGAAAAAAATCATGTTGAGTTTCCCGACCAGGTTTATAGGGCCTTCCAGTCATCAACTCTCTCTTTTCTTGAATCTGCCTGCTTGTCGACCAAAAATGTTTCAAAAAGTTTTCTTTAAACAGCTTGTAGTCAGTCACTTCCCTAGCTTGTCTATCCCCCCATGCCCTAGCATAAGACTTTAGATGTTTACCCACAAGTGCAATTTTCTTACTATCGGGTAACAAATTAAAATAGTCTGATCTTTCAAAATTATCTATAAATTCAATAGGGTGAAGCCTCCCACTATCATCATAGAATTCAAATTCTTCTTTTACATCGACACTGAAATTTGTATTACCTGTTAAGGGAACCTGACTTAACTGAATCTGCAACCCAGTAACCCTTTTCTCTAACTGATTAACATTAGATTGGGTTGTCTCCAATCCCTGGGTAAGTTGTTCCTGATGATTTACCAATGTATTAATATTTTTCCCTAAACCAACCACTTCCTGTCTCAACTCAGTAGTTTTAACATCATTAGCTTGGAATAAAGCAAAATATTCCTCCTTCATCTTATCACAATTTTCACTGACTTCTTTATAAATCAAATTTACACATTCAGTCTTATTCTGTTCACAAATTTCTGTAACCTTTTCAAATTTTTCCTGACATTCTGTTACTACCTTCCCCAATTTAGAATCTAAATTGTTAATATCTTCTTTGAATTGAGAGCTAAAACCCTGAAATTGCTCTGCAATTTTAATATCAAAACATTTAGTCAAATCAGAGAATGTTTTCTCATTGTTTTGTTGCAGTTGAGAAAACTTATCATTAATTTCAGAAAATTTGCTGTCAAGATTTAACTCATTTTTAAATTCAGAAAATTTGTTATCCAATTTGGAAAATTTATTATCAAATTTGTCATCAATTTCGGAAAACTGAGACTTAATTTCAGAAAATTTGCTGTCATTATCACTTATTAATTCACTTCTGAATTCCAAAAACTTGCTGTCAAGTTTACCATCAAGTTCAGAAAATTTTGCATTAAAATTGGTTACAAATGACTCTAGAAAAGCTTGCAGGTTCTGATTATCAGCCATTTTTAGTAATTAGCAAAATCAACATAAAAAACAAAATTAAGGAAAATTAAAATCTTTCCAATCTGCCACACATTAATATGCAAAATAATTCACTTGAATATTCAATGCCGTACTTACAGTTATTCCTCACTTTTGTATCACATTAAATTTCACTTAGAAGCACTTAATTAATCATTAAACACTACACTGACTTCAAACACTTAACCACACTTTTCACAATTCACTGTAGGAAGACGATTTTGAGGCCGAAGGAAATCCACTCGTCGTCGGAAGATTACAACCGATTCCCGATGGAAAAATCTCCGCCTTAGGCCGAAGAAGGTCCGCTTGCCGTCAGATCCGTGTCGCCTGTATAAGCTCTACGTGTGGCGTAGCCGGTCGAAATTTTCTCGCAGGTTATGTTCGCTTATCGCCGATAATCCGTCGCAATTTTCTGCAGATTCTTTTTAGAAGATAAACATCCCACAGATGTTTAAGAACTTCTCGTCATGTCAACGGTCGCCATGTTAAGGTTCTTTGGGTGGTTTAATTACTGCATTAATTAAAAGTCCACCAAAAAACAAGGTTATGTGAAGATGTTCGTTTATTTTGATCCAATCAACAAGTCAGCGATATTCACAAGCATAGTTGTTACAATCCAAAGATGCAATACTGACTTACTAACTGAAGACTTGAAAACTGAATGAAAACTTAATGCAAAACTGAATGAATGTCTCTGTCCAGGCGATCTGTTTATATAGAGTCTATCGAATTTACGAGAATTCTTCAAAGGCATCCGCCCGATATTTCTCGATCATTAACAATCACTCAAACAATCAAACATATTAAAAACAATCGGAATTGATACAAAATTAATTAATAACATTACAAAATGATTAGAAATGGTAATTAGAGATACTTAAATACAAAATTATTTACAGAAATCCTTTCAAATGGTGGAAAATTGTCCTGTAGACATCGTAACTTACATTAATATATGTAATTACAAACTTTTAAGAAATTCTCTTGCACCATTCGGTTCTTAAACATATTAAATGGTCTTTAAATAATTTTCTTAACTAAAACAAAGTCTATATACACTTATTTACAGGAATTTACAAAATAAACATATCAAATCACTTTCAAGCAAACTTTGGCTCACTACAAATATTTCACACAGTCCAATACTATTCAAAATACAGGTATTAGGGCTGTTACAAGTGCTTCCTAAATCAAAACTTTTCATTATGTAATGATTCTTCCCTTTTCATTTCTATTTTCTACAAACAATCCTTGTTTATTATTTAATAATATTAAGAAGATTGTATCTTATGGTGTGACCAGCTTGTGTTTAATTGTTGTTAAATGATGTGATAAAATGTTAGTAAAATCAGATGGCAGCCTTTCTCTCTTACAGTCTTCCACCAATGTTCAAAAATTTTAATTTCTTTTTCCTAACAGAATTTGACAGTTCTGAATGAATATTAACTTCCTGTTCTGCCTTATTTCAAAATCCTGTGAAGAACTGTCCTTGAAACTAGTTACCCGTGTAATTCTTTTCTTTTTGAAGGTAACTACCGCCCAGGTTGTCACTATCTTATGATTTAACACTTTATTATGTTCTGCTGTCATTCATTTTTTTTTCAGTTATTTTACATTAAAAGTTGAAGGTCAATATACCTTCTGAGATTTTTCAGTCTGTGATAGCTTATATTGGAAGAGGCAGGTTGAAATTTTGAAAGGTGGCACTCCTGTTCTATCAACACTCATATTTAATTCCTGGGCTGAGAAAGAAGTTGGTTTCCTGTCGGTGATTAAAAGAAGAGGGGGGGATGGAAAACTAAAGCAGAGCAGCCCCATATCTCAAAGCTGTATGTTGGCTTATGGCACAAGATAAGTGTCCAAGAAGATCGTCTTGGCCGCTGTGTAATTGCTTTGGCATACTGTCCAAAACTGTATTCATTGTTCCAGTCAGCCGAAAAGTCATTGTTCTTGTAAGATGATGGCATCCCTCAGGTGGCTGTAACAATCGTATAGGGGTATTTAATAGTTCTAATGTTAGGTGCATTACATTGAGGGAAGATATTGTAATGCACCTCAGAATTAGTTAAATTATAAACTTCGTCGCTACAGGATAGGGGAGGACGTGAATCTTACAGAAGCCGATACTGCAGCTTATAGCCTAATACCAGGTGATTTAAAATCTAAAAACTAACTCAACATGTAATGACAGCTTTAAACAGACCTTCAACTCACCTAAAGCATTGTAATCCTCAATAGTTCAGCTTATAGGCACTTAAATTTTGTTTTGAGATAACATCACCATTTTACAACACTTTTTGACATGGTGAAAGGCATTTATAATAATAACCAAATAGGAGAAACTAAATTTTGTAGTAAATAACACATGATCTATAGTTTCAGACTTAAAAATATAAGAAAACACATAGTTACACAAAACGGCAGTTTCAAACAGTAATAACAACATATTTAAGCATTTCTGATATTAGCCAACATTGTAATTAAAACTTGAGTTCTTTCTGTGCCTCATACTGAAATTTCAGGCAGTTCTGCACAGTTAATTAAGACTGGGACAAATTTTTTAACAAACTGCGTTTAATTTGAAACAGCTACTGGCTTATATAAATTATCATGGCCAAACCAAATCAGAGGGTACACACCACAAAATCTGTGTTTCAGGAAAGGCAGTTAGAAATTGGCACTATTGAAAATTGTGTAGAATTAGCAAAATGATAAAGGAGCTGGAATGGGATTCATTGCAAGACAGGAGGAGGGTCATGGGAGTGTACAGAGTGTATACTGGCGATGAGGCATGGAAAGATATTGCAGTAGTTCGTGGAAGGGAAAAGATGACCATGACCACAAGCTGGCACTCAATTTCAGGCACAAGGGTGTGGGAAGATTTTTTTTAGCTAAGGGTGTCAGGGATTGGAATGAGTTACCAAGGGAAATGATGAATAACTTACCGAAAACATTAAAAGAATTTAAAGTTAAATTTTGTTGAGGGCAGATGTAGGTGGGTGCAAGATAGGAGGAAGTTGGGTGTGTAGGGAAATTGCCACCAGAGCATGTGCTCCATTGCAATTAAATTAATTTATAAATATTTTTCAAAATTACTAAACTGCTCATAACCATCAAACAGATTTTTAACAGCAAGAGCGGTAACAGAACAAAAGAATCGGAATCCAAACTCAAGAAGAAATTTACAGAGACATTAAGAAACTCATAAATAAAACATGAGGAAGGGATGGAATGGTAGCAGAACTGCTGAAGAATGTAGGACCCAAAACATTAAAAGATATTACAGAAATAATACAACAAATTTGGAGGAATGAAAAGATACCAGCAGACTGGAAATGTGCACTGATCCACCCACTTTTCAAAAAAGGAACTAGAACTGACATGAACAACTATAGAGGGATTTTGCTACTACTAATTACATACAAGATATTTTCTGCATGTCTACTGAAAAGAACACAACTAGAAGAAAACATTAGTGACCTACAAGCAGGTTCAGACCTGGAAGATCATGCACAGAAGAGATAAACAATCTGAAAAGTGTACTGAAATTGATGGCATTTAGAAGGCGACCCACAGTGTGCATGTTCACTGATTTTAAAAAAGCATATGGATCCATAGGTAGGCAATATTTATTTACTATCTTAAAAGAATGGAATTTAGACAAAAAAAAACCCCAGAAGATTGATAGAACAGACACTAACCAAAACCACATCCAAAATTAAATTCATGGGCGAAATATCTGAACCATTCGAAATTAGAACAGGAGTAAGACAAGGAGATGGATTGTCACCACTACTCTTCAGTATTGTAGTAGGTAAAGTAATGACAGAATGGGGAAAACAGCTGAAAGCAGAAAAAATGTGGACACCCATAATAATTAGGACAAAAGGACCACACATACCATATCTGGCACTAGCTGACAACTTAGGAATCATCACAGACAAAGAAGTGGCCATCAGGCAAATAGAAATTCTCAAGGAGTGTGCAAAGAAAACAGGATTACAAATTTAACTTTGAAAAACATATTTCATAGGGAACATAATAGAAACACAAAAAGTATGGACAAAATATGTTGGAATCAACAGGGTAAAACAGTTTAAATACCTAGGCGAAATCATTGAACCAACAGGACTAGAAGGGAAAGCTCAGGAAGCAAGAGTACAGAAGCTGAAGAAGATAATGCAGTTGGTACAAAATATTTACAACAAGAAATGTATTTTGGACAGCACCAAGATAAGACATTATAACACAATAATTAAGACAGCAGTCACATATGCAAGTCCAATGAACACAAAAAAGAAACAGAACAAATCAAGAAAGACGAATGAAAATTTATCAGAAAAATCCTGTCACCTACAGTGAATGAAGATTGTCAATATAGACTTCAAACTAGAAAAACGACAGAAAATTTCAAACATAGAATCAGACATGAAGAAAAAGACTGAAATTTTATGGATGCCTAAATAGACTAATGAAGCAAAGAATCTTAAGGCAAATTTTAGAACACACACAAGCAGAAAAACAACAATCACATGGATGAAAGTGATGGAGAAAGACCTGAAGACTGCAGGCATTGCTAAGGGAGGACGTCACAGACCAAGAGATTTTTAAAAAGAAAATGAACTCGTGGGAACATATTACAGAGAAAAAAAGGAAGATCTTGACACATATGGACTGCCGAAAAAAAGAAAACCATCAGTGAAATAATGAAAAAAATATTGGTCTGACAAGAAGAAAACCCCCAAAGAAAAATTGAACACATCCGATCAAAATTGCTTATCGTTCTCCATTATGGGGACAGATGGCAATAGTAATAATTATTATTCTGACAGTAATATATCCTTGTATTCACTCAAACTGGTATGGTTACCTTATACTGAATCTAATTTACAAAGCAATCAAATGAACAAATGTGATTAACACGAAGACTTTCATTGTTATTTTACAATAAAAATAGCACAGCTCTGTCACCAGGGGGGGGGGGTTCTAGGGGGCTCAAGCCCCCCCCCCCAAAAAAATATCTGGGTCCACCCCTGACATCGTAATTTTGGAGACCTTTTATTTATTTATTAATTTTTTTTAGCTCTACGGATTTGAGGTCCAAGGAGGCTATAAAGACTACCCCATGGCTGACTCAAGGCCCCCCCCCCCCAAAAACCAAAATCCACTGAAGGCAAGCCCTCTGGACCAAAATTCATTCAAGCCAAGCCCCATCCAAACCAAAGTCCGCTCAAGGCCCCCCCCCCCCAAACCAAAATCCTGGATCCGCCCCTGTCTGCCACTATTTGACAGTTAACTTGGAGGCAAATTTTAAGTATAAGAATATTGTCATATAACCTTAATTTTTCTGATACACCATCAAAAATAGTTTAAAGGGCTCTGAGTATAAATAAAATCAATCGCAGAATACTTCTAGAAGCATTTTTACAATCAAAGTCATAGAAATTTATAAATAAGATTTTTTCAATTTTGGTAAGCGATTTTGTCGCATTTGTTTTCAGAGGTATAAATGAGATAACGATCAAAATCAGGTCTGTCACGTACTATAGCAATTTTGTTAAACAGTTAGGACGAGTTTAAGTTAGGGTTACCAGACGTCCCCGTTTGCCGGGGACAGTCCCCGTATTTACCTCTCTGTCCCCGGAAAGATTTCGTCCCCGCAATGTCCCCGGATTTTTACTGTTGTCCTCAGATTTTTTTTTTAACTAAGCGAGAATTCTTTAAAAGCCCTGATTTGCTAATGCATTCGTTTAAAGCAAGAGATATGAAGCGCATTTCTTTCCTTGTACGTGCCTAGGATTAAAAGAAAATTACAAGGATACTGCGTCTTGGACACAACAGCTTTGGAAAATCAAGTCTCCTTACTGTGTGCAACTTGGCTGTCTGTGATCCTCGTTCAAAATGCAAAATATAAACAATATGTGGCTTTTAAGTTAACTCAAGCTTTAATCATATAAGTACAATCATAAGTACAACGTAATTTAGGACACATGCTGAAAGCGTCCCCGGATTTTGGTGAAAAAGTTGTGAACCGTCCCCGGATTTGGAGAAAAAATTCTGGTAACCCTAGTTTAAGTTTAAAATTCCCACTTGGAGACAATGCGTCAGAATCAGCCCCCTTCTTCTTCCTCTTTAAAATAAATATAAAATAAAGATAACAACCTTAATTTTCAAACTACAGTAATAGGTAAAGCTCAAAATGTTCAGCTTAAAAAGATAATATATGCCAAAATACAGTCAATAGCTAAACCAGAAGTACGGTTTTTTAGACAAGAAAACTGATAGATCTGTTCATCAGTTGCACCATTTTGAAAATTTGTGGAATTACATTCCAGACAGCTTGGAATGTACACTCAGATGAAAGGGAAATTAGCACTGATCAGGAATATCTACTTTGTTTGTCAATTCCAGCAATATTTAGGCATTAAAAGTAAAATTAAAGTTTTAACATCAAGGCCCGCGTTAGCAATGCTTTGACAATAGTAGGGGAAAAGTGCCTAAATCCAGACCCCCATTTTCTTTTTTACTGCTAAAAAATATGAATTAACAAAAATATCTGTTTTTAAAGCATGAAATGATTACTTCAGAATGTTATCATCATTACCAAAACATTTTTTTAAAAGAGGATGGCCAAAACGTAGGACTCCTATGTTTTGGCCATATTGAAAATAGTTGCCTAAATTGGACCCCTAATAAAAATTCACGATATAACACTAAAAAATTTGAAAATGGTATTGAACCACAAAAAACATATTTTAAAGTCAAAATAGCAATCACAGGTTTCAGTTTTTTTTTTAATTTACAAACATGGTACCATGGAGGAAGGAAATATATGGAGACGACGCAAGAGACCTTCACCACTCATTGAAGTGAAGCAGGGTGGAGGAGGAGTGGGGGGGCATGGCCGCTTCCATACAGACACGGGGAATATGTACAAAAACCTCAAGGGGACTCTAGGATAAACGTGACTCCGCAATCTGGTGATGGATTATTATGTAACTCGATGAGACAAATAAAAAAATGAAGAATAACATTTTTTGATATCCTGCTTAGTTTTCGAGATATTCTGTCTCAAACGTGAATCGTTTTTGGTTTAAATTCAGAATAAAAAATTGGTCAAAGTCAAATTTGATGACGGATTCTTATTTAAAAATACGAGACAAATAAAAAATAAAGAATAAACATTTTCGATATCTCGCCTAGTTCTCGAGATATACTGTATCAAAAGTGAGGTGTCATGAGTTGAAATGCGGAAGAAAAATATCACAAAAGTCAAATTTAATGATCGTAACACGACGAGACAAATCGAAAATAAAGAATAAAATTTTTCGATATCTTGCTTAGTTTTCGGGATATACTGGGATTGGTTGATTTGCGGCCTGGACTAAAAATTAATTCTGCCAAAGCCACAATGAATTACATGGCGGACATGCAGAATGGATATTTCAATTTTTTACTACCACTTGTGGTTAGATTGAAATGAGGCCTAGACCAGAATAAAAATGGTTATGTTGTTACCATACATCGTAAGCTTAATTGAGAATAGCTGGAAGTGGAAGTAGTTTCCATTGCGATACACGTTTTGTCACTAACTTGGTTCTCATGAAATTACTAACAATAACAGATAAATTCTTTGTCCCTCATGGAACAACAAAACCATTCTGGTACAGACTGCATTGTGACCTAACCACAATCTCCATTAAATTACCGCTTTAGAATCAAACTATGTAGACATACCCACACACGCGTATTTGAATCGCAAACTGTATTTGCAGTAACAACATTGTTTGCTTCATCAAGATTCCTAGATTGCATAGCATAATTTAACACATTTAATTTCATCATACACTGTCGGCATAAACTGCAACGTGACGAAAGAAAGCGCAATGCTAAATTCACTGAATCGCGATGTAAAACACACCCCTTTAAATCTCATTTTCAACACTCGTTAAAAAGTAATGCTAGTCTATTATGTGCAAAATCTCAAGGTATGCTGATTTTCTACATTACACCAACAACAATTTGAGAATAAAGTCATCCCATTGAGAGCTATGACTTAATATTTATAGACAGGCAGCGAAGTTTGCAACTTCTACCGCCAACTTCAACAACGATAATTAGAATTCAACTTACTTATGAAATGATATTCCAGGTTCTTTCCTGACTGATCTATTTGTGCAACCGTACGCAACACAAGATGGCATTATAAAACACTTGTACACATTACAAAATGAAATAATCACTGCATCTAACACAATGTGAACATCGCAATTGTTTGGAAGCGCAATATCGCCGCTGCCGCCACTGCGCATGCGCGAGAGTTTAGAGCCTGCTTCACAGATTTAACGTCAGTTCTCCTCCATATATTTCCTTCCTCCATGCATGGTACATATGTAGGGTTTATGAAGACACAAAAAATACTTATAAGAATTAAATCTTTTTGCGACAAAAATCACAGATGTACACATCTTTTTCAGGCCCAACAGAATCGAAACATATGCCGTAAAATGGAGTAACTTTGGGACACCTTTTCGAGTATTTTTTACACCTGACATTTATATTTATAAAGGTAATTCGCTGAGATTACGTTCTTATATCAAACTAACCTTCCACTTTACAAATAGGGGCATGGTTTTACTCTATACTCAATGACTTTATCGTAATTAGCCTTTGTTTTTGTCCCAATTTCCCCCCATAAAGTGGGGAACTTTGGGACAGTACTATTTTTCGCCTAAAGTAATTGGGAAAAATTAATTTGTTCTAATTTTACACATCAGTTGTTTATTATGACCGTCTGAGACAAATATGAAACACAAGAGACAATTTGTCACAGGTTTTTCTGTTTTTAATAAACTTAGAACATACATACAAAATCTACATAAACAAATAAACTTAGGCTAATATTAATTACTTTAATGTTATAAAATATAATCAGTTAGTCTAAACTAGTATCTATTTACTAAAAACATTGAGCTCATTTACATTGTAAGTGCCCCTACACCCAAGTTCTTTCGGTGTGTTTATTAGCTGCACTACTTCATCCTTGTAATCTTATAAACAATTAGTTACGCGCTTGAAGATGGCTTCGAATTTTGTAGTTAAAGTGCCTAAGCTTAAAGGCAGAGACAACTACGATGTATGGGCTTTTGCAGCGGAGAATATGTTGGTGTTAGAAGGCATGTCCGGCTTAAGAAAAGGAAGAAGGAATTACTAGCACTGCAGCCGCAGATGATGCAAAGGCGAAAGCGAAGCTGATTATTACAATTGATCCAGCGTTGTATGTGCATATAAAGCAAGCTAAAACAACGAAGGAGCTATGGGCACAGCATAAAACAATGTTTGACGATTCCGGGTTTACACGAAGAATAACCTAACTTCGTCATCTTATATCAATCATGTCTGATAATTGTGATTCAATGACGTCGTATGTGACAGATATTATTGAGGCATCACAAAGATTAAGTGGAGCTGGATTTGGTATAAACGACGAATGGATTGGCTCGTTGTTACTGGCAGGTTTACCAGAACGATTTTCACCTATGATCATGGCGATTGAACATTCCAGCATTCCTGTTACGGCGGATGTTATCAAGACAAAATTGATCGATATGGAAATGTCAGATTCGAATGAATCAGTGACAAAAACCGTTTTCGCTTCCAAAGGTTGACTTAACCATAGAAGCAAGACTGCCAACAGACAGTACAAAAGCGGAAACTATGTCGCGGAAAAGTCAAATGTCAAATCTGAGTTAAATCCATCACTTGTTACAGGCGTAAACGGTGTGGGCATTACAGGAATCAATGTCCATTACTGGTAAAATCAGATGAACCTAAGCAATCCAATGTGTTTAGTGTTGTTTTTCTATCTGGAAAGTTTGGTAAACAAGATTGGTATATTGATTCTGGCGCAAGTTCTCATATTAGGACTGTTGATAATATATCGAAATATCGATATTATTTTTTTGAGAATATCGATATTTATAAGTGATATTTTTTAGGACGATATATCGATACTTCGATACTGAAATTGGGATATCGGCGTCGATATTTTTAAAAATAAGTTATCATTTTTCGTTTGCTCTGAATGACACTATGTCCCTCAAATTTCTGTTACGCATAGAGATCAGCAAGCTTAAGTAAATCCTATTGCGATTCTATAATTAATTTGGAGGTAATAGGTACCAAGTCTACTCAGATGATGACAATAGTGTAGGCAAGGCATCGCTCGCCCAGCACGAATCGAACGCGAGCCCATTATTTGAATTGAGCGTGCACATTGTCCAGGGAACTGCAACTTGAAATTAGTGTGTTAGCAGGAAAGGTGGGAGGTGTAAACAACAAATAGTTGCTAATTAGAGAGCAAGAAAAGTAAGACAACTCAGAATAAGCTATCAACATACAAAACTAAATGAAATACTACAAAAAAAATCTTATGAAACTTAGCCAAAATGCATGCTGTGATAACTAAACTTCTACCTAAATAAATGCCTCAACTGTATTGCTTATCAATCTTAAAAATACACAAAATAATATTTGCCTCGAACCTCTTTCGAGTTTTATAAATTTTATTAATTTTTTGAAAATTATGACACGCATTATGGTCAAATTTTTTTAAAAAAATCAACAATCATCATCACCAAGTGACAACTTGATTAAGAACAATATCACATATCTATTTATCAGTGGACAGCCCCATTTTTACAAGATTTGATTTTATTAAATTTCATTTATGAAAGTGTCGATATAACTCCGCCTGCAGCAACTACTGGGTGGATTGAGTAACTTAGTAGTTGCTGTTGCCGGTCCCAAGCCCGGATAAAGGAGGAGGGTTGGCTGAGAGCCGTAAAATATTAGGCCAGAAAACAACTTGAGGCAACCTCTATGGCTCATTACCATAGTTGTAATACTGAGATCAACAGAGTGTGATCTCCCCATACTTTCAACTTAAAGCATGATGGTAACGTCTGCTAACAAAGCAACTACCCCAGGCCCTGGTAATCATACTAGGTTTTCTCGGTCATCGGATTCTGGGGGACCGAGAACATCATGAGGGAATGTATCGGAGCTTCCCAAATCTCTTCGTCCGAAATGCAAATATTTTCTTGGCACTTTGAACATCAATACACTTTTCAAAGTTGGCAAACTTAAGGAGCTAACAGAAACATTAGACAAATTCAACATCCAAATTCTAGCCCTTCAAGAAACAAGATACACAGATGAAAATCATTTTGAATCAGGAAATTACAGAATCTACAAAGGCAAACCAGCAATCTCAATCCCTAACAAACCAACACAATTTGGCACTGGATTTGTAGTCAAAAGAAATATTACAAACTCAATATTAAACTTCACATCTCCTTCTGAAAGAATCTCAGTACTGTCAGTAAATCAGGAAATAAGGCGTATTCAATAATAAATGCACATGCACCTACAAACAACTATAATCAAAAAGATCAGCAAAAAGTGGAGGACTTCTGGGAACTATTAGAAGAAACGGCAAACGGAATTCCGCTGCATCATATTAAAATTCTGATGGGAGACTTCAATGCGCAGATTGGCAGAGAAAAGAAATTCAGAGCCACTGTAGGACTCTATCCTGCACACAAAAGAACCAATAAAAATGGAGAGCGACTAATTGCCTTCTGTGACAATTTTGATTTAAAATTAATGTCAACTCATTTTCTGGCACTTCCACACAAGAAAAAAACCTGGAGATCACCAAATTATCATTTAGGGGAATTTCAACTAGATCATGTTGCCATCTCCAAGAAAAATCAGAAGGAAATTATGAACGTTAAGGTAAAAAAAGGATTAGTTAACTCTGATCACCATTTGTCTCTAATTAAAGTAAAATTTCAACCTAATAGAGTCAAACCCAGAATACAACATACGCGAATCAACCCTGAATTCTTGGAACAAGAATCTGAAACTTTTCTTGCCAATATATCCAGCCAACATCCTTCCAATTGGCCAGAACTTAAAGACGCACTCCTCAAAGCTGCTCAAAGCATCGGCTCACCTCCCATAAAACGCAAACATAGGTGGTGGAATGAAACCTGTGATAAGGCTATTGAACTTAGAATTAAAGCCTGGCGAAATTGGAGTTCCCACAAAACCATTCAGAATTGGCAGGAATTCATTAATACACAGAAACAAACTTCAAAAACCATTAGATTAGAGAAACGTATGTATGATAGACAGAAACTAGCAGAAATTGATGAAGAGTTTAAGAAAAACAACATTAGAAACTTCTACAGAACGTTCAAGGAAGAATTGTCAAAATACCAGGCACATAGCCTCTGTTTCAAACGCCCAGATGGAACTCTAGAAACAAATAATATGGAAAATTGTAAGCTCCTAGCAAATTACTTCAAAGACCTTCTAAATTGTGAAAACCCTAAAGGACAGCTTACCTTTGAAAAATCCACTCCAAATCCAGATTCAGAACCTCCCACTTTAGAAGAAATCCAACAAATAATCCGAGGACTTAAAAATAACAAGGCCCCAGGGGAAGATGGCATAATTGCTGAAATGTGGAAAATAGGTGGTATGAGTCTTGCTCAAAAAATTCATATGATTATTAAAGACATCTGGGTCAAAGAAAAAATCCCTGAAGACTGGAAATGTGCACTAATTCATCCACTTCACAAAAAAGGGGATAAAACTGACATTAATAACTACAGAGGAATTTCCTTGTTACCAATTACTTACAAAATACTATCCAAGGCACTTCTCACCAGACTTGAAACACAAATTGATCATCTTATTGGCGAGTATCAGGCAGGATTTAGAAAAGGCAGGTCATGTGCAGAACAAATTTTAAATCTCAAAACCATCTTACAAATCCGTAAAAACCGACAAACAGTAATCACCTTTGTAGACTTTAAAAAAGCTTATGACTCTGTTGACAGACAAACACTTTTTAAGACGCTAGAAGAATACAAAGTAGACAGAAAAACCAGAGAATTAATCAAACAGACCTTAACGGATACCATTTCAAAAGTAAGGTTCTTAGGTGAGGTGTCGGAACCTTTTAAAATTGGCACAGGAGTTCGACAAGGAGATGGACTATCACCTCTTTTATTCAATCTTGTTCTGGACAAAGTAATAAAAACCTGGGAGAACGAAGTAAAAGGAATAACCATTGGCAGGCTACTCAGAAATAAACTTCACTTGCGGTGTTTGGCCTTTGCAGATGATCTGGCAATTCTCTCCAACAACAAGCAAGAGGCAGTCTACGCACTTGAAAAACTGCATGAAATTGCAGCTAAATGTGGTCTCGAAATATCATATGTTAAAACCCAATATATGGAAGGATCTTCACGGTACCAAGATGGACAACCCTTAAAAACGCGATTTGGCAATATCTCTCAAGTAGCTAAATTCAGATATCTAGGAGAAATTATTCAACCTGCAGGATTAAATCGTGAAGCAAACAAGGAGAGAATAACTAAATTACAAAAAGCCTACAGAATCACCTGGAACAGATACAACAAAAAGTCAATATCCCGAAATGCCAAGTTAAGACACTATAACACTGTAATCAAACCGGAGGCATTATACGCATCAGAAACCTTGATTATTGGAGGAAGATCATTGATTAAAGATATTGAAAAGCAAGAAAAGAAAATTTTAAGAAAAATCTTTGGGCCTGTTTGTACCGGAGGAATTTGGATGAAAAGGAAATCAAACGAACTGTATCAGCATTCGGAAAAAATTTCAGACACATTCAGGAAAAGACGAATTAAATTCTACGGCCATATTATCAGAATGAGTAATAACAGACTAACAAAAAGAATTCTAAATCTAGCCCTTTCAATGAAAATTAAAAACAACTGGCTAATTGAAATTGAAAAGGATCTCCGGGAAATAGGAATAACAGACGACATCATACAGGACAGATGCCAATTTAGTAGCATGGTCAACAATCACCAGTTTGCCAACAGCCAATATATCAGAAGAAGAAACACGTGGACGGAAGAACGAAGGAAAGAACACAGCGAAAGGATGAAGAGGTTTTGGGAACAAAAGAAAAACACATCTGCTAAATAAGTTCACTCGCGCTCCTGAGTTGGGCACAACGATGGAAGAAGAAGAAGAAAGTGTCGATATATCGATACTTTTTTCCGATGTATCGACAGCTGATATTGATACTTTTTAAAATATCGATATATCGAAAATTAGATATTTTTAGAAATATCAATAGCCCTATCTCATATGACGCCGAATGAACATTGGATAAAAATGCATTGTATTCGTCAAGTGAACCAGAAATTATTATCGCTGACAAAACCAAAGTACCTGTGCTGTGTACCGGCGACGTAGAAATAACTACAGATTGTGGTTATGATATTACTGTGAAAAATGCATTATGCCTGCCAAGTCTGACGACTAACCTCTTATCAGTGAGTGAACTCGTAAAGAACGTTAATAAAGTTCATTTCGATTCACAGAATTGTTTCATACATAATATGAACGGTGAATTGGTGGCTATAGGAAAACTTATTTATGGTGTTTACAAGTTGAAGGTAAAACATAACATGGAAAGTGAGCACAGTTTATTTATTGGATGCTCCTGTTTTAAATGATGGTTATACGTGGCATATAAATAGCGCAGATAAGAATAAAATGAAGTCTGGCGTGGTTTATGGACTTAGTTATACCGATAACTTTCAAACGGGAAAATCGTGGTAACGAAGACTCAGACTAAATAGCGCAAATATGAATAAAATGAAATCTGTCTTGGTTGATGGAATTAGTTATAATAAATATGAAGAAAGAAGTGTTTCAGTGGAGGAGTCTGGTCAAGAAGGACAATTGACAGTAAAAGGCAAACCAGAATTACTGAAATCAGTTTCAGTGGGGGAATCTGCTCAAGAAGAACAGTTGACAGGAACAGGAAAACCAGAATTACTGAAATCAGCTCAATCAGGCTATGGTGAAGTAGAAGGTCAAGATAACTTGGAAGAAAGTACTGCAGCTGAGTGTGTGGAAATTAAGACATTGCCCAAAAGAATAAGGAAACCGCCTCAGAGATATGGTGCAACTTTATTAAGTGTGGCCTGTAAAGAAGAAGGTAGCTCTGATCCACATGATATCATCAGAGAATTCCAGTAAGAGATGCGGAAGATGAAGGCAGTTATGGTCAGACAGGAGAACCGCATCCGAACCCTGGAGGCAAGGCTGATGGCTTCAACAGCAAGTGCAGTGCAAGTGAGTGATTAAAATAAAAATGTTTGAAAGTGATGATAATTTGTGATACCATGCTAGGTCAGTGGCTAAATGTTTTTGCCAAATATCAGGTGTACATTGTCATGAAACCTTTTCGTTGGTGGTTAGATACTTCACATTGAGGTTTTTATTTGCAATTAGTGCACAATTATGTTAGGAATTTGGCACTTAGATGTAACCTCAGATTTTTAAGTAGATACCTAAAGGAAGATATTTGCATGTATCTATCATTACCGTGGCGCCAAAATCTGATGATGAATTCTTGCAGAACTCGACAAAATAAATCGAAAATAAAGAGTAAAATTTCGCTATATCCAAATTTGATGATGAATTCTTACGTAACTCGATGAGACAAATGGAAAATAAAGAATAAAGTTTTTTGATATCTCGCTTAGTTCTCGAGATATTGTATCTCAAAAGTGATAAGGTTAGGGTGAGATCCGACCTGGACCAAAAAATTTTTTTCACCAAAACCACCATATCTACATGGTGGAAATGCACTATAGGTGTTTGATTTTCTTCCTAGTGATTTATGTTAGGTTGAAATACGGCCTGGACCAGAAGAAAAAAACACCAATAGCACAAGGAACTATACCTATGGCTGATTTTTAACAAGCTATATCTCGAAAACCAAGCGATATATCAAAAAATTTTACTCTTTATTTTCGATTTATTTTGTCGAGTTCTGCAAGAATTCATCATCAGATTTTGGCGCCACGGTAATGATAGAACTGCCTTAAATTCCATTTCTATTCCTTCTTCAGTGTGCCGGGAACTCTCCTACAATATTCTTATAAATTATTTCTCTGCCAATTTGTGCTTTGAAATCTCCGAGTAACAATTTGACGTTATCTGTAGGAATTTTATGGATTTACCTACTTATTGTATAAAAAAAACAGTTTATTAACATCTCTGTGATATCTGCTGATGCAATCCAGGGACTTGGCTCTGAACTGTCTCATACGCGCGACCACTTTAAGCACCAAATTCCGAAAAATTCTTTCTTAATTTATGATTTTACCTAATTGGAGACATTAATCTTTAAAATGATATGTCATTTATCGATTTCCGTTAGGTATCGAAGGGGGTGAACGGCTCGTTATTTTATATATATACAAAAATAGACGTGTGTTTCCCTATATATCACTTTCCAGCCATCGCTACCTAGCACATATCACTGATGTTTGTGTGTGGAAGTAGCATGGAGTTTCCTGTCATGCACAACGTTGGACGAATGCCGATAGCTGTGGGGATGTGGGAGATATGATGGTTAAAAGTGGTCAATGATGGGCATTTTCATATTTCGACCAAAGACTATTGTATCCTTATATTTCTCTTTCCTGTCACAACTACTTAGGATAGACCATTTATATTTTTGTGTGGTAATACCATCGAATCTCCCATCGCGCACTATGGTGGTTAGATGTCGGTAGCTATGGAGGTGTGGGAGATATGGCGGTTGAAAGTGGTCGACCTGCGCCACTTTCATATTTCTACCAAGGACAAATGAGTCATGGTGTATCACTTTTCAGCCAAAACTATCTAGCACAGACCACTGGTGTTTGTGTCTGATAGTAGCACAGAGTCACCCGTCGATCACAACGTTGGCCGAATTTCGATAACTGTGGGAGTATGGGAGGTATGGTGGTTCAAAGTGGTCGATCAAGGATATTTTCATATTTCGTCCAAAGACATGTGTCTCCTTATATGTCACTTTGTTGCCACAACTACATAGCGTAGATCATTGGTATTTCTGTGTGGTAATGGTATCGCGTACTATGGTAGTTAGATGTCGGTACCAATGGAGGTGTGGGAGATATGGTGGTTCAAAGTGGTCGACTTGCGGCACTTTCATATTTCTACCAAAGACAAATGTGTCATGGTGTATCACTTTTCAGCCAAAACTATCTAGCGCACATCACTGGTGTTCGTGTGTGGTAGAAGCACAGAATCACCCATCGATCACAACGTTGGCCGAATTTCGGTATCTGTGGGAGTTTGGGAGATATGGTGGTTGACAGTAATCGATCAAGGATACTTTCGTATTTCAACCAAAGTCACGTGTGTCCGTTTAGTTTAGTTTGCTGCCTGAACTACATAGCGCAGATGACTGGCGTTTGTGTGTGGTAATAGCATCGAGTCTCCCATCGTGCACTATGGTGGTTAGCACCAGCTAGTAAAAAAAAAAAAAAAAACAAAAAAAAAAAAAAAGTTGTGGCAATAATATTTTTACTTTTGCCATGTAAGGGTCGTATCCAAAAAAATTATTTTATACATTATGGTGTGACCAAAGCGGATACCTTGGTCTTTGAAATGATACCTCATTTATCGATTTCGGTCATGCATCAAGTGAGATTAAAAAAAATAAAAAAAAATAAAAAATTAGAAATGGTGATATTTTTGCCCCTTAAGGGTTGAAGTTTGCGAAAGTTCTTTCTTAAAATATGATGTGACCAAAGCGGATACTTTAATATTTAAAACGATACCTCATTTATCGATTTCAGTTAGGTATCCAGGGAGATAAATGGCTCGAGACCCCAAAAAAAACACGTTAGAAATACTGATATTTTAACCATTAAGGGTTCACTTCAGAAGAATTCCTTTTTTAAAAATATGATGTGATCACAGCGGAAATCTTAATTTTTAGAATGAACCTCATTTATCTATATCAGTTAGATATTAATGGAGATAAATGGTTCATGACACAAAAATGCGTTGAAGAACCATTGATACTTTTTCCCTTTAAGGGTTGAATTCTTAACATACGATGTCACATAAGCTTAGGCAATACTCTTCATATTTCATAAAATAGCAGTTTGTTGCTTATTCATTATTTGATTATTCATTATGATTCTGTTTTTATTATTTCGGAAGATATTACTTTTCATAGTATGACTTTTGTGCGACTTTGGTAAATAATTAATCTTTAATCGTTTTCCTTCACAATATAATCACACTTTTATTTTTTATTACATCGTATTAAATACAATACAATATCGGACTTCTTCATAGCAAGCTCTCCTTAGCTGCTGCTGCTCTACGGAATCTCCTAGTCTCTGTGTATTTTCCCGTTGCTATGGAAACTTCCTTGAAAAGTACCAACTGGCCGGTAGCATGGAACGCCTACCTCAAAGATGTTATTGTAGTATCGGTAATGCTACAGCCCCCCCAAGTTTACCATACCATTTGACATCCATTCCATTATAAATGGTTATGGTAAACTTTCTGTAAATGTTACCTTTTAGGTAAGGAGAGCTTATTTTTACATTTGGCTAATAACACATTTTTCATATCACGAGGACTGATGTCTTGTGGTAACTTTCCCTGGTGGTTTTCCATAGGCCGCTACTGTTTGGAACGGCATATCGTCTGTAACACACACATTTCGACAAGTTACTGTCCTTATCACTTAAAAACCAAAATTACAATAGGAATATTATACTACAGAATTGTTTTTAATTACATCATCTTTAACTGTCATAGTCTCCGCCTGTTTTCCAAGCATACCATTCAAAATTTCTATTAACTACCCTTGGTACATTATATTCTTCATAAGACCAATCCTTTTGAACCATTTTACTGTTGTATAACCGGCAACATTATTTAAATCACATATTTGGTCCCTGGACCAGTACAATCTACCCTCGCTAATACGACTGGAACACCATTGTTTCTTGCTAATCTAGCATCACCATCACAACTTCATTTTTATTTTATTTCTTTAATACATTACATTATTCTCTCATAAGTAATAACTTTCTCCACTTCATCTTGAATATATTCATATATAGGCTAAGAGATGTAACAACAAAGTCATTTGAAGGTTCTACCTGGACCTCAGCTATACCTGTGTTAACCAAATCCCGAACCTTTCGGTATCTTTTAAAGGCAATGCCTAGATAGTGGCCTTATTTACAGGAACTGAGTCTTGACTGTGCCGTTGTACCCTCTCTATATGATATTTTACTTCTTAATTCATTACCCATTTATTCTATCATAGTAACACCTCGTTTCTTCTCCACTCATTCTAATGCTCCGGTATACCTAACAAACTATATATTTACTAAAAGAAAGTCTTAATAGACAATAAACTTTTATGTAATGGTATGCTGTGGTAACAGCCGAAGACTGCACATCTGATTGAGATCATCAACATTGGTAAGTGACAGCTTCCACTTAGTGGTTATAAACTTTTACTATCATTACAGTTGAATTGTGCGCAGCCACAACAATCAGTACTATTTACAAGTGTTTTGTGGTACTGAATAATAATATGCTAACTATACCTTAATAATAATAGGAAATTCCAATACGATGGAGTTTATCTTTACACATCTGTGCCTTGCACTAGTGTTAAATCTTTTCATTCATCTTAAACTAAGTGATCATTTTCTGAGTTGTAGATTCAATGTCCTGATTGAATTTGTACACAGGATGAGGCAGTAAGCATAGCTTACCCCTCTACAAAAGAGAAAACCTTTTTTCTATATTTCCAGTTCACCTTTTCCCAGTTATTCATACAAAGCAACTTCCTGTTTACAATTAATCTTACTTTGCCAGAACAGTAACATGGCAAACCAACTTCAAAAATATGTAAAGAACTCTGAAAATGATCAACACCATTATTCTGTAACTGCTTTGATTCATAATCACAAACATAATTCTCCCCAACAATGGAAAAAATGTCACAGTTTACATCCTTCAAAATCATCAAACCACCCAATCCATCTACCTTCATTAAAGTCTCTTCCATCTTTTTTACCTGATCAAAGTCACCTGTTCCTTTAATGTCTCTGATATCAAACATTTTTATAGACTTACAAACCTTTTCTACTGATTCATCTGTCTTCGTGTAAGTTTCCACCTGGTCACTTTCATGCTTAAACTTATCTTTTAAGTGAAACCCTTCTTTAACAATTTGTCTATCCTTTACATGATTTACATCACCATTAATTGTAACATTACTCATCTCATATTTTTCCCTTACAGTATTAGGTCTACTATCATTACTTTCAATTGTATTACTTAATGATTCACAATGAATTGCATTCGTACTTTGTTCAAACCCTCTAATTACTAGACTCTTATTGCATATCTTTAGTTCCTCATTTATCCTTGTAAACTGTTTTTCAACCCTTTCTACATACTTATCTAACTTTGCCTGTGCATCAGTTTCTGATCTAATTATTCGCTCCTCTAAAGACTTATAAGAGCTTCTTATTTCCTCACTTAATTGTGCTTGTGTAGCTGTTAGTTGTGCTTGTGTATCTGTAAGCTGTGCTGTTAGTTGCGACCCAAATTGAAACAGTATTTTCTTTAATGCACCTATAGTGACTGATTCATGTTCGTTATTTACCGAACCCAAAGGATCACAAATAACCATTTCACCTGGCATCTGATTAGCCATTCTGTAGAAAGCTAAGCCATACTCAGCGTCCCAAAACTAGTATCAATAAAGTGACCTGATATAATAAATGATTTGAATAAACAACGAAAAATCAAAAAGAAAACATGAAACTAATCCTACCCGTACATCGCTTCCGTTACCATCAACTTTCTTGTTACAATCACCAAGTTTTTTATTACGAGAATAAAGATAATTAAGTCTGGGAAACACTTAACTTAAATGTATTTTTTCGCTGGCGGTTGGACTTTTACTCGGCTCAGCTGTTGTTGTCTCAGTCTGCGTCGACAGTTGTCAGTCTATGGCTGGTTCCCGCTCGGCCGCTAGTAGCGCTGCGTGCTTTCAAATTCCAAGGATTCACGTAGTTTTTTTTTTTTTTTCTTCTTCTTCTTCTTCTTGCAGCACCTAAGTCCTGTCACGGTCGCCATGTCGTATTTCATAAAATAGCAGTTTGTTGCTTATTCATTATTTGATTATTCATTATGATTCTGTTTTTATTATTTCGGAAGATATCTTTTCATAGTATGACTTTTGTGCGACTTTGGTAAATAATTAATCTTTAATCGTTTTCCTTCACAACATAATCACACTTTTATTTTAATTTAATTACATTCATTAAATACAATACAATATCGGACTTCTTCATAGCAAGCTCTCCTTAGCTGCTGCTCTACGGAATCTCCTAGTCTCTGTGTATTTTCCCGTTGCTATGGAAACTTCCTTGAAAAGTACCAACTGGCCGGTAGCATGGAACGCCTACCTCAAAGATGTTATTGTAGTATCGGTAATGCTACAGTATCCAGGGAGATAAATGGCTCGAGACCCCAAAAAAACACGTTAGAAATACTGATATTTTAACCATTAAGGGTTCACTTCAGAAGAATTCCTTTTTTAAAAATATGATGTGATCACAGCGGAAATCTTAATTTTTAGAATGAACCTCATTTATCTATATCAGTTAGATATTAATGGAGATAAATGGTTCATGACACAAAAATGCGTTGAAGAACCATTGATACTTTTTCCCTTTAAGGGTTGAATTCTTAACATACGATGTCACATAAGCTTAGGCAATACTCTTCATAATCCTACGTCATTTATCGATTTCGGTTAGATACCCAGGGAGATAAATGGCTTGAGACACACAAAAAAACGCATTTTAGAAATATTGACATTTTTGCCCTTTAAGTGCCGAATTACAAAAAATTCCTATCTTAAAATATAATGTGACCACGGCTGAGATCTTAATCTTTAATATGATACCTCATTTATCTATATAGGTTAGATATCAAGGGAGATAAATGGATCGCTACACAAAAACGCGTTGTAGAAATATTAATACTTTTGCCCTTTAAGGGTCGAAATCGAAAAATTCATTTTAAAAAAAAATATGGTTAGACGAAACCGGAGACCATAATTTCTAAAATAATACCTCATTTCTCGATTTTATGACAAAAAAAAAGAATCCTTTATGGAAATAATGGTAATTTTGCCCTTTAACTGTCGAATTACGAAAAATAACTTTTTTAAAAATATAATGTGACCACGGCGGAAACCTTAATCTATAAAACGATACCTCATTTATCTATATCGGTTAGATATGAAGGGAGATAAATTGCTAGTGACACAAAAACGCACAGCTGAAATATAGATACTTTTGCCCTTTATGGGAAAAATTCCAAAAAATTCCTTTATTAAAATATGATGTGACCAAAGTGGAGACCATAAGTTTTAAAATGGCACCTCATTCATTGATTTCGGTTAAGTATGACGGGAGATAATGGCTAGTGACAAAAAACACCTTATAGAAATAATATAGGCTATATGATGGTTTCAGCTCAATCGGAGTTGTAGTTCTTGAAAATTTAAATATCAAAGGTTGGCAAATACAACGCAATAGCATGAAAAGATGATTTTTAGTATGAAATATGATAACATACAGTAAAAGAAATGGAAATTTTTATTGTTTGTTTTGATACCAAATTTTACCCAGGGGATTAAGAATTTCTGAGGATTTTTAACTTTGAAAATTTTTATCTAAAAAATTATTGCACTTAGGAGAAAAGTCGTCATTATGTAAATCGCGATCTACAACATATCACAATTCCAAAACGATTTGAGTAAACATAAGGATCCTCTTGTTGGATCACGCGTCACTCTGACGTCATCGTAGGTGAAATTAATCTAAGGAGGGCCGGAGACAAAGAAAAATGAACATATTTTGGCTGACAATTGTACGAGGAGGACGTGACTGTAATGGGCGGCGCGATATAGGAAAAATTATAAGTAGCTAAGTGGGGACAGTGATAGTAGCGGTTTTCTTCGAGATGAACTTATAAGAATTTTGCCTACACCGGGGGTTCGAAGAAAGTTCGCTTACAGTGGATGTGCTTAACCTGCGGTTTCAATATTTCGTTCTGCCCTCGCACAGTAAGCTCTTCAACATCATTCATCATAAATGTGTCATTAAAATTACCTCAGGTCCCGTTTTAGTTACTCCATATTTTGTCACAGTATTCCATAATTTAACCATTTCTTGTATTTCCTTGCTTGTGGTCTTTTATTTCAAAGCCTAGGAAGGGGTGTTATTAAACAATTGATGGATGAGAACAAATCTTTGATCCCTACTGACCAAAAAAAATCCGCTTATGCAACCCCTTCTTCAGGGGCGGATCCAGGATTTTGGTTTGGGAGGGGCTTGAGCGGACTTTGGTTTGGGGGGGGGGGCTTGGCTTGAGAGGATCTTGGTTTGGGGGGGAGTTTGAGTCGGGCATATCCGTAGAGCTAAAAAAAGTCTTCAAAATTACAATGTCGGAGGTGGACCTAGACACTTTTGTGTAATTTATGTAATTTATGAATAGACAATTTTGCCCTGGCTCGACTTCATTCAAAGAATTAAACTTGAAAATGCTTTCTCGCTCCGAAAGAGTCCGATTCTTTGTAATGTTTTTATATGGCGGAATTTCCCGCCCTGTTAGAGACTAGAGTAAGAAGAAAAGTATGAAAATCGGTATTTTCACATTTCAGGAACGCAGGTTTGGTGCTTGGCCGAGGAATGATCTACAAACATATTTTCTGAACCTCTCTTCTAGCATTTTGTTACTGCAGTTGTGCTGCAGTCATTCTTCTTTGCCTGCATGTGTTCACAGTTAAGACGTAACCTAGAATCGAGGACTGCAACATCAATTGTAAATTAACTTCGTTTTCTCCATTGATTTTTGAATTTTTGTTGAAAATTTGGTTGATGTAAGGGAAGAAAATGATGAAAGATTTTACTGTGATTTAAGGTTTCAGAGGAGGTGGAATATAACATGAAGGCAAACTATTGATTAATGAAATGAAGTCTTCGCGGGTGTACCGCCGGATAGTGTTTTCAAGCATATGCCGGGAAAGTCTCCATTCTTATTGATTTATGTTGGGAGAAAAAAAACAAAAAAAAACTGCAATGTGGAAGGAAGTATGTCAAATTCACAAGAAAGGAAATTTAACGTACTTTAACGTAAGATATTCAAGACGAAATTATTAAAAATGTTTATATTCTAATAGTTCCGAAACTAGATATGATTTGCAGGCTTACTGCGTTTACTATTGTTATCAGAGGAGCGACCTATTTCCTATTTGGCAAGGTCTGTAACAAGGACTGTAATATAAATAATTTTCTCGGGTGACTAGCCGAGTTATATGAATGTCATAGTTACACGATATTTCGGCGCACTGAATCATCGACGCCATCTTCTGGTGAAGTGAGGTCAGGAACGTGCGAAGTTGCTGAGCTAGACCAGATTACCGCTGCTAACCTCTGATTGGTCGGCTGTAGAACCAGTCGTAGCAGGGGTCAAATCTCGTTGCGGCTTGAATCGATGCTAAGGTGGAGTTACGACTAGATTTGATGTCAGTTTTTACATGGCATGTAGCGGACGGGCTTAAAGTCATCGCTCCTTCGAAGATGATATCATAAAACAAAGCATTCAGCATAAATTGTTTATCAAACTGATGGGTCAACACGGATCCGTTGCGGGCCTCATATTGAGCCATGCTGCCACGTGATTGGTCAGATTTGTAACCAATCGTAGCCGGGGTCCTGCCTCGTACAACACATCGTTCCATAGAAGGAAAAATCAGAACGGCAAAAACTTTCCCGTAAGCTGATCATTAATGCCTGAGTAACAAATTGCTCACTTATGTTACTACCGAACTTCCCGTTGATCTGGACGCGCCGTGTAATGCGTCTCGGTCGCGCTGTCGGCGAATAGTATTGATGACTGGCGTCCAGGCTTCACTCAGCTGGTACCCGCTGTCGCGGTTGACGAGGTTAGACGCGAGACGAATTTCTACTGCTTCTGTAAGGATGCTGTTCCAGAAGTTCCCAGTATGCGCCAGTACTCTGGTATTTTCGAAATCAAAACCATGGCCATGTTCTAGACTGTGTTCCGCCACCGCAGACTTGTCTTTCTGCCCCAGACGAACGTGTCGTGCATGTTCTAGACAACGTTGGTGAACACACCGCACCGTTTGGCCAATGTAGCTTTTACCACATTCACAATTAATGCTATATACCCCAGGTGTCCGCAAAGCAAGGTCATCCTTGGGGGAGCGTAAGATGTTCTTCACCTTTGGTGGTGGCAGGAAAATGGTCTTGATTCCAGTTTTTGCTAGAATCCGTCCTATCTTGGACGTTGTGGCGCCAGAGTACGGCAAAAAGGCTAGACGATCAGGTGGCTCCTTGTTGGTGTTGTTGAGCCTACGTGTCGGCTCTCGGAATGCCAGTCTTATCTGATAATCAGTGTACCCATTGCGTTGAAAGGTCTGACGCAGATGACTCAATTCACCGGGTAGACTGTCAGCATCGCATATCGCTCGCGCCCTATGTACAAGCGTGCTGAGTACCGTCTTGCGCTGTGCCGGATGGTGATGGCTTCGCGCGTTCAGGTATAGGTCTGTGTGCGTCGGTTTTCTGTACACAGAATGTCCTAGAGACCCGTCAGGTTTCCTTTCTATTAGTATGTCTAAGAAAGGCAACCGGCCTTCTTCTTCCACCTCCATCGTAAACTTGATGTTTTCGTTTCTACTGTTAAGATGATGGAGAAAAACTTGCAGGTTGTCTCTGCCGTGTGGCCAGACCACAAAGGTGTCATCTACAGTACCGGAAGAAAGCTCTGGGTTTCATAGGAGCGCTTGCAAGTGCCTTGTCTTCAAAGTTCTCCATGAAGAAGTCAGCAATAGCTGGCGATAAAGGGCTGCCCATGGCCACTCCATCAACCTGTTCGTAATACTCCCCATCATACAAGAAATACGACGATTCGAGTGTGTGCCGGAATAATTCAACTATGGCAGGCTCAAAATGCTGTTCCAGTAGAGCCAACGTGTCATTGAGAGGGACCCTAGTGAACAGTGACACCACATCGAAACTCACCAATAAATCATGTTGCTGCAGGTGGAGTTCTTTAATTACGTCAATAAATCTTGCGGAGTTGGTCACGTGATGAGGACCTTTACCCACTAATGGTGTCAGCAGCCCAGTTAGATATCGGGCAAGAAAATATGTAGCTGATCCGATGGTACTTACGATTGGCCGCAATGGGGTACCCTCTTTATGGATCTTGGGAAGTCCATAGAGTCTTGGAGGAACAGCAGCACGGGGTAGTAGTTGTTTCACTGTGTCTTCTGGCAGACCTGAGTTCTTAAGAAGAGCTGTCGTCTTTCTCACCACAGCGTTGGTAGGATCCCGTGCAATCTTGCGATAGGATGCGTCCTTCAGGAGTTCTTCCACCTTTCGACGATAATCTGCCGTAGTAAGCACTACCGAAGCGTTACCTTTGTCTGCCGGTAAGACAATAATGCCTGTGTTGTCCCGCAATGCCCGAAGTGATCTCCTCTCGGCAGCTGTGATGTTGGGCCGTGGTGACTTTGATTTGCATAAAATACGGCAGGTTTCACGCCTCATTTCTTCCGCAGTCTCTTTAGGCAAACCACGGACGGCCTGTTCAATGCCGGTAAGGATATCCCTATACGGTATGGACTTCGGTACTGGAGCAAAATTTAGTCCCTTAGATAGCACCGATATGGTGTCAGAGTCCATTACCTCACCGCTCAGATTGATGACAGTATTCCTGTCTGGCTCTGAGGAGGGCTTTGATTTTCGGGTGAGCCGAGAGAACTTGCCACATTGACGTGCCGTTGCGCTGCATTGAACCTTGCAACTTCCAGCCACAGTACAACTGTCTATCCAGTCCCAGGCGTCACGGTGGATGTGGTTTGATAGAAACAGGTGGACGGCAAAAAGTTCTTGAGACACGGAGTCTAGTTCACGCCTGGTATACCGTATCCTTTCCCGCACTAGAGCCAAGCTGGCCCGCCGCAGAATTTTCTTCGCTGCGAAAGAATCAATCGGGTGCCGAATCTCGGCAAAACGTGGGACGGTGTCCTGGTCCCTGCAGCGCTGAAGAAAGGCGAGCGCGCTGAGAAGTCTTGATTTCTTCTTGCGTAACTTCTCCAGCTGCTTGACTTTACAATAAATATCCTCCCCGTAGAGGTAAATTACATAATTACGTAGTTTTTTTTTGGAACAGCATTTTGAGCCTGCCATAGTTGAATTATTCCGGCACACACTCGAATCGTCGTATTTCTTGTATGATGGGGAGTATTACGAACAGGTTGATGGAGTGGCCATGGGCAGCCCTTTATCGCCAGCTATTGCTGACTTCTTCATGGAGAACTTTGAAGACAAGGCACTTGCAAGCGCTCCTATGAAACCCAGAGCTTTCTTCCGGTATGTAGATGACACCTTTGTGGTCTGGCCACACGGCAGAGACAACCTGCAAGTTTTTCTCCATCATCTTAACAGTAGAAACGAAAACATCAAGTTTACGATGGAGGTGGAAGAAGAAGGCCGGTTGCCTTTCTTAGACATACTAATAGAAAGGAAACCTGACGGGTCTCTAGGACATTCTGTGTACAGAAAACCGACGCACACAGACCTATACCTGAACGCGCGAAGCCATCACCATCCGGCACAGCGCAAGACGGTACTCAGCACGCTTGTACATAGGGCGCGAGCGATATGCGATGCTGACAGTCTACCCGGTGAATTGAGTCATCTGCGTCAGACCTTTCAACGCAATGGGTACACTGATTATCAGATAAGACTGGCATTCCGAGAGCCGACACGTAGGCTCAACAACACCAACAAGGAGCCACCTGATCGTCTAGCCTTTTTGCCGTACTCTGGCGCCACAACGTCCAAGATAGGACGGATTCTAGCAAAAACTGGAATCAAGACCATTTTCCTGCCACCACCAAAGGTGAAGAACATCTTACGCTCCCCCAAGGATGACCTTGCTTTGCGGACACCTGGGGTATATAGCATTAATTGTGAATGTGGTAAAAGCTACATTGGCCAAACGGTGCGGTGTGTTCACCAACGTTGTCTAGAACATGCACGACACGTTCGTCTGGGGCAGAAAGACAAGTCTGCGGTGGCGGAACACAGTCTAGAACATGGCCATGGTTTTGATTTCGAAAATACCAGAGTACTGGCGCATACTGGGAACTTCTGGAACAGCATCCTTACAGAAGCAGTAGAAATTCGTCTCGCGTCTAACCTCGTCAACCGCGACAGCGGGTACCAGCTGAGTGAAGCCTGGACGCCAGTCATCAATACTATTCGCCGACAGCGCGACCGAGACGCATTACACGGCGCGTCCAGATCAACGGGAAGTTCGGTAGTAACATAAGTGAGCAATTTGTTACTCAGGCATTAATGATCAGCTTACGGGAAAGTTTTTTGCCTTCTGATTTTTTCCTTCTATGGAACGATGTGTTGATACGAGGCAGGACCCCGGCTACGATTGGTTACAAATCTGACCAATCACGTGGCAGCATGGCTCAATATGAGGCCCGCAACGGATCCGTGTTGACCCATCAGTTTGATAAACAATTTATGCTGAATGCTTTGTTTTATGATATCATCTTCGAAGGAGCGATGACTTTAAGCCCGTCCGCTACATGCCATGTAAAAACTGACATCAAATCTAGTCGTAACTCCACCTTAGCATCGATTCAAGCCGCAACGAGATTTGACCCCTGCTACGACTGGTTCTACAGCCGACCAATCAGAGGTTAGCAGCGGTAATCTGGTCTAGCTCAGCAACTTCGCACGTTCCTGACCTCACTTCACCAGAAGATGGCGTCGATGATTCAGTGCGCCGAAATATCGTGTAACTATGACATTCATATAACTCGGCTAGTCACCCGAGAAAATTATTTATATTTGCAACGCCGAGAAAAACTACGTAATTATGTAAGGACTGTAATGTTCCGATTCAGATTCCTGTCTTGTCTGAGGTTATCAAATTCCACTTACTCCTCCATCATCATAGTTTTTTTTTGCTCTGGTTTTCTCGGCTTGTCGACATCGCATCGAGATTATACGAGCCGAGAAACGAGATGAGGGTGAAGGGTGAAAAGGAACTCGAAGTGATTCGGCAGTTGCCCATATATGAAATTTAAATGAAACCGGCTAGACCACGCTGCCGGGTCTGAGTGTTTGATGCTACTGGCCGTGCGGGAGAGTCTTGTGAAGCGTGACGCCCCACGCGTGGCGTGTCTGCGTATCGACCAGCTTCGTCACCACTGACAACCACACCGCACCTGTCGCCCACGTGTCGCCACCGCTATTGAGGTATATAATATTCAATTTGTTTCCAGTGATTATTTATTTTTTAACCAGACGAAGGATCTGATACTGTACCAATTACGTCTATCGATGTAGAAGATATTTCATAAAATCTGAACGCGAACTTTGTTAATAACAAAAAGCGTAAACAGTACTGCCGCCTTCATTACTTCTTAGTTTAATGTACAATCACTTGACAGATTTAATATATATATATATATATTTTTTTTTTTTTTTAACGCCTCGTCGACGGCTAAGGTCATTAGAGGCGTGTTAATAGATCTTTATACGCTGCACTACTGCTTGTCAGTTTTGCGAAGTGTTGCTGTTATCACAATCACTACTGAGCACGTGTGCATCTTTTCTTATGTTTGTGCTGTGTTGTCTATGATCTGTATGAAACAGTAATGATAAACATATTATATTTTGAGTGTCGAAGATAATTAAAGAAAAATGTTTAAAGTGTAACGAAATTTTCCCTACAAAAACCAAGGAGAAAATCGGGCATTTTTGAACGAAAGAATCTGCTGATAGAAAATAAAAGCACTGTGGAAATGAAGGGCATTGTGTACTAGCCGCCTATATGTGACTGAAACGAACGTAATGATCTTCTTCTAAGTGCTCACCAGCAGTTCCGCTTTTAATAAAAAGCTGTGGCAACTCAGTTTGCCAACCGGCTTGCCGCAGATGCTGTCAATCGTTGAGGGAGAAACTTCAGTATCGCCGTCTTACTGTAAACGTGTTATTAGTATCGGTTTCATTTGTGTAATGTATAATTTATAAGGTAGAAATTGGAGACTGTCCCAGCATCCGAGTAGATTAATATGATAAACGCCTAAAAACTGCAATCAGGATGCGATACGTCAAGGCCCGGAGTTCGACCTACGTCCGTTGTTTCTCGATGATACATCTTATGTCAAAATTTTTAGACAGATCGGTGTGGGTTTTATTGTTGATTAGCCCATGTACAACTAATCAGCCTGAGATTGTGTATTTTTTTTGTGGGGGGGGGGGTTATCTTTCTTTTTTATTCCTGTGCGATTTTGATCTTTTTTGCTGTATGGCTGAGCTATTAACAGCACCGGTTTTATTCCGATTTGTATAACGTTGCTTTTACGTCGTCAGCGACCCCTAACGTCCTACTAACAACAACAGGAACCTATAAACAATTAATTTCATTTAAATTGTAATTAAATAACATACTGGTAAATGATTTTCGCGTGTACTGTTCTCAAATTTATATTCGTTTTGTGCAGGCCAATTGAACGTCTTGTATCTTCTTGCCCCTCGCATGATAATGCACCTTCGATCACAGTAACGTCTATTGCCAAGCACACTGGATGGGGAAGTTTTAAACTTGTCTGCAGTCCCTCGCACGCACTTGCGTAGTGGTTCACTGCACAACACGCAGCTACTCACACAACGCTGTGCGTAGCTTGTGTCTGCGGTGTTTGAACTGAGTGGTAGCTTTCTTTTGTGTTATGATGTTTAAACAGCTGTACTTATGGAAACAATACCAAGTGTAACTCGCCTTATTTGTGGCAATAACAGGTAAAGTTCATCTTATTCGCGTCA
>JARYHS010011666.1:0-36757 GCA_031002005.1 Vandiemenella viatica
TTTATATGTGCTCAGTGGCTATTACATCGTTGTAATGACGACATGTTTGGAAGATCTAAAATCGATACAAGTGCTGATGATTTGAGACAAATGTCAAAACGTGTGGACTGAAATAATCTCCAAACAAATATTTAATTGTAAGACGAATATTACAAATTGAGGGCTACATTTAGGAATATGCTACCTAAGCTGTAGCCTTATGGCTCGTTCGCACTGGGCTAGTAATTTAGTCGAGTGGCGAGTAGTTTAGTAGCTAAACTGACCAAAAATCGTTCGCACTACTGTCGAGTACAGTACACAAGTAGCGTGGTAAGGCTGCATCGCAATCAAATGAATGAGCTGATACAGCGCTAAGAGATGGATGAAGAAGTTTATGCGATAAACAAAGAGAGAAAAAAAGCAATGGGTACGAAAATGGATTAATGCACTAGGAGCTGCAAATTGTCTTCTGAAGGAATTAGCATTAGAAGATCCCTACGAATAGTTTGAGAATGTCCAAAAGTTGTGTTAATGAAAATGCATTCTCAAATCCAGCGTGAAGATACCTAGTTAACGGGATATGAAGCGCACATAACTTACCAGCCAGACGCCTCCACTATAGAATTAAAGATGCCTTTGTTTCCGAACGTAACTTTTCAGTTAAAAATAGTGCTGTCTTCGTTAATAAAATGAAGAGTGTAACATGTTCACCTATGACTAGGCTAATCTCATTTGATATAGTAAGCCTCTATACAAATGTACCTTTAGACATAACCCTCAAGATAATTGAAGAAAATTTGTTACAGCACAATAAATTAACCGAAGTACAAATTGGAGAACTGATTAACTTATTACACGTGATACTTGAAGTACAATAACTTTACATTCATAGAAAATTTTACATACAATGGCGATGGGTAGCCCTCTTGCTGGAATCCTAGCCGACATTTTCATTAATTCTTTAGAAACTAACTTTTTAAAATCCTACTCAGAACTACATAACAAAATACGATTTTATGCTCAGTACATAGACAACATATGTAGTTGTGGCGTTTGATGGAGATGACAGAGAATTAGAAACGTTGTTCAATAGCTTTCATGAAACAATCCAATTTACAAAAGAAGTCCAAAATGAAAATTCCGAGCTTAATTTTCTTGACCTTATATTATCAATAACAGACAGCAGTATTAACTTTAATATTTATCGTAACCCAACCTACCCAGACACCATCATTCCTGCCGACTCTTCTCATCCAAAATAGCATTTTTCCATTTTGTAATTAATGTGCGTTAAAAACGACCCTTACAACTGTTAATCTACAGAAGGAACTAATTGCATTAAAATCGATAGCTTATGAATAATGGATATGAGCCAGACTTGGTGGATTCCATTGTAAATAAGAAAACTTCAAAAAATGATCAACATTACAAAGAAACAAATCTCTCCAAAACAGAGGTGAATGCAGAAAGTTCATCTCCATTCCATGTTTGGGAAATATGTCATATAGAATAGAGCGCCTATTAGTGGAGAAGTACGATTACAAATTAACGTTTACTACTAACAACTCCTTGAACTCCTTGATGAGCCATTTTCCAACTCAGGAGTCTATAAAGTAGTATGCATCGACTGTCCCCGTTATTATATAAGTCAAACTGGCAGGACAATCAAAGTAAGATATAAAGAACATTTACTAAGAAAGAAAGGTAGTAAATATACAGGTTCTACATTTGCTGATCATTTGCATACTTCAAATCATTCTCTGAGAGATTTTGAGAGATACCGTAATTTTACACAAGGAGGTTAAAGGGCGGAGATTAGATTTATATGAAGAATTAGAAATGTTCAAACATCTAACGAATAGTGATGTCAATATTTTAAACGATCAACTCCAGCTTGCCAATAGACAGTTCTTCAAATGCTTTAAGTCGATACTTTCGACCGGGTAGGAAAATAAGGCTTATTGTTAATAACACGATGCCAGTTCTCCCCAGAATTCTGTATATACTTAAGACTTGCTGCATATATAATAAAGTATCATGTCAGTTGTTATCTTTATATCACTCCATTTTTAGTTAATAATTATTGTATATTTGGGCCGTTCATTGCGGCTATGCGCATGCTTGTACGCGGTGGCGTCATATACTTTATTTACCTGTTATTGGCGTGGCCACATCTTAGCCAGTCAGAGGAAATCACCCGCCCAACATGTACGTTTTGGACCAGTGGACGTATGTATTTATCATGTTTGACAAAGTAATAGAAACTCTAGGTTACAGTGGTACGGGCATGTAAAGAGGATGGGAGAGGAGAAGTTACGAAGGAAGATGCTGGACATGGAGCTGAAAGGGAAGAGGCCTAGAGGAAGACAAAGGGACTCTTTGATAAAAGGTGTTAATAAATTTGTGGAGGAAATTGGGCGACAGTGGACGAAGAGAGATGGTGGTTGGATTGGAAGCGATGGCGAGGCTTTTGTTCCCAGCAGACCCGGGAAGCGTCTAGAGGCTGCCCTAGATGATGATGATGGTGATGATGACAATGTAATAGAAGTTTTAAAATATTTATATTATAACAATTGACATAAGTGCACATTGCACTGTGATATGACATGAGTTATTTGGCTCCTTTCTGAGTATATGTGATTCCACAGATGGGTATCATATAATATGTATAGCTGATGTTTATCTAATGATACTTATCGTACTATTTATTATTAAACTCAGTTTGTAAAAAATGTTCTTAAAATGTTATATAGGTCCTTCTGAAGAAGATGGTCTTATGATCGTCGAAACCGCGGTTAAGGTTAAATAAACCTAATTGATGCAACTCTTTGGGTATCATTTTCACCTGAGAATCATATTTCTCTAATCTTTTCTCTCTGGTTATTACAGTCCAAATAGGCCGTGAATGAAGAACTTTATTGCATTTGTAGATAAAGTTGGATGGTCACATATTTGCCAATAAATTCAAACTAAATCTCCATTGCAATGAAATTAATAATAATAATAATCCCAGCCTAATCTATGTAACAATTCGTGACGCTTTTATAAAGGCTGTAGCAAGCAGTCACTTATGAGTATTGAGAGGCTCTTCTCTGAACATGTGTCAATCACTCCTTGCGATGCGGATCCCAAACGGCACAGTAGTAGAACAAATGTGGACACGGAAATTTTTTATACTTTCTTCCTTGTATTTTTCGTTGCAGTTCTTCAGTATTCAACACAAGAACTGCACGAAATTTTGTACGTTTTCACCTTTGTATGTTCGTTACAATTCTTCCATATTCGGCCCATGAACCGCAGCTTAGAATGAGCCCTATGACCGAAGTTTAGTACAAGTCCCATTTCATATAGCTTTTTATTGTTTCGGCTAAATATATCAGGGAATCGATCATATCGATAACTGAATTTCTTTTGTATTCCCAAACGAAAGTTTTTACTGCTATTAATGATGTCTCCAAAATCTCTAATCACAAATAATTCAGTACAGCTACAAACACTGTCTATAAAAACCGTATAAAGCTTACTGAAACAGATTATTTAGTGATATAATATACGTATTTCTCCATCAATGAAAAGTCTGCTTCTTCAGAATTTCTGGCTTGACCTTGCAAAATTACAAAGATATTTTCAAAAACATTTCCACATGCAATGCGGCTCTTAAATAAAAACCATTTTCTACGGCGTCTGGCAAATAATCGAAATAGATGACATTGAGCAGAGATTGACCAAACAGTTTTTTTAATTGTTTTTGAGAAGTAATTCATTGCTATATTGATGTTTATTTTTTTAGCAAGTTAATTATTTTCCTAAAAAGTTTGAGTGTTTGAGAAGATTGTCTAATAAAGAGATAGATACGTTGTAGATTTTTTTATACACAGTAATTTTTGTTTCCTAATCCAAGCTCCTTCTTATCACATGTTTATGAATAATCCTTCAAGCAGCTTGGATAATGGAAACTAATAGAAGATTGAGTAACTAATATTGATAGTTAGACTCCTAAGTAACATCTATCAATTTGAGTTATGCTCTTATCAACAATTACACACATTATCCTCTGATCTGATAAATATACTATATGCACTCTTGAATAGTTTAATTTTTATTTAATTTAATTATGTTGTAGCACATGATCCTATGGCGATTTCAATACACTCCCATATTCCTCTTTTCAAGAACCAGTTTATTTTTACCCCCCCCCCCCCCCAGTAAAATTAAATTCTATTAGTGTAATGGTAAATACCTCATAATTTCTCTATATTATTTCAAACCTTCTCTCCCTTACCTACGAAAGAAGATTTTCCTACACCCTTCGGTCTGAAATTGAAATCCAGTTTGTGGTTACAGTAATCTTTTCCATTCTATAACCTATCTTAATTCTTCCATCAATATCTTCCCACGCCTCATTGCCTATATAAGCTTCATGAACTCCCCTGACTCTCTTCACGCTCCTCCTGCAGTCCAAAGAATCGCCATTTCAGTTGCTTTATCAGTTACTGATTGTGTTCTGCAATAATTTCCTGAAACAAATCTAGCAACCCTTCATTTCACACCCTCCTGTAAATGATATAAAAAATGTGGATCCTATACTACACCAATATATTCCAGCAATTGTTGGACCAAAGTTTTGTTACCCATTACCTTACTTCCCTCAAACATCCCCTCATCATTCTCTCCAACAAGTGAAGGATTTTCCTATATCCTGCCGAATGTATCCTGCCCATTTGAGATTGTTACCAAACAATATCCCAAGGAATTTACATATCAAATCTTTCGTAAGTAGTACTTTGCCACGTTACATTCATAATCAATCTTTATTTTTTTATCTGTATACATAATAATCTGATCCTTCTTTTCATCCCATGTTCACCTACCCAGCTAGATATCCTGTCTAGGTTACCCTGCAGCTGATCACAGCATTCTACCCTTTCGATCTTAATAGATAACGTTATGTCATCTGCAAACTTCCGGACTTCTGGTAGCAAACCATCAACACAATCATTTATTAGAATAATGGATGGGAATTGTCCCAGTACACTAACATATTTTGTTCAATCTTATTTTGATACTGTATTTCCTACCTAACATTTTGCTTTCTATCGTTTAAGAATTAACCTATTTCTAATAGTTTTTACTTTATTTAGAACCAATTTATGGCTCACTCCATCAAAAGCCTTTTGGAAAATCTGGTGCTACACTATCAATTTTGTCTCTCTTGTCCATTTCATCCGAAATATCTTGAATTTACCCTAGTAACTGATATTCGTATAAATATCCTTGCCAAAGACTTCGGTGTTGACTTACATTCCTCACATACATCTCTGATGTAGTTACATATCGATCCTATTTATCACCCCTCCTTAATGGATTGGTACGACTGTCGCACTCTTCCGGTCCTCTGAGGTATCCAGACTCAGTGGTAGCCAGTGTAAGCCTCCTGGGGTGCGCTCCGTTCAAGTCGTGGACGCAATGGAATCGGAGCCGGTTCTACTTGTCATGCGAAGGGAATAGCAAATTATGCCGCGTGATCGAGTGAATGAGTGAACTGAAATAGCCTTGGGATTAACCAGGGTGGAAAATTTTCAGCTGTTTCTTTTAGAGCCTCAGTCGCGGCTGTGTAAGAAATTGGTGGGTAATAGTGTTGTACCATGAATCAGTACTGGATTAACCACATAGCAGGAGGTAGCAAATGTGCCTTCTAGGGGGCCTCGCGCCTGCTAGGGAGACCCCGTACCTAGGCTAGATGGGTGAATTTGTTTTAGCTGTACAATTTTCCCGCCGACTACAAAAATTTATATTTCCTACGGGCTCCGCGCTGTCTTAACCCGGCCCTGCCGTGAGTTGTGTTACGGTTTGGCACAATGGGATATGTTAAACCGACCCCTCCGACAACAATGGCACTCACAATCGTAATAGAAAAGCCTAGCCGGTGAAATGACATGAAATGATTGGTTCTATCCAGTGGCGTAGCTAGGCTGGGTGACACCCGGGGCGGATATCGATGGTGTCACCCCTTGAAAACTTAAATCCAAAATTGAGTATAATATATCATCTTGTAAATGTAAAATATGATATTAATAAAACATAATTTAATAAAAATTTATTGTTATTTAAAAATAATAATAAAATTGTAAGATTAATAAAATTTAAAGATATACAAATAAAATAAAAACAATTGCTTTCACAATCCCCTCTTTCTAGCTTTAACAGCTGCAAACCAGTAAATCACATTTTCAAAATTAAAAATTTGATTTACTTCATGTTCAATAATCAATATGGCAAGATCACAGGTGATCGAAAGTGGTTTTAGATTAATTTTAACTCCTATGAAGATCGGGCCTCACTTGCCTGATACTGTTCCGAACCGTCACAGCACCGACACGTTTCTTACTATTAGCGCTCACTCGATCGAAGTTTGTCCAAAAGACACGGCATGTCGTCCGACACCCGGCCATCATTCAATTGGTTTATGTTTTGACGGTGTGGACCAGTGTCGGTCTGCTGGATGTGGAGAACGCATAGAGAGAGTTCGGAAATTTCCCTTCCCTTACGACCAAATGTTGTTTTCATGTTATTGTTGGTCTTAAAACAAGTGTCTTTTTTCATCCATGTTCATAAGACGTTGTTAACATGTAGGAATTGTTCTAGCATCTTCGCATTAAAAAATGAAAACGTTGCCAGAGTTGAAGATCAATTTTAAGACCCACAAAAATTGCAGCCGAGATCTGCATTTGTAACAGGGACCTTCCACACCAGAATTGCACACTATAACCATACGCCAGACTAATCTAGAAGTACTGAAAAATATGTATTCAAACACATATAAGTTGATTCGTGTTTTTTGATACCAAAAATAGAGGGTATAGAAAAACAGTATGTTCATTGTATCATGTTTGCAAAATTATTTTTCACTACACCTACATTCGGACTGGTGACTCAAATGACTGCGTGCGATTTGGATACTGAAGGTCCCGGTTCAAATCTCGGACTCGATTGTAATTTTTGCGGGCCTAAAAATTAACATTTACCTCTGGCAATGCTTTTATATGTTAATACGAGGATTCTAGGACGCTCCGTGTTCGAATTTCACGTTAATCTGTAGGTCTCCTTTCGAAGTTAGGTGACTACGATATAGGTGCACTGCGAGTTTCCTAATAAGAAACTCTGTGACTAGAACTTTGAGATAACATGAAATTATTACATTTATTACACAAAATCTACACGACCTAAATTTAAATTAAAATATGTTATAACCTCGTTCTTTACTTTTTTAAAAAAAAAAAAAATAATAATACTGAATGAATCTAAAAGAACCTCAAGCAAAACAAACACGTCAAGAACGAAGTGATTGAAATTTCATTGCGATTGCGTTGAGATATGCGAGAATCTTTCATTCCGGTACAGTGTGATAATGATTTGTTAATACTGCGCTTGGATACTATTTTTGTACATAAAAGATCAACCAGATAGGTGATTACGTGAGTCAGATAAAAAAGTATTTTAACATACTTTCGTACCAAAACTGTGCAAAATAAAGTAAAGTATAATAAAGTAGGGTGTCAAACCTACCTATCATCCCCAACACTGATTCTCTGTAACAATCACTTGAAAACGTTAAAGGAGACTAAAGACCGGGTAGGAACACGGCCGAGCTATAGAAAATTGTGGACGCGAGGGGGCGAGCTGCCACTCGGCCGACTGTAGTTGCGGTGACGGTACAGACCAGTATTGGCAAAGTAGAGCTCGGCCTTTACACCAAGCAACTGATACACACACTGGCGCAAATTAAAATCCCAACACCCAGACGGTGTTGTGATAAATGAATAAAATTTGGCCCCAAGTATGACCACATGATTTAAAATTGAAAGTTTTACATGTAATAATATGAGAATTACGGTGCTATCTATTATATAAATTGCTATTTTTTTAACGTACTAGTGGCGTACAGTGTGGTGTAACATGACACTTTGTTGTCCATAAGTTCTTGTTGGCTAAGTATGCTCAGGCGAAGAGTGACAACTCTCTACACCCAAATGTCTAACTGTGAGAGAGGTCGGAGAATTGACGTGTTTTAAAAAGGTGCATCATATCGTGAAATCTCCCAAAGGATTGGCCGTGGTGAATTGTCAGTATACAGACTTGTTACGCAGTGATGAAAGAAAGCTCTAATACTCCAGGTCTATACAGATGGATAACAGCACGTGAAGACCGCCAAATTGTGAGGGTGGCTGCTGCTGGTAAATGGTTGATTGCAGGCCAGATCCAAGCAGTGGTTACAGAGAGAGTAACCCCCCTCCTCGGACGATTGAAAACCAATTGCTTGAAGCTGGAGTACACTCTCTGACCCCTATGCTATTTGTCCCATTAATCTGATTTGATTGCCAGCATCATCTAACCTGGAGTAATGCAAAACACATAAGGACAGGTGAGTGGCGTACATTTGTGTTTAGAGACGAATCTCGATTCTGTCTGTGGCAAAGTGGTAATTCACGACATGTTCGCAGGCGTATTGGAAAACGGCTTACCTGCTGTGATTTCAGAACATCACACAAGTGCAGTCGCCGGTGTCATTTTTTTGGTGGCAATCAGTTTCGAATGCATGACTGAGTCGGCTGTTGTTGATGGCACAGTGACAGCCCACCTCTATGTGGACAGGGTACTGCATCTTATTGTGATACCCTTCATGTTCACCATTCAAATCGCATCTTACAACAAGATATTGCCTTCCTCATATTGCGGCCATCGTTACACAAGCCTTACAAGGAGTTTCGATCACAATTTGAACAGCACAGTCCCCAGATTTGTTCCCAATAAAGCATGTCTGGGATACCAGGAGTAGACACATTTGATCACATGGTGACCCAGCACAAACTGCGCAACAACTGACTGCAAATGATATGCAGGCGTAAAGAGAAATACCCCAAGAAGACATTCAAAACACTTGTTGATTCAATGTCGGCAAGGATTCACGAATGTATTGGTGCTCAAGTTCGACGCATTTATTACTGAAAACTGTATCTAAAGGTGATAACTTAGCCTGATCCATTTCCATTTGTTATCATTTCTTCTAGGTATAGCCCTGGATATATCTTCAAAGTTTCCTAAACTTCTACCATTCCTGTATGCATGGTGAGATTCTAATTTTTGCCAGTGTAACTAAAGGGCGACCATAATATTTCGCTATAAATTTAAAAAAAAATACCAATCATTTGTTGTTGAAACGTTAACATAGGTTTGTATTTAAATGACTTCGCAAGGGATATCGAGAGGAAAGTTAACAGAAGTGGCTTGATCCAAGTAGAAGCAAATCCAGACCCAGATAGGGTTCCATCGGTGCAAACCCAGAATCCGGGTCCCACAAGTCGTGAGACCCTGGGAGAGACTGTACAGTCAGAGAAGCAACTCCACATTAAGTTATTAAGTTCCTTCATAAAAATAGAACAATAAATGCAATATAAAAACAACGCAATTTAAAAAAAAAAAAAAAAACGGCTTAGGTAATATAAGAACATGCCTTTGCGATATCTGCCGTCTGAAGTACTTCACAAGTGAAGTATTTTACTATCCGCCTAAGATACACGTAGCTACAGACTTCTAAATATGACATTGTAGGTACTTCACGTGTAAATTTTACATTTCTAGCGCCGCTCTGTAGCATATAAATACTAAAAATGTAAACGGCTTGGATGTTCGTTTAGTTTGATCAGGAACAAAAATTCGACATCCTTGTCAATTTAAGGAATACACCTGTATTCGACAGAGAGGTTACCCATAATGCAAATTTTCTAAATTTATTATGGAAAATTCATAGAGAATCATATGCTTATTTATTTCATCGCGATAATTTTCTATCAGCAGAAAGCATAGCAAACTTACATGAACCTAGAATTTAAGTGCTTACTAATGTTACAATTTCGTTAGCAAGATATTCGGTTCCGACCTTGTTACTATTTCGTTAGCAAGATATGAGGTTCCGACCTTTTTTTAAATTTATTTATTTAAATGGCTATCGGCCTTATCAGCCACACAGCCAAGTTCTTTGCGTTTTATGACAATTCACATTTCATTACTTTACAGTTCTATTTACATAGTTTAATAATTTACATTTCACTTTCTCATTATTCCAGATTGGTGCCCTCATACAAACAGTAATGCAAAGAAAAAAGTAACCAAAATCCATGTCGTCGGGGGTGACCTTGGTGTTTTTGGGGGGGGGGGGGCTCCAACCCCCTAGCCCCTCCCCCCGCCTGGATCCGCCAGTGGTAGATTGGGTACAAAAATCCGGAGACTCGCTAACTAAAAGACTGAAATAATAATTATTGAAGAGAGAGACAAAATTAAGAATTCTTTTTATTTCCAGGTCTTAAAAATTGGAAATAAAAAATAGTAATTTACATTGAAAGTAAGAAATGTCTTATACACCCTTAATTTCATCACTGTTGCTTCTGTGTCTACTTTTTTTTAAGAAAAGGGACCATACATTTTCATTGATGACATTAATTTTAGCATATGCTCTGTAACAGGAAATGTTAAAAAGCCGTGGCAAGGAGCGTGTCACCGTCCATAAAGAGTGCGCCGATAATTCTGTACTTCGGTGTTTTAAGATCTATAAAATGTATAATCAAACAAAATATGAGCTTTATTTCATGGCAACTGTTGGTTCACACGAGCTGTTGCAAAGAAAGGATTCAATTATTGACAATTCTGTAAAACTTTAACACTATACCCTCAAAGTTTAACAAAACACGAATATAAGGAAAAATCAACAAATAATAAACAAAGTAGCAAAAATCCGTAGATATTTTAACAAAAATCCTAACTTTTAATAAAAATCCGTAGATCTACGGATAAATCAGTAGAATCGGCAGCTCTGAGTTACGGTTCCGATTGTTTTAAACACATGCTCTACAAAAACTGATTACCAACGACGGACTATACCATCAACGAACACTTGGACCCATTCGGATTGATTTGAAACCTGACAGTAGGCCTATTGCTAGTTTAATGCACAGTTTTTATTAGCATAAATTCGAACATGATACGATTTCATGTGGAATAGGTGCACTGTCGATAATAGGCAGGTACGCAGAATGTAAATCGGATAACGCGAAATGTAGTCACTTTGTACATCACGAATCTGTCAGATAATAAATTCAAAAATTACTAGAAAAAACTTCAAAGCACTTGTAAATCTTAGCTTGAAAGCTAATGGAATTCTAAATAAGCAAAACAATTTTGAAACCCAGACTCCTCGTATTCCGACACACGCTTGGTTTTCATTTCCAAAGGAAAATTTAACATTTTTTTCTAAATATTTTCGAGGATTTACAATTTAACTGCCTAATTACTATGATTTCAGCAATTATATATAAACTTTAATTTTAAAACTTCCTCTTTTTATACAAGAAATCTTACATTATATCCACCGCCGCTTCTAACAAACCAAACAACAGTGATGTACGGCAAGCACAACAATCAACGATTTCTTGTGATTATTGGAGCTACAGAGCGATACTCTCTTTGTTTAAGCGCACGGTTTTGCCAACAATTATACTCTACTATAACGAATTAGGGGTGTCCACTTAAAAAAATACATCGATGTTTTTATTCGATGTAAAACATCGGAACCCTGCATCGATGTTTTGCGATGCATCGTATAAAAACATCGATTTTTTTTCAACATCGAATACTTTTATGTTTTTCTTAGCTCAACAAATACAAACCAACAATATTCGTCGGCAAATGTTGTTTCATTTATCTCTTAACTGTAGCTTTAATCTCGCCAGGACAAAATGTGACGATAGTTTGATATTGACCATTTCCAGTTGAGTGCAGACTGCAGATAGTTCGTTGTCTTTCGTTTAGTCCGTGTGACCACAGGGCAATAGTATATCAGCAGTGTTGATATACAGCAGTTGTAGCTGTAATGATGCGTTTAATTTGATTCTTTTTTATTTATGGGTTTACGCCTCGTCGACGTCAAGGCCATTAGAGAAGGAGTAGGACTGGGGGCAAGGAGCGGGAAGGAATTTGACCAAAGCCTTATGAAAGAAGCATCCCCGGCATTCGCCTGAAGTGATTTTGGGAAACTATGGAAAATTTAGATCTGGATGCCTGGACGACGATTTGAACCCGCTTCCTCCCGAATGTCAGGCCGAAGCGTTACTGTTCACCCAACATGTAAAATTAATTTTCTCATATCGTGTGTTGGTTAAGTTTAAGTAGTGTTATAGGAGTGAGATTTTGCTTTGTAAGTCAGCCCCATTGCTAGCTGTTTGAACGCCCTTGTGCAATACCAATTAAGCCGCCCCCTGTCTAGTAGTGGATTTAGGAATTTTCCCAACGGGGTCAAAAGACTGTGAGATTGCCGTCCCTTTGAACATTACTTTGCCAACCCCGTTGTTGTTGCTGCCTCAAGCAGCAGTTGAGCTTAAAATAAAATAATGGTTTAAAAAACCAAGAACACGCTTTTGTAGCAATGTGAACTATAAGGTTAAAATCATCTTTAAATATAAAGATTTTGTTTTAACAGCGATACGACATCCCACAATTCAGTACATATTATATTTATGAATAAGCTTAAAGTAAGAATAACGTCACTGATTAAATGTAATGTAAAAATCGTGGGGTGCTCAATATGAGTTGTCTTCTATTTTTTGTCGCTTGCTTGTTGTAAAGGTAGTCATTGTAAAAAATATGTAGAGAGCACTCAACGCTTTTTTTACTTTAAATTTATGTTTTTAATTAGTGACTTTATTCTTACTTCTATTCATAAAAATAATTTGTTTTGAATTGTGGGACGCCCTATCGCTGTTAAACAAAATATTTATATTTACAGATTATTTTTAACCTTTTAATTCACTTTGTTAAAAACCGCAGCCTTGTGTATATTTCTTAGGTGGCCAATCAAGTTTGATGTATTTCCACAAGTTTTAACAGTTTTTTGACAAAGTTTGCAATTTGCAATTCTTCCATTTCCTTCAATTTTGGAGAAAAATTTCCAAGCATTACTTTCCTTCGTAGGTGGCATCTTGTTATAAACTAAAAAAAGAGAGAGAGAACACGTGTCTCAGTATTTATCGATAAATTCACCACGCTGTAGAGTCACATTTAAGTAAATCACACCTTAGCTACAGATTTAAAAAGGCGAAAGAAAGCAACTTATTAATGCAATGATTCAGTGCAATTAACGTAAGTATCCATATTATGCAAAAATTATAGAAAACCACTTGTTTGTCACACGTGAGTGATTAGGCTCATAAGAATTACTACTTACCTTTTCAACTTTGAACATGCAATCCGATGTTACGCCAACACAGCTTATACGAAGGTATCACTCAATTATTTTGAAACACGACAGTCACCGGCAAATAGTAAGATTGAACTAAGGAAATCGATCTTTTTTCCGTTTGCTCATAGGTACAGGATAGCCAACCTCAAAAAAAATTAATCTTTACCATTGTTCACATTTGCTCACAGGTGTTATCTGATAATGACAATTACTTCAAATTGAAATAATCTATTTCAATCTTGTTTAAATAAGGTAATCTTAAAATTTATTTCTATTATTCTTTGTCATTAGCAGCCGAAGTTAGTTTTTTCATTCATTCGATGTTTTTATAAAAATAATCGATGCATCGAATAGAAATTTTTTTGTCAAAACATCGAATCAATCCGATGCATCGCATGGTAAACATCGAATGGATTCGATGCATCGATGTTTAGTGAATATCCCTATAACGAATGAGCACAGCCCTCTGGCTCGCATTTGAAAAAGCGCTAGATCAACCTAAAAACAAATATTCATAACAATAAAAGCAGACGTGTTTCGGCACCAAAGGATAAAAGAAGTTTTTTTTTTTGTGTCACAGAATTTAGATTACTATTTTCGAAATGCGGGTGTCACCCCCAAACGGGTGACACCCGGGGCGGACCACCCCCACCGCCCCCCCCCTAGCTACGCCACTGCTCGTGGGCCCTCTAAACTGCGCTTGAGGGCCCCTAGAGGTGCCCTTAGGGGCCCCTTGTGGTATGCTTGGGGGCCCCCTGAGCGTGAGGGCCCCGGTGCACTGCACCGCCTAGCCCCATAGTAGCTACGCCCCTGCTTGTTGCTGCCTCTCGCCGAGCTCTCAGCTTCTGCTCTCAGACTATACGAACAGTGTTCGTATTCTGCGAGCTACATCTCAGACAGCACAAGAATGACGTGTCGACTTGCGAGAAAGTTGATTATTCGTCAGCTCTCAGGCAGTAGCTCGCCACTCGCCGCGAGCTACTCTCAGAGGCGTGTCCGACTTGCGAGTTACGCTATCGAGAGCTTCTCGCCAGTATTTACTCTCAAGTGGACACGCACCTTTAGAGAAAGTCATCGTCAGCGAAGAAATTATCTTAAAAATTTAATTCGCCAATTGTCTTTAGAAGAAGGAAATGAGGTATTTCAAAACTTTACGAGATCGATTTCGAACATTTGCTGTCATTAGTTGGACCTCATATTAAAATGCACGATACGCCTATGCGTGAGGCGATCCCACCAGAAGATAAAATTTATAATAACTTTAAGATTCCTAGCTTCAGGAAGTCCCTACACAAGCCTGCAGTATATGTTCAAAGTATATAAACAAAGCATCATCCGTTTACTACGGGTAGTCTGTGATGGCACTATTGAGTCACTCCAAAATAATATGAAGGCTGGTACCTATTTTTAATTTATGTTTATAAATATAGATTTAAAGGTTATTTTTATGTTTTTTTTTTTAAATTATGGCATTGATTTCAAGTTTTTAATAAAAATTGGTAAAACAATTATATTGCCTGGCACAAAATCAATATGATTTTAGGCACTTAGGATCTGAATTTCGTAACACTAAATTCAATCAAAATCCGTTCAGCTATGAGAAATACTATTAAAAAGACTTACCACTTCCTTTATAGAAGTTCACTTCTGTTTTGATCGTTCTCGCCTGAATGACCCTAGCTGGCTTGTTATTTTTTTCTTTACATCATCAGTACTAAAGTTTAATATCTCGCTGATTTCACGCCATGCACCTTATTTTTTAGTTCGATTATAATACTGGAGCTATCCCATAACACCCTCTTTGATTCATACTCATCAATTACAGCTAAGCAAGTTTCATTGTCCCACGTGCTCACGCTCATTGTAGAAACCGCCAAATACCGTCCACACTGAGCGCCGAACACACACTGGCTCGCCTTTGAGCATTCCAAAATACCGACAACCGATCGGCTCGCCCCGAGCGCGCTCGCTGTCAGTTCATTGCGAGCGTGCTCAGGCGTCTACACTTGAGCCGCTCGCTTCACTGAGCGGCTCATTCGCCTAAGCGTGCTCAAGTAGATACGAGGCCTAACGGGCCATCCACAAATTACGTCACACGAATTTCATGGTTTTGCGACCCCTCCCATGTCACAGTGTAAAACTACTGGGTTTTACTTACAAGTTTTTTGTTTTACTCACTGTCAGTAATTAACAGTTTTTTTACCAGCACAGAGTCCTGTCGCGTTGAGCCATGTAAAACTTTCAAGGTTTTACTTGGTTAATTTAATAGTCAGTTCTGTAACGGCTTGCACGTAAAACTATTGTTTTACACTGAATAATAAGGTCCGTAATAAATTCAGTCCTGTCGCGAAGCCATATAAAGTTATTGGTTTTAAAATTATACTGAAAGTTCTGCTCACAGTATTATCAATTGACCTGTCTAATGTAGGTATCGGTACTTCGCAGTTTATTCTTTAATCACAGTCGCCACCAGAGGTTAGTCTCAAGTACTAGAAATATAAAATGATACACACACACATCGGGAATACCAATAACAACACTCTTTTTATTCCAATAGTTTGTACCATACAATAGTACTCTGACCACCAACTGGAATTCATTAAATAATACTTATCCGAAGACCACAGATTCTTATTGAGTGAAAAAGTTGATTAACGAACTACTCCTCATCAATAAGAAGCATATTGAATGTTCACATAACAGTTGCTAGTCCACTATAACACTTTCACTGTTCTCTAAATCCGTGTAGGTGTACTTTTCACTGCATGTCCTTTTGATAGTTTTTTTTCTCACCAATGTCATTTTTGAAAACATAAGTCATATTTAGAGCATGTATGTTTGTTATTAATTAATACTTGACTTCGTCTGACACTGAATCATTTATGTATTCACCTAAATCAAAGCTGTGATTAACTGTTAATGAACTACTAACGAACTCTGGATTGTTAACGGTGGAAACTGAAGCGGGCGGGTTGGCGTCATCCATATCAGTAGCATCAGGAGTAATGGTATCAGCAGACTCAGGGCTAATGGTGGAAGGACATTGTTGCAACGTGAAGTCAGGAGTTGGTGTTGAGAATTTAGAAGCAGTTGTGGAACGCACTTTCGAAGGTATTGGATCTGGAACTTTTAATGAGTCATCGAGGTTCCTTTTCTGTGTAGCAGTATCACCTATTTTTCCAAAGAAATTCCTGATATCCATCCCTGAAATAAATATTTCTGACTCGATTAGGTCAGAACGAGTGAGCCACTATTTTGCAAGATCAATGTGACAGTATACTCACCAAATATTGAGAGAAAAGATGAAGCCTGATACTGGCAATGAATAAACACGGTGGTATTGCCGGTTGAGAGTCGACAGGGGCAAGATCAAGGTTGTGACGATGTCTCTTCCTTTCTTCAAACCACTTAAGAACGACTTTAGGAATATATAGCTATGTCGGCGTACATTGTATATATGCACTCGGTGCCTCACGTCGACTGCGAGCGCGACGTACAACATTAAGTGTTTCCTAGCGTAGCACGAAGGTATAATAATATTGCTTGATTGGCGGTTGATTTGAACCAGCATTATACGGCAGTTATGCTAAACTAGCAAGTAAATACTATATTATTATATATCAGATTGACTAAAAGAATAAATAAAAGATAGTCGCTTGTATAAAACAAAATAAAAAAAGCAGTTAATGTTGTAACCGTGAACACTATATATATTCCCCGAGAACTAGGGGGGGGGGGCCGCGGCCCCCCCCCTGCCCCCGGGTATGGGCGCCCCTGATTCACTGTATGGCGGGTTTCACGGAATCGACGTCCTGCCAAATTACATTTACCGACGCGGACGCACGATTTCCGTATCCAAGTGCCCGAGAATGTTTTACCCGAATGAACCAAAAACATGTACACGTCGCCACACTGTTCCCGCCACCGTTAACACTTGACTTACTACTGCTCTGCCACAGAAGCTAATCTCTCGCGGCATATCGATAATCGATATTTATACCGATAATCATTAAACAAAGATTGCAGGCCCAATGTAATGTCACAACAGGTTCTCACATTTGTAGGACCCCCCCCCCCTTTTCCCCTGCTGTGACGTCACATATTTTGCATTTTTTAATTTATAAATTAAAACAGAACTTCCAGAATGATTTATGAATTTGTAGTTAAAAATCATATCAACAATAAATCAAACATTTAAGAAAATATAAAAAAACATAAAAAATCGAATTAATGATAGAAAATTGAGTCCATGGATTTTGAACCCATTCCTTGACACTGTTTATTATTGGCATAATAGTTACTTCATTCTTGATTTCGATAGTGTTGCGAACATTCGATGTCAACATCATCTTCATCCAACCATAAAGCATCGTCATCATTTAATAAGCAAAGAACTTTCCTGTTTCGTATAGCGGCAATGTTTTGTGGACGAATTTTCATGATGGGGAAAACCTCTAGTTGCTTCTTATGTAATTGCTTATGTTGGTTACTGGCTTTGTATGATAAAAACATAATCCACAGATGCCACATGATCGTTTAAATAAGAATGCCTCAACACTGGGGAAAACGAGCCAAAAAGTTATACAAATTATGCATGTGACGTCACAAAGTTTATGACATATCTCCCCCTCCCACCTTGTCACACAATGTCACAATTGTTGACCCCCTCCCCCCTCAAGGTGTGATGTAATTTATGGATGGCCACTAACCTATGGCTGCTATTTCACAAACAGAATTTAATGCAGATACTAATTATTTAACTTACGACAAAGAAAAGAAAAAATCACCTTTCGGAAATCGTGCTCAGTAAATTCCACACGTGGTTTGGAACAGCGTTAAACATTAAGATTTTTGAAGAGAAAAAAAACTTCTGTAGTCGCGTTACGTGACGTTTGTGTGGGGGTAAATCCATGAGTTCGCGAGAAGCCACCTGTTGCGTGTATATGGGCGCAGGACGCTTTTTGTAAAATCTTTATTCAAACACACTGTTTTTATCAGATTTTGATGAAATTTTGCAAACATATACTTTAAAACAAATATAAAACACTGTTGAGGTTTGATTTACAGAAACCTAAACCCTCTCCTCCTCCTCCCCTCTCCTTACTTTCTGTCACTGTTGTTCATACAAACCCACAGCTTTTATCCGATTTTGGTAGTAGTTACCACACGTATACTTCTAAACAACGCGAGGTTATGCTGTTCCCATCATTCTGCTTCGTTTCAAATACCAACAGAAAGCATACAAACAATGTCAGCATTCAGAGCTCTTCAACGGCGTGACGTGAGGTAACGCGGTGTTTCTTGTCGCAGCACTCATTTTAATTTATAAATATGCCAAAACTAAGCGATAAGAAGCCTGAAGCATTGCATGCTCGTCATTACATACTATGATTGTAACACTGGTTCGAATCCCCATCCAGGTATCCAGATTTGAATTTTCTATCATTTCCTTAAATCACTCCAGCTGAATGCTAGGATGCTTCCTTCATAAGGCCATGGCCTAATTCCTTCCTGTTCCTTGCCCCCAGCATTCACCTGCCTTAATGACTTCGACATCGACGTAGTGTGAACAATCCACAGAATACTCAGATAGATTCAGGTTACCACCGTACGGTGCTGCCACCTGGTGGCGGCGCGGTGGGGCCTGGAGGGAGGTCCTCACCCCCCTTCAAGGTCAAGGTCAAAAAAGACGCCAGCTTCCCCCTTCTCCTACTACTCGTGAAGTTTGACCAATAAATTTCTCAAATAAATTTGATTCGTCTACAGGTCCCTTGGTTTAGGAAGACAAACTACTATTCCGGATCTGCATTCACTTTACCATGCAACGCGCCATTCAGCTTTCGTTATATAATCCACAGTGTGGCCAGCCACAGATCCGCTTCACCAAGAAATATTTATCGATAAAACGGCAAAAATGTTTCAACTTTTATCGCCTACATTTTGTTGAACTCTTATCACACGCGCCAATCGCTGGCGCAATTTATTGCCTACGCCATATGAAATAGTACCGCATTTGGTGTTAAATAAACTAATATTCGATATCGTTTCATGCCACACATACAAGATACCTTAAACGAAACGCTGCATAAGACACTGTCTGTTCAGCATGGACCCCTGAGAATAATTTATGTTTGAATAGTCTGGATACAAACAAAGAGCAAACATTACAGCTTTATTTAATAATCATACTGCAACACGTTGCTACATGACTGGAACTACTTACGTGAATCAGAAGTAATAATTTTGGACATATGAAACTCATGAAAAAGGCGTATACTAAAATAATTACTGAAATTCTCGTGTATCGAGCTGTACCACGAGATAATAATTTTGGTACAGGTTACTTGGATCGTAACACATAGGAGAACATTCAGGCGCAAGAATTATTCAATACAGGAACATGTCGCCCTTGAAAGAAACGCAAAATAACAATAAATGCTGATATCCACATGATGTACCAAGAAATGCAGTATACAATCCAGACAACTGTGAATTAAAATCTAATCATTACCTGCGCTAATATGGTGGCAATAGATCAACTAGAAATTCACCATTGGCTATATGCAATGAATCTATACTATAAAGATGATCAGTTAAGTATGCTATTCCAATACATTTTCTGAGCCGTTCTCAAATGCCTTACAGAAATCGGCTTCAAAGTATTAGCGTTTTAAAATAAAATAAAAACTAATCGATGCGCCATTGATGTTATTTCTTCATTACTGCTAAAATAAATAGAAGACAAAAGCTACATCTTTAAAATTATAAATGATAAAAAATTGCGATAAACTTACCATAATAATTGAATTCAGAACTCAAAGAATAAAAAGTACAATTAAAATTAACTAGCCACACAAGTTTTTCAGGAATAGATTGCTCAATGTTAAATTCACCGACACCAAAGATATTTTCAATAAACGTTAACACATTTGCAAAGATCTAACAATTAATCTTGTTTCCTATGGAAATGAAATTTTGTATTTAATTTGATTCCCATGGATTGCATGCTCCTTTGGCACGTGCCATAGTCAGGGGAGTAGCTACTATGGGGCTAGGCGGTGCAGTGCACCGGGGCCCTCACGCTCAGGGGGGCCCCCAAGCATACCTCAAGGGGCCCATAAGGGCACCTCTAGGGGCCCTCAAGCGTAGTTTAGAGGGCCAAGAGCCTTCACGGCAAACTGGCGACCTTTTTTTTTAGCTCTACCGTCGTCTAAGGGACCCCTGACAACACAGTAGCCCCTCGCTAAGGGCCCTCGCTGTGCTCAGGGGGTCCCCAACCACTGCTCAGGGGCATCTAAAGAACAATTCAAGGGCCCCCCATCCTCAGTTCAGGGGGCCCCTACCAGCACACAAAGCAAAAAAAGGTCGCCCGTCTGGCCTGAGGGCCCAAAATAAATTTTTCCACCGTGGCCCTTGTTGACCTAGCTACGCCATTGGCCATAGTCAGCTATTTTCCCCTTTATTCACCTTCTTATTACTTTTTTATCCTAAATTCTTTGAATGTACTTTCCCAATCATCTACGTTCACTCTTGAAAGTTTTTAATTTTAAATTCATTCAGTGTTTTTGGTAAGCAATTCAGTACTTCCCTCGATGATTTATTCAAATTACTAACTCCCTTAAGCTCCATCAAAATTAAAATTAATAATAATAAAGAAAATCTTCCCATGCACTTATGCTTGAAATCGAGGGTCATTTCTTTCATTACACATAATACTCCTAATTCTACTACCAACATCCTCCCAGGCCTCATAACTATCATATGCCCTGTGCACTCCCAACACTCTATTCACCCTCCTCCTGTCTTAAAGTTAATTCCAGTCCAGCTCCGTTATCATATAAGTTACTGATTGTATTCTTCGATAATTGTCGCAGACAAATCTAGATTCCCTCAATTGCACCCTCTCAGACTCCGCCAAACGTGTGCCCCCTACTACACACCCCTGCTACAAAATTCAAACTCTAGACTGATGAAAGATTAGTAACCCAGTTCCTTCACTAATCTGGTGGATTCCCTCATTAATGAAGAATTTTGAAACCTGTTCCTACCACCTGCGAAATGTGAAATGCCTAGTTCGATTTATTAACAAATGTTATGTCAGATATTTATTGATTTATGTTATTGTATTGTATTGTATACTTCACTTCTTAAATAAGAAATCCCCAATGCACCCTACAAACATAAATAACATTTGGTATTTTTACCTTTGTTCCTAAAAAGTTGGGACTTCTTGACCTTTATCCCCATTCCACCTTGAAACATCAAGCCAGATATCCCATCGATGCAAGCTTGCAAATGTTCACTGTCTTCTCCAGTTTTGATCTGTTATATCATTTGCAAACAACAAAGCTTGTAAACAATTAACATGATTATTCGTCAAAATAATTAGTAGCAATGGTGAGAATGCAATACTTATACATCTTATGATACTCTATTTTTCTTCTCTAATGATTTTCATTCTATCTTTTAAGAAATCCTCCATCCAGCAAATAAATTTTTAATATACTCCAGTGGGTTTTATCTGGTTTATAACTGTCTTAAGTGTCCTTCTGTCGAATGTCTTGGTGAAATGTAGTACTATGCTATAAACCTGGCATCCTTTGTCCATTTCTTCCAAAGTATCTAGCATCTAGTATACCAACTGAGATTCACATAAATATCCTTGCTTTAGGCGAAGTTGCTGATTTGCAAACAAGTTTATTTCCTCACAGATATTTTTCACGTGATCCGACATCAACCTCCTATTAATGTACCTACCTTTTGTGTCAAACTATTTTGCCACTAATGCTGAACCCTATTCATCGCCCCTACTTGACGGACCAATACTACTATCGCATTTTTGATGTTCTCTATTAATGCGACAAGTCTCCAGACGCAATATAATACACATTTCAAGTAAACTACACTGTCATAACCAATCATTCTTTAATATGTCTGCAGTAATTTTATTCACAACGGTAGCTCTGCGCTTTTTTAGATTTCTTAGTTCTATCTGATGCTTCATTACCACTGTGATTAAATTAAATTGGGTTAAATATCCCTGAGTTATTTGGTCTGCTCATTTCGAGGAATGTGGAGAAGCTCCCATTTTGTTGTACTCTCACCATTTCCTGAATATTAGTCCATAATGGTTTCTGTCTTCTTCAGATCATCGGTAACTTCCTCTCCATACTTTCTAATCTTCCTAGTTCTATCCTTAGTTTCTACTTCAATTTTTTTTTTCGCCCACTCATTACTCGTTACATATAGACGCTCTTTCGATTGTTTTTCATTTCCCGTCCACGCCTTATAGTCTGTAATGACCTCATTAAGCCAGTTACTTAATAATCTCTGTAGCTTCCTCCTTATACCTATCCATAATTTCTTGAATACACCCTCATTCCCTCAGTCTCTAATCATAGCCATCGAATCTTCTAGATTCATTATTCAGACGTCCTTCTACACCAATAATTTCATACACTCATCTTAAGCTTCCCTCATAGCTACTACTATTTCATTTTTGTTTCAAATGTTCACTACTGCGTTTGTGTCATTTACATCTGCTGTTTTCTCATCTCACCAACCGTTCTACCCTCCTCAGCTCCCTACATTAGTATACAGTATCATTATTTCTCTTCAATTTTTCTGTTTTAGTATAAATATTTCTTTCTCTACATAAATTATCTACTACAAATCTTTCCATTTCGTCTCCACTATTCTTGCGCTATCGTGCTTTACGCTGAAGCATACCCTTAGGGATATTTTTGGTTTTGTAATTTGTGCCTCTTAATATTTGTACATATTACTACCGTCAGTTCTGGTAATTTCTTTACTGACTTCTCCAATACCTATAATAACTATAACTAATTCGTGATCACTTATTCCTTCAGTCGCTTGAAACCCCACAAGGTTAATATCGGGATTTATTGGGAAGATATCGTACATGTCTGATTCCCTCGTTCTCTGCTCTACCTCCTTCCCATACTAATATATAGGCAAATATCGATTCGCTTCTGTTGTTAATCTTATTATCTTCACAGTTGATACCTGATACTTTTGAATCCTCACCAATAATGACCATTTTGCGCTCACTTTTGACATCTGAATATGAATTTAGTTTCTGGTTTAACTATCACATTGCTTCAGAGGCTATCATGAAAAAAAAATCAATTGATTTGTTTAGATAATAAAGTCAATATAAAGACCTAGTCTGTTAACAGATTTATCAACGTACCAAACGTAAAACCAGCAGAGATTGTAAGCGACCATAGTGCAATGGAAGTTGAAAACGTATAAAAATAATGTTATATTATTTAATGAAAACGTCATTATGCGGATTATAAACCAGCTCGTCAGTGACCATCTTTAAATAGTCACTGGATCAGAAAAATATATAAAAAATTTCTTAACAATTCTTGATTGTCAGTCTAGACTCCTTTCTAGAATTTTTACAAAATTGATACACTTTGGAATTGTGCAAGAACGTTCATTACAGTCTAGCGCAATTGTTGTTATGGAACCAGAAAATATGATGTGAGTCTCACAAAACAAGGAATTTAACTATTATTCCCAGACAGAGGGATGAAATATAGTCATATCTCCACTGTTGGTAAGTTATAAATATTTCTTCCACCCTGGAGTTAAAAGACCATTAGAAAGGTCACTTTTGGAATAGTGGGACAATTAGTTAATAAGAAATTAAACGTGACATGTGTATCGGACGTGCATACAGTTAAACGTGAGTCACGTGCAGTCTATAATAGAATCTTCGGCTTGAAAGTCTGCAGGCCACTGTGATCAGCAGGCTTCCCTGGGGTAACAACCGCGCCGCACGCGTTTATGGGACAGCCTGCGGCTGCCATGCGGGAACTTGCCGCGTGACCGCAGGTGATCGCCCCTCGCATACGACAAGTCCGCAGTGACTAATCCCTATTTTAAGGCCGGAAAATGGAGAGAACGAGCCCGAGATCCTGGACAAAGTGAAATTTCTGGCAAGTAAGTAAACTCTGAAATACCTCCGACCTCCACTCTGCAAAACCTGACAGACGAATAAGTCTGGCCAAAGCCACAAGGCTGATTAACACACAATTGCTAAGCGGGACCTCACACCATACCCAGGAGCGCAGATGGTAAACTGATCTACCCAGGCAAATGTTCTATCTAATATTGTGCATCAACAAGATGGAATGCACTGTTTCTTGGGTGAGACAGGGGGCGCAACAGCAAGTCGTACAGCCCAGTGCGAGACAGCTCAAAATGAATCGACTGATTCAGCAAAGAGGGGAGGTTTGCTCGGTTGTGGTGGTGGATCTATCGCTCTATTAAACAAACTCTACTAGTCTAACGCATCGCCTAATTGAAATGGTAGAAAGTGAACATCCCCTCATGTTGCAATACCGACTTCACACCAGGTCTCACTCTTCTGATTCTGATTACAAACCCACATCAGCTGCGGCACAGTGGCTGTCTTCATTGGTGGCTCATTGCGCGGATTTTTGGCGTCAAATTATAAAATTATGGAGAAGGTTATGGGATTCACGCTGGTGTCACAGTATAACATCCTTTCGTGATCAAGAAGTTTTGAGAAATGTGTCTGATCAAATGAAATATGCCAGGACACTCTGTGAATCTGATTCGAAGGCAAACTGTTGTCCCAGCCACGACAAAGCCGTAATAAGCGGCAAACATGAACACGGTCATCGCGTCGTACTGACTTTATCAAATACATACAGAAACAGACAATGAAAGTAAGTGCTCATTATTGAAGATTCTGTATTCCACTTTCAAGTTCATTAATCTTTTAGATCAGTATCTGAGTTATTTCTAATATTTTTCAATTTTTAAGATTTTTCTATTACAATCATTGCTTTAACATGACGGCAAAAAGATTTTCCACTTTAAATCCATACTCTGAAATTCACAAAACTGAGGATGGCGGAGGGTGCTTTGCATCAAAACTAATCTCTATTATGTGTATAAGAAACTCGAACATATCGAGGGAACAAAGAATTGAAGGAGGTAAGAGTAGAGCATTGTAATTTTAAAATTTTGAACATGGCTGCGTTTCAACAACGCTGAGAGTTATTCAGGTGAAAATGATAGCCAACCAGCCTGAAAGACTGTTTAGTAAATTTCAAAAGAAATTGATTGTGAATGTGAACCCGAAGGCGCCAGTAGAAAATATAGTGCTGACTTGGTTAGTAAAATGAAGAGTGTAACATCCTCACCTATGACTAGGCTAATCTCGTTTGATATAGTAAGCTTCTATACAAATGTACCTTTAGACTATAACCCTCAAGATAATTGGAGAAAATTTGTTACAGCACAATAAATTAATCGAAGTACCAATTGGAGAACTGATTAACTTATTACACGTGATACTTGAAGTACAATAACTTTACATTCTTAGAAAATTTTACATACTATCCTATGGCTTAGCGCCGGGTAGCCCTCTTGCTGGAATCCTAGCCGACATTTTCATTAATTCTTTAGAAACTACCTTTTTAAAATCCTACTCAGAACTTCATAACAAAATACGATTTTATGCTCAGTACGTAGACAACATATGTAATTGTGGCGTTTGATGGAGATGACAGAGAATTAGAAACGTTGTTTAGCACGTTCAACTTCTTTCATGAAACTATCCAATTTACAAAAGAAGTCCAAAATGAAAATTCCTAACTTAATTTTTTTGACCTTATACTAACAACAACAGACAGCAGTATTAACTATAATATTTATCGTAAGCCAACATCATTCTTGCCGACTCTTCTCATCCAAAATCTCACAAAATAGCATTTTTCCATTCTGCAATTAATGTGCGTTAAAAACGCCCCTTACAACTATTAATCTACAGAAGGAACTAATTGTATTAAAATCGATAGCTATGAATAATGGATATGAGCCAGACTTGGTGGATTCCATTGTAAATAAGAAAACTTCAAAAAATGATCAACATTACAAAGAAACAAATCTCTCCAAAACAGAGGTGAATGCAGAAAGTTCATCTCCATTCCATGTTTGGGTAATATGTCATATAGAATAAAGCGCCTATTAGTGGAGAAGTACGATTACAAATTAACGTTTACTACTAACAACTCCCTAAACTCCTTGATGAGCCATTTTCCAACTCAGGAGTCTATAAAGTAGTATGCAACGACTGTCCTCGTTATTATATAAGTCAAACTGGCAGGACAATCAAAGTAAGATATAAAGAACATTTACTAAGAAAGAAAGGTAGTAAATATACGGTTCTACATTTGCTGATCATTTGCATACTTCAAATCATTCTCTGAGAGATTTGAGAGATACCGTAATTTTACACAAGCAGGTTAAAGGGCGGAGATTAGATTTATATGAAGAATTAGAAATTTTCAAACATCTAACGAATAGTGATGTCAATATTTTAAACGATCAACTCCAGCTTGCCAATAGACAGTTCTTCGAAGGCTTTAAGCCGATACTTTTGACCCGGTAGGAAAATAAGGCTAATTGTTAATAACACGATGCCAGTTCTCCTCAGAATTCTGGATATGCTTAAGACTTGCTGCATATATAATAAAGTATCATGTCAGTTGTTATCTTTATATCACTCCATTTTTAGTTAATAATTATTGTATATATGGGCCGTTCATTGCGGCTATGCGCATGCTTGTACGCGGTGGCGTCATATACTCTATTTACTTGTTATTAGCGTGGCCACATCTTAGCCAGTCAGAGGAAATCACCCGCCCAACATGTACGTTTTGGACCAGTGGACATATGTATTTATCATGTTTGACAATGTAATAGAAACTCTGGGTTACAGTGGTATGGGCATGTAAAGAGGATGGGAGAGGAGAAGTTACCAAGGAAGATGCTGGACATGGAGTTGAAAGGGAAGAGGCCTAGAGGAAGACCAAGGAACACATCGATTAAAGGTGTTAAGAAATGTGTGGAGGAAATTGGGCGACAGTGGAAGAAGAGAGATGGTGGTTGGATAGGACGTGATGGCGAGGCTTTTGTTCCCAGAAGACTCGGCCAGCGTCTAGAGGCTGCCCTAGATGATGATGATGATGATGACAATGTAATAGAAGTTTTAAAATATTTATATTATAACCATTAACATAAGTGCACATTGCACTGTGATATGACATGAGTTATTTGGCTCCTTTCTGAGTATATGTGATTCCACAGATGGGTTTCATATAATATGTATAGCTGATGTTTATCTAATGATACTTATCATTCTATTTATTATTAAACTCAGTTTGTAAAAAATGTTCTTCAAATGTCCTATAGGTCCTTCTGAAGAAGATGATCTTATGATAGTCGAAACCGCGGTTAAGGTTAAATAAACCTAATTGATGCAACTGTTTGGCTATCATTTTCACCTGAGCATTATATTTCTCTAATCTTTTCTCTCTGGTTATTACAGTCCAAATAGGCCGTGAATGAAGAACTTTATTGCATTTGTAGATAAAGTTGGATGGTCACTATATTTACCAATAAATTCAAACTAAATCTCCATTGCAATGAAATTAATAATAATAATAATAATCCCAGCCTAATCTATGTAACAATTCGTGACGCTTTTATAAAGGCTGATGCAAGCAGTCACTTACGAGTATTGAGAGGCTCTTATCTGAACTTGTGTCAATCACTCCTTGCGATGCGGATTCCAAACGGCACACTTGTAGAACAAATGTGGACACGAAACTTTTTTATACTTTCTTCCTTTTATTTTTCGTTGCAATTCTTCAGTATTCAACACAAGAACTGCACAAAATTTTTTACGTTTTCACCTTTGTATGTTCGTTACAATTCTTCCATATTCGGCCCATGAACCGCAGATTAGAATGAGCCCTATGACCGAAGTTTAGTACAAGTCCCATTTCATATAGCTTTGTATTGTATCGGCTAAATATTTCAGGGAATCGATCATATCGATAACTGAATTTCTTTTGTATTCCCAAACGAAAGTTGTTACTGCTATTAAAATATGTCTCCAAAATCTCTAATCACAAATAATCCAGTACAGCTACATACACTGTCTATAAAAACCGTGTAAAGCTTACTGAAACAGATTATTTAGTGACATAATATACGTATTTCTCCATCAATGAAAAGCCTGCTTCTTCAGAATTTCTGGTTTTGACCTTGAAAAATTACAAAGATATTTTCAAAAACATTTCCACATGCAATGCGGCTCTTAAATAAAAACCATTTTCTACGGCGTCTGGCAAATAATCGAAATAGATGACATTGAGTTTTTTTAATTGTTTTTGAGAAGTAATTCATTGCTATATTGATGTTTATTTTTTAGGAACTTAATTATTTTCCTAAAATATGTTTGAGTGTTTGAGAAGATGGTTTACTAAAGAGATAGATAAGTTGTAGATAGTTTTATACACAGTAATTGTTGTTTCCTAATGCAAGCTCCTTCTTATCACATGTTTATGAATAATTCTTCAAGTAGCTTGGATAATGGGAACTAATGGAAGATTTAGTAACTAATATTGATAATTAGATTCCTAAGTAACATCTATCAATTTGTGTTATGCTCCTCTGAACAATTACACACATTATCCTATGATCTGACAAATTTACTATATACACTCTTGTATAGTTTAATTTTTATTTAATTTATTATGTTGGAGCACTTGATCCTATGGCGATTTCCCTACACTCCCATAGTCCTCTATTCAAGAACCAGTTTATTCTTACCCCCCCCCCCCCAGTAAAATTAAATTCTATTAGCGTAATGGTAAATGACTCATAATTTTTCTATATTATTTCAATCCTTCACTCTCTTACCTACGAATGATTTTCCTACATCCGTCTGTCTGAAACTGAAATCCAGTTTGCGATTATAGTAATCTTTTCCATTCTATAACCTATCCTAATTCTTCCATCAATATCTTCCCACGTCGCATGGCAATATAAGCTTTATGACCTCCCCTGACTCTCTTCACGCTCCTCCTGCAGACCAAAGTATCCCCATTTCAGTTGCTTTATCACTCACTGATTGTGTTCTGCAATAATTTCCTGAAACAAATCTAGCAACCCTTCATTTCACACCCTCCTGTAATTGATATATATAAAACTGTGGGTCCTATACTACACCAACATATTCCAGCAATTGTTTGACCAAAGTTTTGTTACCCAATTACCTTACTTCCCTCATACATCCCCTCATCATTCTCTCCAACAAGTGAAGGACTTTCCTACATCCTACCGAATGTATCCTGCCCAGTTGAGATTGTTATCAAACAATATCCCAAGGAATTTACATATCAAATCATTTGCAAGCAATACGTTGCCACCTTACATTCATAATCAATCTTCATTTTTTATCTGTATACATAATAATCTGATCCTTCTTTTCATCCCATGTTGACCTACCCAGCTAGATATCCTGTCTAGGTTACCCTGCAGCTGATCACTGGTATTCTACTCTTTCGATCTTAATAGATAACATTATGTCATCTGCAAACTTCCAGACTTTCTGGTAGCAAACCATCAACACAATTATTTATTAGAATAATGGATAGCAATTGTCCCAGTACACTAACCTATTTTGTTCAATTTATTTTGATACTGTATTTCCTACCCTAACATTTTGCTTTCTATCTTTTAAGAATTAACCTATTTCAATACTTTTTACTTTATTTAGAACCAATTTATGGCTCACTCCAGCAAAAGCTCTTGAAAAATCTGGTGCTGCAGTATCAATTTGGTCTCCCTTGTCCATTTCAACCGAAATATCTTGCATTTAACCTAGTAACTGATATTCGTATAAATATCCTTGCCAAAGCCTTCAGTGTCGACTTACATTCCTCACATACGTCTCTGATGTTGTTATGTATCGATATCTCCATTAATTTACCTACCACTGATTGCCTTGTAATTTTCGACCCTATATATCACCCCTCCTTAATGGATCGGTACGAATTTCGTACTCCTCCGGTCCTCTGAGGTATCCATACTCAGTGGTAGCCAGTGTAAGGCCTCCTGGGGTGCGCTCCGTGTCAAGTCGTGGACGCAGTGGAATCGGAGCCGGTTCTACTTGTCATGCGAAGGGAATAGCAAATTATGCAGCGTGATCGAGTGAATGAGTGAATGAAATAGCCTTGGGATTAACCAGGGTGGAAAAAATTTTCTGCTGTTTTCTTTTAGAGCCTCAGTCGCGGTAGTGTAAGAAATTGGTGTGTAATAGTGAATAGTGTTGTGCCGTGAGTTGTGTTGCGGTTTGGCACAATGGGCTACTTTCTGTGTTAAACCACACCCCTCCGACAACAATGGCCCCTCCAAAATCGTAATAGAGAAGCCCAACAGAGGAAATGACATGAATGATTGGTACTATCACCCTGTAAACGATTGCTGCGAGCTATGATCACATTGTCACGTTCCTAAATATAGCAACTTTGTCAGAAACTGTCTGAACCTTGGTTGCAGAAATAAAGGACAAACTGACATCATGAGCTTATAACAGCATCCTACATAGAGGGAAGGCTAGTCCAGCTAGAGGGTGGAAATGAGAATCTGAGAAAAGAAGAAAATGAGGAACGCATTCCTAATTGCGCTACAGTGGCCACAATGGGCGTAAGGAAATAAATCTAAAGGGGGATTGCATTCGATTTTCCGCCTTGTAGACGTAGACGTCGAGATCATTAGAGGCGGGAAAGGACTGGGTACAAGGAATGGTAAGGATTTCTACCATGGCCTTTTCAAGGAAGCATCCCGGGATTCGCCTGAAGTGATTTGGGGAAATCATGGAAAATCCAAATCTGGATATCCAGAAGGAGATTCGAACTGCCGTTCTCCCGTTTCTACAAAAAAGGGAGGGGAAAATAATGCGTTACCTATCAGTTAGTGCTGCAGCGGGTAGTAAATAGAACGGAATATGACAAAACCAGTAATGGAATCAATAGATTTATAATTATTATTAATTCTAATTGCGATGCAGCTTACGCTCCGGTGGCAATTCCCCTGATCATCTGATTACCCCTATTATTTATTTATTTTTTTAAAAATGTTTTCTTTCATATTTGGAATATCACTACCTTATGCATGAAAATTCAATGCCAGCTTGTGGTCATGGTCCCCTTTCCCCTTCCATGAATTATTCCTAAATCTTTGACCGATATCCCTCAAAAACCCGTCACCAACATATGACCTGTACATTCCCAGTACCGGTAGTAGGATGTTATCAAATTATAAGATAGCAGACACATTATGTTTTACCAAATCGACTCAGCTCCACCCTGAGAACCAAGATATTACATAAGTAGCATGTTATGTTCACAAAGATCACAAAACGATGTTTCCATATACACAAATGGTGATGCAAGAGACATTTCAAGATTTTCTGAAGTTCATTACTATAAAATGACTCAGGTTGCTACAAAATGATTGAGACAACATCAAAGTGATAGTTATTTAACCGAGCATGGTGGGCGAGCGGTAACGCTCTGGCCTCGTATTCGGGAGGAAGCCGGTTCGAATTACCGTCTGGGCATCCAGATTTGGGTTTTTCTATGGTTTCCCCAAATCACTCCATGATAATGCCGGGATGCTTCCTTCAAAAGGACATGGCCAAAGTCCTTATCGTTTCCTTGTCACCAGTATTTCCACCTCTAATGCACCTCGACGTCGATCAGGCATAAAGGCATAAGGGAAAAAAAACATAAGTTCTATGCGCCTTCATTTGAGCTATAATTCAAAAGATCTGTTGGGGCTGTTGTGCAATTTTACGCTATTGGTGGTGGGTAACGTTAAATCCAAATGAACGGTTATAGTTATATAATACAACACATGCGATAAAGAACAAATGAGACAGATGAAACGATACATTAAAAATCAAAGAAACTCCTTATTGAAGGATAAGGAATGGCAGTACAAGCGGCAAGATGTATGAAGAAATGAGAACAGAAGCTTGAAGTAGACAAAAAAGACTTCGGAATCAAGTGTATAATAGACAACTACAAGACACAATTCAAAGGTTAACTTTAGTACAAACCAGAGAGTGGGTAAAGCAGAGTTGTGTTTGGACCAGAACCTATCCAAATGCGCAAACACTATAAACAGGACAGCAGTTATTTCATTAATGAATACCGTTTATACCAGAGAAAATATCTGCGCAATTTGCTAATGCTATCAGCATTTCCCAAAGGTATTTTTCCTTAACTTCAAAAAGCAAGAAACTTCGAAATACATTTGTGTTTATTGACAGGGAAAATACATTGAGTGATCAGAAGTGGAGTTTGAGTACAATCGTTATGAATTCTAAAATCGCTCACATCTCGTATTTGGCAGTAAGTAATGGTCTCTTACTCTGCAATTGACATATATTAGCATCTTGTGGCAAACCTCGTTTTGTGTTAAAAAGCAACACCCTGCGCTTGTTGAGATGTTAGCTAATCTTATTTAGTCCCACTATGTATCTTTACTTATTTCAAACCTTTTCCCAAGGTGAGCACAGTGAGCTCTTTTCATGTTAGTGAAATTTGAGTTTTCTCTTGTCACTATCATAATGATGCAAACAACTAGTCTGGAAATCTGTTTGGCTCTCTATTTTTGCCTAAGCTCATTCTCAAAGTAAAGAGTATACTGATGCTTTTTTTAGGGTCTTCAGTTCATATATTCTTACTTAGGGTCTTAGTTACTATCTATTGGTGGAAATACGTAATCATGATTCAGTTAGGAGATCAAAATGACTACTCGTTAACTGTGATGATGGTAAATTCTGTAAGTGAAAAATTTTCTTGTATATGATATCTAATAATATTTTTTGCCATAATGCTAGAGAATACAAGTTTTTAGCAAAGTCAAGACTTTACAGCCACGCAAATTAAATTACATCATAAATTACAGTACATTCATATATAGTTTAACACTTGATCAAATTTGTATAGTACAGGGTGTCCACAAATGAATATCGGGGTTTTAATGCTTTATAAGATTTATTACATTGTCCTTACAGTTATAAATGATATGTCAAATGAAAGAGCAACTCAAACAGTTTTATATACTAGCTTACAAGTGTTCTATGTGGGCACCATTTGTCACACGGCACACATCAAGTCTGTAGCCGAGTTCTTCCCAACGTTGAGCAGTGTGTAGGATCGTAATTTTTTCACGGCGTTGAATATTAATATATTTCTCTCGGCTTACAGCCGTGTTTAATATATCATATTTGCGGGACGTTTTCGAAAGGGCGTCCATCTCTGCCTCCATTCTCCACCAAATGTCCAGTGTATACTGTTTGTTTATTCAGCCGCTGCTACGGAAACGGATGGAAAACAAAACCAACACAACGCGATTACGTCATCCGCTCTTCTGCTCGTTACAGGCGCGAAACTGTTTCAGCATTTTAAATCGCCGGGTTCCAGGCCGCACTTAGTTGATAACCAGTGTCCCTGTTCACTAATAAATCAGTTAATCTTATTTCTACAGCCTCTGTAATAACGCTTCAGTAACTGTTGCAACAGCTGCTTCAATCCTCTGTCGTAATTCAAGGAGGTCGGCTGGTAAACGGAGGCACATACACACGATCCTTGATGAAACCCCAAAGGTAGAAATCAAATGGCGTTAGGTCAGGTGAACGTGAAGGCCACGCATAGCAAGCTCTGTCATTGGGCCCCTTGCGGCCAATCCAGCGGTCGGGTACAGTTACGTTCAACTAGAGATGGGTCACAAATAACTAAACGGCTACAAATAACTAGTGTTGTAAAAAAAACGGTTTTTTTTTTCTGGCTTGAAAAAAAAAACATGAAAAAAACTTTGGAAAAAAAACATGTTTTTTTTTCTGGAACACGGGTTTTTTTTCACATACTACTATAATCTCAAATTTTGTAAGGCAGTTTATCGTTTTATGACTGTAAATTTTTAAATGGGACCTGTTTTTAAGTATTCTAAGTACTTCTCTTAGTTTAAAATCACTATATTTTTCTGGATTCAGTAGGAAAAAAAAATTACGAAACTCATTGGTCAGAATTGACATGAAATTTTGGTTATGAACGGGGATTTTCCCGAAGAGACTAGGTTGCGCGAGAAGGAATCCCCATTCCCCATTGTTTGGATTGATACTTGCTATTTGAAATAGTGCTGCCAGCCCTAAAAATTAACTATAGATCTTTGAAAAAAAATTAGGAATTTAAAATTTATCCACGGTTTTTTTGCCTTATTGGACTTTCCTTATATTGTATACTTGTTAACTCTCAGAGTATAGTGGTACTGACTCATTAAATTGTCAGTAAGGGAGCGTGCATAAACCACATAGCTTCATTTTGGCCTCCCTGTGAACCCCCACGTAGCCCTACGTGGCTTTTGCCTCCCCCCCCCCCCCCCGTTCACGAAGCATATAGCTTTCTTCCGTTTTGATTCCAGAAGACATTTTGTACTATTTTCTCTTGTCAGACTATTGTAAATTACATACGGGTTTAATTAACTGAGGGAAATAAATACTCACATGCTGTTGTGAGATCTGTTCCTCATTTTAACTGTGAAAAATGTTACGAAAGGAAAGTTACGTGGCCTGTCTCGGAACCCCCCCCCCCTCTCCTTACGTAGCCCAGAGTAGCCTTCCAGCTAACCCCTCCTCCCTCTGGACCGAGCCACGTAATTTGTGCACGGTCCCTAATTATGAATCGTTTCCTTGCAACCGTTGGTGTAAACAAACGATTGAAAGGAAATAAAGCTCCTATTTTGTATGATAATCGATTTTAATTCAAACTTAAAAGACCGTAATACAGAACTTTTGGCGCAGTCTTTATGCACAGTGTGTACTTTGCTCACAATTTAAAATTTCAATCTGAAAATCTTTTGCGTACAATATAAGAACAACCAGTAAAAGAAAATTTAACTATTTCTGAAGTTAGAGGAGACAGAAGAAGAGACAGAAAATTCCGACACCGACCGAACTAGTGTTGGTATTACTGATACTAGTGAATGTGGTACTGACATAGAGGATGAATAAAATTATGTTACCTATAGATACACTTATGAATAATTATGTTAGACATTATATGATTCAGTAAGACTTAAAACACACTTGTAAAATGGAAGTTCCTTAAATAAAACTATAATTTATCGAAATATATATGTTTTCTGAAAAAAAAAAAAATTAGAAAAAAACACGGGTGCTAGGTTTTTTTTCATGTTTTTTTTCACAAAGCTGAAAAAAAACATTTTGTTTTTTTTTCAGTTTGCAACACTACAAATAACCGTTATTTTAAAAACGCCGTTTAGCAAGTAACGGCCAAAACGATAACTGGAGCTATTCAAATAACTGTCAGCACCTCCCTCTGACAGCGCTGTAAATTTTTGTCGACCGCCCGCTACGAGTGCATCAGTCACCGCTTATTGCTTCTCTAACCGTTAATAATTGTAATAGATACCAGTAGATGACACTACCATCGCAAAATAATAGTTATTAACTTCGATAGCGACCACTAGAAGTCACTACCTAAGTACCTATGTAAACCACTTTTTAATAGGTTTGACCGTTATGAATCGCGATAGCGACCAACTGATGTCGCTACTACTGACGACGTCAAATATACTTTGCATATATTATTTGTGATGGGGTCCAAAATTTATCATATTTCTACAACTTAATGACCATTAAATGGGTTTTCAGCATCCATCCCAATAGTAAACAACGTGATTATGCTTTTTGTTACAGCTGTTCACCCGTGTTATAGAGTCTTTGCCAGTTGAAGGCGTTATTAACTTCGATAGCGATCACTAGAGGACACCACCTATGTAAACGCTTTTTAATACTTTAAGCGTTATTAACTGCGATATCGACCAACAGATGTCGCTACAACTGACGACGTTAAATACTGCTTTGCAGGTGTTATTTGCGATAGGGTCCAAAATTTATCATCTCTCTATGACTTAGTGACCATTAAACTGGTTTTCAGCATCCATCCTTCCATCGAAAACCACTTGATTATGCTTTTTGTTACAGCTGTGTACCTGTGTTATAGCGTCTTTGCCAGTTGAAGGCGTTATTAACTTCGATAGCGATCACTAGAGGACACCACCTATGTAAACAGCTTTTTAATACAGGGTGTCCAGAAAAGGACTCCCTGATTTCGAAATTAAATATCTCGAAAACAAAGATAGATAGAGGAATGTAGTAAACGGTATGTTTATTGTGACAGCTGTAAGAAGTGTATACAGCAGTGTGAAATAATAGTTACAAAAGCTGCTAACAGATGGCGCTGTACGCTCATATCAGCTATACATAAGTGAAATAATCGTATGAAAACAATCTTTCCAAACAATCACATCACAATGTTTTCAAAATGTTCACCATTGGCACGTTTCAATGGTCGAACTGATCGCCCTGAGCTTCGGATTACTATTTAGGCATTAGGTATGGCGATTACAGCTCCATCTGTTAGCAGATTTTGTAACTATTATTTCACACTTCTTACAGCTGTCACAATAAACATACCGTTTACTGCATTCCTCTATCGATCTTGGTTTCGAGATATTTAATTTTGAAATCAGGGAGTCTTT
>JARYHS010011669.1:0-10756 GCA_031002005.1 Vandiemenella viatica
AAATACATCGATGTGAAACATCGGAACCCTGCATCGATGTTTTGCGATGCATCGCATAAAAACATAGATTTTTTTTCAACATCGAATACTTTTATGTTTTTCTTAGCTCAACAAATACAAACCAACAATATTCGTCGGCAAATGTTGTTTCATTTATCTCTTAACTGTAGCTTTAATCTCGCCAGGACAAAATGTGACGATAGTTTGATATTGACCATTTCCAGTTGAGTGCAGACTGCAGATAGTTCGTTGTCTTTCGTTTAGTCCGTGTGACCACGGGGCAATAGTATATCAGCAGTGTTGATATACAGCAGTTGTAGCTGTAATGATGCGTTTAATTTGATTCTTTTTTATTTATGGGTTTACGCCTCGTCGACGTCAATGCCATTAGAGAAGGAGTAGGACTAGGGGCAAGGAGCGGGAAGGAATTTGACCAAAGCCTTATGAAAGAAGCCTCCCCGGCATTCGCCTGAAGTGATTTTGGGAAACTATGGAAAATTTAGATCTGGATGCCTGGACGACGATTTGAACCCGCTTCCTCCCGAATGCCAGGCCGAAGCGTTACTGTTCACCCAACATGAAAAATTAATTTTCTTATATCGTGTGTTGGTTAAGTTTAAGTAGTGTTATAGGAGTGAGATTTTGCTTTGTAAGTCAGCCCCATTGCTAGCTGTTTGAACGCCCTTGTGCAATACCAATTAAGCCGCCCCATGTCTAGTAGTGGATTTAGGAATTTTCCCAACGGGGTCAAAAGACTGTGAGATTGCCGTCCCTTTGAACATTACTTTGTCAACCCCGTTGTTGTTGCTGCCTCAAGCAACACCAAGAACACGCTTTTGTAGCAATGTGAACTATAAGGTTAAAAATCATCTTTAAATATAAAGATTTTGTTTTAACAGCGATACGACATCCCACAATTCAGTACATATTATATTTATGAATAAGCTTAAAGTAAGAATAACGTCACTGATTAAATGTAATGTAAAAATCGTGGGGTGCTCAATATGAGTTGTCTTCTATTTTTTGTCGCTTGCTTGTTGTAAAGGTAGTCATTGTAAAAAATATGTAGAGAGCACTCCACGCTTTTTTACTTTAAATTTAATCAGTGACTTTATTCTTACTTCTATTCATAAAAATAATTTGTTTTGAATTGTGGGACGCCCTATCGCTGTTAAACAAAATATTTATATTTACAATATTTTTAAACTTTTAATTCACTTTGTTACAAAAACGTGTGTTTAGTTTTTTTAAACTATAATTTTATTTTTAACTTTTTAGTTTAGATTGTTATAAAAGTATCTTTCAAGCTGTTTTCTTTTTCTTTGCACATCTTTCCGTTCTTTGTGTTGTAGTATCGTCTACGGACAATTAAATGGACAACCCAGCAGAAGTCTAATTGCAGGGTAAATGTGGACGACTACTCTTTCATAATAGTACGAACTAATTCAAAATGATGTTTCGAATAGTCATTGCTTAGCATCACTTTAAGAAATTGCAGACATTATCGCAGTTGCTTACATCAAGGTGTCGTCAAGTGCGGATGTGCCGAAGGTTGCGCAGCAAAATCACTTTTCTGGTTTTACTGTTAAAGTAACGAGAATACCGCATTATAGCTGTGAAATTATTGTAGTGTTAAACGTTCATAATACATGCACAAAATTACGAAAAATTAAAACGTCTGGAGGTGGGTAATTACCTAAATGCATATGGCGATGCTGACAGCGGAATCTTCGAAGGGTCTGGCCACCAAATTACGAAGGTTTCTGGAATTGCCGTGCACGTGCATTAATCTCACGGCTGTATTTGCATTTTGCATAACTCGGGAACCCCATTAGGTATAGGTTACCTGCAGTTAAAGTTAAATTTGAACCAAGGGATAACAAACGCACTACATCTTTGCCAGAGGTGAAAGTCGCTTCTAAAGGCCGTATAAGATTCAACCAAAACCGAGATTTGAGCGAGTATCATTTGCGCGCCTGCCACGCGTCCTTTTCCAACTGACGATTGAGCCACCAAGGGGATTCGAAGTGTTTGTGAAAATGAGCCACATTTGTCATAAGACGGTTAAGCCACTTTTCTGTTCTGACTGCCAAAGTAATGAAAATACCGAGATTAGATATGATTTTGGTTCATCGGTTCTTAATACAAAATATCACATTATTCCGGATTTTTGAAGTAGATGAAAACTGAGTTCAAATTTTTCACTACTTTTAAGTTTTTACTGTCATCGTAGTGACAGTAAAATTATTGTATATTCATCGTTTCTCAATAAGCGTGCAAGATTTCTAATAATTCGGACGTCACGAATCAGATGAACACTGAAATGAAAGATTCCTTTGCATGCAACCATTTTTCTATTGTTACTATCAATGTAACAGCAGATAACTGTATTGTCCATGTTTCTTAATACGTGTGCAAAATGTTTCTATTATTACTCCCAAAATAATGAGAATATTAGAATATAGATATGAAAATATTGTATTGTAATGGGTTTTTAATATATGAGCAAAATTTCAAACAATTCTGAGATCCGGAAGTAGGTTAAAATTCAACTACAAACTTCCATCACATTCATTCATTTTTCTAATTGTTACTGTTAAAGTAATAATTATAGCCGGACATCGGTATGAAATTATTGTATTGTCCTTCAGTTAATACGAGGAGTTTCAAACAGCTCGGATATTTGGAAGTGGGTGAAAACTGAGATGAGATTCCATATCGTGGGTACATACATATAGGTCACGATGATTGAAAGCGTGTAAAAAATGTCGCCGCTACATAAATTTGCCGCACGGCGTGCATATCCCGCACTACGGCAATGTTGTTTTTAGCTCTGCTATTGCCCCGGCAGTGGCGACAATGGTGCGGAAACTATCGGGGTAGCGACAATCGATTTGCCCCCCCCCCCCTCCCCCGTGGACGTGCCATCCCTGTTGTGAGTGAAACAAAAGCTACAGATTAGCAGAAATATTTAATTATGGTACTAGGGATTACAATTTAAAAAAAAAAAAAAATAATTAAATACTAAATCTGCCTAAAAATATTGATTTTAAAGTCTTTAAACAGTTAACACCAGTGATGTTTGGGCAAACTTTGTAGAAACAGAAGTTTACTAAGTCGCTTGCCTTTCAATCTATTTCTTTGTTGATTGACTATCTGAACTGCCTTCGAAAACAAACGTTCTGATGGAACAGAAGTCCCGACAATAGTCAAGTACTTGAAGGCAATTTTATGAAGCTTAGGAAACTGATCTTTTATTTCACTCCATATTTCCAAAGGATTCTCATTGAGTCTTCCTAATGGACTGCGCAAGTAAATAGATAATTCATCAGAAATTGCATTCTCAGACTGTGTTAATTTCCAGCTCTTGTTTACTAGTTTGTGATGATCTTCCCATAAAGAAAAATTCTCTTCTGGTTTTTCAGATTGATCTGAATCAGATCCCGAAATTTCAAAATTTTGTGTGCTATTCGTCATAAAGTCTTTGATTTTTACAACTGCTGTAGAGCAAGCAAGTGTGTCCCTCAAGTGCATTTTTTTAAATCTCGGATCCAATACAGTGGCTATGGCGAGTGGAGTCACTTCTCTCAATAGCACCCATTCTTTTATCAATTTCTTTAAGGACAAACGATTTCAATTCTTTGGAGAGTGAGTCTTCCAGTCTGAGGGATTGGATTTTTAAAACTAAGCAATGGGTTAACGGAAATCACCTTGCTGCTAGTGCAGTACCTATCAGCAGATACCTCTTTGGTTGCAGCTTCTAGCGGTCGTAAAACTTGTAAAACTGAAGAGAGATTTGACAGTTCTGACGCAGTGAGCATAAGTGGTGCATTTTTATGCTGAATAATTATATTATTGACGACAATGCGTAACTCTAAAAACCTCTCAATCATATAGTATGTGCTGTTCCATCTTGTCGGAACTTCTTGAATCAGTTTTGTTTCTCGATCCGTTGCTTTTCTTAATTCATTGCTTGCTGTATTACTTTGCTTAAACCATGTTACAATTTCCTTGATCTTACTTATTAGTTTTCGTAACTCTGAACACTGCTGTACCGCATTTTGTGCAACTAAATTTAGAGTGTGCGCAAAACACGGTATATGTTTTTTACCGAAAGCCAATTCGACAGCTTTAATCATTGTTGCTGCGTTGTCAGTCACTACAGCCGAAACTTTATCAGTGTCAATATCCCATTCAGTGAAAGTATTCAGAAGCATCTCAGCAATGTGATCTGAAGTACTGCGTTCAAATGACTGATATACTCCAAGAGTTATTGAAAAGAATTCAGTACCAACACCGAAATGTGCTGTAATTCCAAGAAAGCTTCTCATGCTCATAGTTTCTGTCCACATGTCGGTCGTAAGTGTTAGGTTTTCCACATTTTTTAATACATTCTTGAAAACAGCCGACAATGCATCATATTTGTCATCAACCCAGCGAGTCAATGTCGTCTTACTGGGAAGCTTGTAATGCGGTGCTATCACTTTCATCAGGTTACGAAAGCCCTCATTTTCAACAATCGTAAATGGTTGATTGTCCTTAGAAAGCATATAAATCAAAGCATTATTAATTTTCAAAGTTTTATCACCACCTTCCGAAAATGCGTGTATATTTTCCAAAATGTCCACAATTGACTTTTGACGCTTCAGAGATGGAGGGACAGGATTATCGAGATGGATATCTGTTGATGAGCACGTCAAGGCTATATTTTCCGATTCTATCACATCAGTTGTAGGCTTACTTGTTGACGGCAGTGACACAGAGTAGGGGACAGTAGGTATGGAGACAGTTTCAATTTTTTTCACAGTTTTTTTGCTGTCGACATTGTGCAAGCCTACATTAGACGTCACTTGAGATTTTTCTCTGTTTTCTTGTAAAAACGCAGCCTTGTGTATATTTCTTAGGTGGCCAATCAAGTTTGATGTATTTCCACAAGTTTTAATAGTTTTTTGACAAAGTTTGCATTTTGCAATTCTTCCATTTCCTTCAATTTTGGAGAAAAATTTCCAACCATTACTTTTCTTCGGAGGATGGCATCTTGTTATAAACTAAAAAAAGAGAGAGAGAACACGTGTCTCAGTATTTATCGATAAATTCACCACGCTGTAGTTTCACATTTAAGTAAATCACACCTTAGCTACAGATTTAAAAAGGCGAAAGAAAGCAACTTATTAATGCAATGATTCAGTGCAATTAACGTAAGTATCCATATTATGCAAAAATATATAGAAAACCGCTTGTTTGTCACACGTGAGTGATTAGGCTCATAAGAATTACTACTTACCTTTTCAACTTTGAACATGCAATCCGATGTTACGCCAACACAGCTTATACGAAGGTATCACTCAGTTATTTTGAAACACGACAATCACCGGCAAATAGTAAGAGTGAACTAAGGAAATCGATCTTTTTTCCGTTTGCTCATACGTACAGGATAGCCAACCTCAAGAAAAATTAATCTTTACCATTGTTCACATTTGCTCACAGGTGTTATCTGATAATGACAATTACTTCAAATTGAAATAATCTATTTCAATCTTGATTAAATGAAGTAATCTTAAAATTTATTTCTATTATTCTTTGTCATTAGCAGCCGAAGTTAGTTTTTTCATTCATTCGATGTTTTTATAAAAAAGAATCGATGCATCGAATAGAATTTTTTTTGTCAAAACATCGAATCAATCCGATGCATCGCATGGTAAACATCGAATGGATTCGAGGCATCGATGTTTAGTGAATATCCCTAATTTGTTCGCGTTTGAGGAACTAATAAAAATTTTGAGTCACTTTTGCCTACTATAAATATGGTAATATGGCAATATGCCCCTAAATACGTTGGGCACTCCAATTACTAATATTGTTCGAAGAGAAGCCAAGTGAAGAATACAAACATAAATTTTCCCACTTAGTTGTAGTTTCAAGGAGTGGGAGAAGCAAATAATACGATCAAGCGCGTTGAAAGCATTGCTTAGAGAATACATTCAGAAGAAAAGAAGGAGATCCAAGAAAGAGATAATGAAGTAACAACTCTCTACTTTATCTTACACATCCAGATTTGTTTGATTGTTTACCTGTGAGTTAACAGCACAAATCTCTAATACCGTGTGACGAAGTGGCGGGCACAGATAGTCTATTCAATAAAATTGTAGTAAAGGTATGACTATACATGAAATTTACTTCAAAAATACTAATTGCAGCGAACACTTCTGATGATAGAGATGCCAAAACTGTAAAATTTTGTGTTTCTGTCTGTCGGTATGTTTGTTCGCGCATCACAAAAAGCTACTGTATAGTTTTTTAATGAAATGCCACTTAATCATTCATTACTGGATAGGATTTTTTTAATCCAGATAAGCAACATATTACCAAATGATACAAAAAAAAATACATCTCTCTCAGCGAAACATGAAACTCTAATTAACAGATTTTAACTAAACTGCACATAGCCTATGTAGCAGGAAAAAACGCAAGACATTTTATATCCGGATTAGTAACATATTTCCGATGATATGAGAACCCAAAACGTATATTTGGAAATTTTTATACGGATATATGACCAAAACGCTCAGTGACAAAACTGCCCAACCCAACCTCGGTGGGTAGTTATACCTGCCTTCGCCTACCTGCAGTTGAGAATTTCAAGAAAAATTCTTCCCTGACTATCCAGTACAGCTCATCTGTTTAGGCTCTTATTGCTTTCGTGTCATTCGTACAGTCGGTGAAATTAGTTCTTGTTTGAAAGCGATATCATACATACAACATCTGGGCTAGACCTGCTTCTTAACACACTAAAAAAAAAAAAAAAAAATGCAACTAATGTTAATAGAGAGACAGTGTAAATATGTAAATCAATAAATATTGACGAGCCTTAATTAAAGCTGATTTTAAATAATCATTAAAAGATTGTATGCTACGTACATTTCAATCACTAAGCCAGTCCAACGCCTGGAAAAAGTGTGATAGAAATCAGTTATTAAAATAAGAAATAAGTAATTAAGTGTTAGAAATTTACTGAATCGTATCCAGAAAATGTATGACTTCAAGAACTCTTTAGGTTAGGCGCACTCTAGCGATTTCCTGTGACTGCGATAGAAAAGAGATTGCAAAAAAAAAAAAAAAAAAAAAAAAAAAATTAGAGTGCGCACACTTGCGACTAATTAGTCGCAACAGATGATGCCAGAATGAATTTTGTCGAGATACGAATTGTCGCTCTGCAGTTAAGTTAAAAAAAGTAAAGTAACTACACTGGGCATATCTTCTTACTTGTCAAAAGTTACTTAAAGGAATTTAAGAAAATATCATTTATTTTAGCAAACAGTATTGTTTTTAATGTAAAATGTTGAATATAAAAATTAACATATATCGTAGAATTTTTTTTTTTCTGAATTGACAAATCGCATCAATATAGATGTTGATTGCTGGAGTAATTTTCATAATAATTTCTTGTCTTAATCCAAGCTTCACAGAACTGTAATGCACATTAGATACAGGCATTGCAAGTGTTGTGGTTGGATTAGATTAGATATGCTCCCTTTTATCGCAAGTGAAAAGAGTCTCTGGAATGCGGGACAGTACTTTTATTCATTAATATCTGTATATTACCAGCTACTGATTAGAAGTAGTTATTTAAAATCATATTAGTTGGTTCAATTTCGAATGTTAGCTGCTAATATGTAATATCCAATGTTTATTACTATATATGAATACGCTTTCCAAATAGCCTAATTGGTGCATTTGTAAACGGTTTCCACATAAAGAATTCATTCACAATTTTTGTAAATGTGAATAACTTTGAAAATTTCCACCGAGCGTGGTGAGTGAGTGGTTAACGTTCTGGCCTCGCATTCGGGAGGACGCCGGTTCGAAACCACGTCCGGGCATCCAGATTTGGCTTTTCCATAGTTTCCCGAAATCACTCCAAGCGAATGCCGGGATGCTTCCTTCAAAAAGGCCATGACCGAATTCCTTCCCGTTCCTTGTCCCAGTCCCATCCCGCCTCTAACTACCCCGACGTCGGCGAGGCGTAAAGCACTAGCAAAAAAAAAAAAAAAAAAAAAAAAAAAGATTGACTATTTTCCATTTAGCATCGCAACATACACTATTTTGTCAGTCATCTTTAGTTACTAAAACCTAATAAGAAAATTATTTCACGGAGTGAAATGGGTACTTACTTAAGTAAAAACTCTTTATGTTTGGATTTCAGTCTGTAGGATTTAGTAGATAACATTTTATTTTCTATGGAAAGATAGAGAATAAAGAAGCTTTAATGAATTTATCCCTTTTTGCTAGCATTGATACTAAAGAATTTAGGATTTTCCACTGCGAAATTCAGTAGGGGATATATGTATCGTAGGTTTTTTTTTTACTTTAAGAATCTTTCAAGGAATATCTTTTTCGGTTATCTTAATTACTGGCTTACGAAGGCGGTGTTGGGTCGATATTTTACAATACTCGAAACTACAGATAGTAAAGAAATACAATTTCTTCCGTATTTACATAGCAAAATTGCCAATTTTTCAACCCCCTCAAATCAGTATTCGACAATTGTGTTTCTTGAAAATTTGGTCTTTAATCGCCTGCCTATAAATCCGAAGTGCTCACCTAGCTTAGAAGCCATAAGGGCTTGACTGTGCGTTTCTTCCGGTGACGCCGTCCTTCCAGAAAGGTAGAGGATTATAGACCGTCCTTCCAGGATGGCGACCCTTGAGCGCAAATGTCACCTGAGCGGTTTTAGTTGGTCACCTTTATGTACATCTGTGCAACCAATTCGAAAATGCGCATGCACGCTTTCCAAACAAACTTCACATGGTTACAGCTTATGTCATAGGTTAACATCAACACTTTTTATCTAGATAAGTGACATATTCCTCGATGATACAGCGGACAAAGCTGTGAATTTCGGAATCTTTGTTTGTTTGTTCGCGACTATGTAGTAATAGATTATATCATCAGTTTATCCAGACTAGTACCATTTTCTACCATAGTACAGGGGCTGAAAACAAAATTTAAGGAAGTCTAGTATAGTTATGCACGGATCAACAAAACTATACACAATTATAGCTCAAGTCAAAATTTTATCTGACAAATACACGCAGAGAAATAATAAAAAAAGTCCGCTAATTTAATTGTTTGATTATAGAATATATCTATTTGATACTCTCTGGGACAAGCTTTCTCTCAATCGAAATGTTTACTACGATTAGCCCTATATGCGTGGTGATGGTGTGTGAGGAGATTCAAGAAAAGAATAGAAACTAAAATTCTGATCCTCTTCTTTAACCTACTAAGAAAATATTTCTTTTATAGTTAATCTGTGACTTAACAGCACAAATCTAATTTTCTCACGGTTGAACTTTTGGGCACAGCTAATTTAATATAGAGAAATTTCATTCTCATTAACTCCCTATTATTAAGCTCAAAAGTAAATTGGAACACAATTCGACAATCTTCTTAACTTGAGAGAACTTTTGTCAACGCGTACGTTTAAGTAAACAATCCGAAAACCGTCGGTCCATTGTCACCACTTTTTTTCTATTACCACAGTTTGAACAAATTAAGACTCATTTCTAATCCTCTTCAGAGTAATCACACCATGCTCCAAAGTTATCAATTGTTGAATCTCCAGCTGAAATTTTTTTATCCTCTTTAATGAATTAAGAGACGTTCCAAAGCTTGTCATAAAAAACGCATAAGAACAATTTTGGCCAAGAAAACTCTAGGAGATAAAGTTCTTTTCAAGCTACTTTCATGCTGTTTTGTTGTATGCAAATACAGAACAGATTTTATCATGGTTACTGTAGCAAATTCAGTTTTCGATGTAATACACTTACGGAACTTATGAATAACTGAGTGACTGATGGTTAGTTTGCTTTTAAAATCAATCAGTTGAATGTTTTGGAATTATTTAGCTAGAGAAATTCATAAGAGAAAACTATTCACAAACAGGTTGTGCCTTATGATTCGTATAAATAGTGACTTAATTAAGTATAGTAACTTTCATATAAAAGGTTTGTAAAATACAATGAATTCCTCTTTATCACAACACTGAAATATTAAATAAACCACTTTGCTTCGTGTATAATGAAACCATAAAATTTCTTTTTGCATATTTATTCGGTTACAATTACTTTTAAAACTTAGATCCTGTAAGTTTTGTCGGTCATCTTCAATCAGATACGCTTCAGGAAATTCAACAGAAGGACGCAGACTATACAAGCGTTTATATGTACAGATGTTACAAACACGCATCCTGCATTATTCATCGATCTATGTAAACAATGATCGACCAAAAACCAAAAAACATCCCACGAAACTTTAATATCCATTTGCACCATTTATCTAAACACATGACTGGGTAATATATGTATGAAACGAGCAAAAATTCCAATAGTTATCTGTTAGGTAGGATTCAATAATGAAAATTAACCAAAAATTCAGTATGATGCTCCTCACTACGAAAGCTTTATGAAATCATTATTCTGCGAGCAGTGATACTGTGAAAGTAAATGCATAATTGTTTAGGTTGAACAGTAAAATAATAATAAAAAAACATGAATTGCATGTGGTCGATGCCATTGTCGTTCCGATCGACAGTTGGTACATTTCATCTATACATGTTCTTAACGAAAGTCTAATAAAACATTCTGAAATGAAAAGCAATAATCAATTTTTTTTTTCTGTAAAGAACACTGAATTCACAATATATTTTAAGATCAGGATTCAACAAATGAAATATATTTCTATAATACTTAGTCTG
>JARYHS010011670.1:0-13641 GCA_031002005.1 Vandiemenella viatica
CTCCCCACACCATGATGCCGGGTGTTGGCCCTGTGTGCCTCGGTCGTATGCAGTCTGATTGTGGCGCTCACCTGCACGGCGCCAAACACGCATACGACCATCATTGGCACCAGGGCAGAAGCGACTCTCATCACTGAAGACGACACGTCTCCATTCGTCCCTCCATACATGCCTGTCGCGACACCACTGGAGGCGGGCTGCACGATGTTGGGGCGTGAGCGGAAGACGACCTAACGGTGTGCGGGACCGTAGCCCAGCTTCATGGAGACGGTTGCGAATGGTCCTCTCTGATACCTCAGGAGCAACATTGTCCCTAATTTGCCGGGAAGTGGCGGTGCGGTCCCCTACGGCACTGCGTAGGATGCGACCGTCTTGGCGTGCGTCCGTGCGTCGCTGCTGTCCGGATCCAGGTCGACGGGCACATTCACCTTCCGCCGACCTCTGGCGACAACATCGATATACTGTGGTGACCTAGCGCCCCACATGTTGAGCAATTCGGCGGTACGTCCACCCGGCCTCCCGCATGCCCACTATACGCCCTCGCTCAAAGTCCGTCAACTGCACATACGGTTCATGTACACGCTGTCGCGGCATGCTACCAGTGTTAAAGACTGATGGAGCTCCGTATGCCACGGCAAACTGGCTGACACTGACTGCGGCGGGGCCCAACCGCTGCGCAGCTAGCGCCCTTCGACAGCCAACACTGCTGTTCCTGGTGTGTCCGCTGAGCCGTGCGTTTGATCATTGCTTGTACAGCCCTCTCGTAGTGTCCGGAGCAAGTATGGTGGGTTACACCCGGCGTCAATGTGTTCTTATTTCAATTTCCAGGAGTGTATTTACCGCCTCCTTGCATCAAGGAAAATACCAGCCGAATGGAAGACCGCCATCGTAAGTCCAGTATTTAAAAATGGGAATGTTAATGATCGTCAACATTAAAGGCCGATCTCGTTAACCTCAATATTTGCAGGATTTTATAACACATCATCTATTCAAATGTCATGCGGTTTTTGCATGAAGGTGAGCTTTAAAACCCAAATCAACATGGATTCAGAAAAGGCCGATGCTGCGAAACACAACTTGCACTTTTAATTCACGACTTGTGCTGTGTTATAGATGAGCAATCCCAGGTTGATTTAGTTCTATCAGACTTAAAAAAGAGCTTTCGATAGTGTGCCTCACACTAGTTACTTAGGAAACTTCGTGGTTACGTCATATCTAGACAAATATGCGACTGGGTTGCAGACTTTCTGAAAGGCAGAACACAATGTGTAGTTCTCGATGGTGAGCGTTCATCACTTACCGAAGCGAGGTCCGGGGTTCCCCAGGGAAGCGTGATAGGGCCTCTGTTGTTTATCATATACATTATAATGATTTGTGCGACATAATAAGGGGATGAAAAGATTATTTGCCGATGATGCTATTATTTATCGTGAAATCACAACATAGGACGACTGCGCTTTGTTGCGAGAAGATATTATAAAATTAATTGCGTGGTGTCAAGGCTGGCAGTAGGAGTTAAACGCTAAAAAGTGCCAAGTCATGCGTGTAATTAAAAATGTGACATCATTTAGCTGTTAATATACAATTAATGGTACTGTCCTTAGAACGGTAGATTCCGTTATATACCTAGGAGTAACAATTCGTAACAATTTGTCGTGGAATGAGCATATCGAGAATGTAATAGGGAAAGCAAATAGTATGCTCCAATTTCTAGGTCGTAATTTAAAACAATGCACTCCGGAAGTTAAACCGATTGCATACAAGTCACTAGTGCGTCCTCAATACAATACAATACACTTGGAATATTGTTGTTCTGAATGGGGTCCCCATCAAAAGGGTTTAATGAAGGCATTAGAGAAGGTCCAAAAAAACCGCCCGATTCGTGACAGGTATATATATATATAGTTGGAAGGAAAGTGTAAGTGTGATGTTGGAGTTAGGTTTGGAAGACCTGGAACACCGAAGGCGTTGCTCTCGACAGAAGCTAACTGAAAAATTCTCGACTGACGAATTTCGGAATAACAGCAGACAAATGTTGCTACCAGCAACATTCATATCTCCGAATGACCGCTAATATAAGATAAGACAAATCAGGGCCAGAACCGATTCATTTCTGTACTTAGTTTTTCCACGAGCGATTAGGGAATGGAATAGAAATGATTTACCAGGCGAGTAAACTTAAAATCCGACAGGAGTAGCTTTCGATAAAGCACTCCGGCCATCCTGATTTGGGTTTTCCATGGTTTTCCCGGAACACTCCAGGCGAATGCTGGGATGGTTCCTCACAATAGCCCATGGGTGCCTCCTGCCATATCCCTTGTATCCCTTCCAAACCATTATCCTTTCGGATAGGTCCAATGAACCCTCCGCCAAACACTTTTAGTGAATCGCGGAGTAATAATAGGTAGAAGTCAGTCAAAATTTCTCAGAGGAGCAACAAATGATTGAAGAGAAAGCTTCTGGAGCTACAGGGGTATTGTCAAGGAATATGCAAAACCCTACTCCTGATATAACTGATATTGATTTACGGGAGACAGTTATTTTATTCTACCAACAGGTCAACAGTCCCCACCAGAGCCTAATTTTAAACAATTAAAAAAACGCAAACTTGAGAACAAATCGAATCATCGTACTGATGAAGCTTTTCATATATTTCGAAGCTGTGCTGAACGTTATGCTTCTGACGTATATAGTGAGCACACTGCTATGAAATAAAAAAGTTAAGCAAACGAACACAGTCAGTGGTACAGCATTTGTTTAATAACATTATATTCAACACGTATATGGGACAGTATGATGAAAATATTAATGCTTATCGTAATAATCATTGGTCTACTTCCAGAATATCTACATCCTTTGAACAAGCACCACTACCACATTTTTCTATAACTTCTCCGCCGCACCCATTACCTCATTCACACGTTTGAAATAATAAATAAAATGCTGAAAATACCATACAAAATTCCAGTCTTTTGTATGGGACATCAATGAATCCGACGGTAAATACAAGCATTTCGTCCCCCAAAACAGTAGCAGACTATGGAACGACGAAAAATGTTCGCACACGAACTGTTTGCGAATATTTGGCTGGTGGAGACAAGTCAAACCACCCAACTGCAAACATGCAGACGTTTACTGCGCGCTTGGTGGATTCCAAGCTTAAGAGTTAGAGGGAAGTATAACGTATTTTAAGACTGACGCAAATAAAATCACCAGAATTTCTTGTCGATAAAATCTGACCTAGCGTGTTGGGTGATCGATAACGCTCTTGTCTCGGATATCGGAGGACCCGGGTTCGAATCCCCATCTGGCCATCCAAACTTGGGCTTTCCATGGTTTTCCCAGATCACTCGAGCGAATTCTTGAATGGATCCTTCAAAAGGCCGTGGATGAATTCTATCTTGTTCCTCTGATGGCCTCTTCGTCGAAGAGGCGCAAAACCTGAAGGAAAAAAAGGATTAAATCTTCCAAAGGAAAACGTTTTCATACTTTATTGATGATGGAAATATTTCCAGAAATCATAATACATTACATCTCTAGCGTTTTAAAAATCACTTTATTTAGCAATGAATTAAGAAAGCGGTGATCAGCATTATACCCCTTAAGTATAGTTGTATAGTGACCTGTGGAAGCTGGTAAAGAAGGCACGACATATCAGGATGGAATTTTGCGGGCCTTGAGTCGCCATGATCGGCTACGGTTAAATTCAGCTGTGACCCGGACAAACGTGAAGGTGGAGGCACTGCTTGAGAAAGGCATGACGTCTGTCATCGTTGTGCCTGTAGACACCATTGGTAGATGGTGTTTCAATACGAATTTCTTTTATTAAAACAGAAGTGTCAAGTGGGGTAATCACTAAATTGTTATTGTGAGTTGTAAACGAGCTAATTTGTGGTTATGATTAAGATTAGAGACAGCTGGTGTTGACACGTACCATAAACATCAAAGAAGCTCAGTTTCCGTATACAAAGCATGTTTTGCATGTAAATATGATACAGGCAAAACATGCTGAGATTCGCAGCTGCATACCATATTAACAAATGTAAACAGTAAGTAACTATTAATTATAAAGATATCTCATGCTCATAATTACTTAATCTTATATATATCTTATATATATATAAAAATAGACATGTTTTTTCCTATATTTCACTTTTCAGCCAACACTACCTAGCACAGATCACTGATGTTTGTGGGTGGAAGTAGCATGGAGTTTCCTGTCGTGCACAACGTTGGCCGAATGGTGATAGCTGTGGGGATGTGGGAGATATAATGATTAAAGTTGGTCAGTGCAGGGCGTTTTCATATTTCGACCAAAAATTCGTATCTCCGTATACTTCTCTTTCCTGCCACAACTACATAGCATTGAGCATTGGTGTTTGTGTTTGGTAGTAGAATCGTATCTCATGTAGTGCACTATGGTTGTTAGATGTCGGTAGCTATGGGGGTGTGGGAATATGGGGGTTGAAAGTGATCGACCTGTGGCAATTTCATACTTCTGCCAAAGACAAAAGTGTCATGGTGTATCACTTTTCAGCGAAAACTATAGATCACAGATAACTGGCGTTTGTGTGTAGTAGTAGCACAGAGTCACCTTTCGATCACAACAGCGGCCGATTTTCAGAAACTGTGGTACTGTGGTAGATATGGTGGTTGTAAGTGGCCGACCAAGGATATTTTCGTATTTCGACTGTCTCCGCATATGTCACTTTTCTGCCACAACTACATAGCATAGAGCATTGGTGGTGTTTGGTAGTAGAATCGTATCTCATGTAGTGCACTATGGTTGTTAGATGTCGGTAGCTATGGGGTGTGGGAGATATGGGGGTTGAAAGTGATCGACCTGTGGCAATTTCATACTTCTGCCAAAGACAAAAGTGTCATGGTGTATCACTTTTCAGCGAAAACTATAGATCACAGATAACTGGCGTTTGTGTGTAGTAGTAGCACAGAGTCACCTTTCGATCACAACAGCGGCCGATTTTCAGAAACTGTTACTGTGGTAGATATGGTGGTTGTAAGTGGCCGACCAAGGATATTTTCGTATTTCGACTGTCTCCGCATATGTCACTTTTCTGCCACAACTACATAGCATAGAGCATTGGTGTTTGTGTTTGGTAGTAGAATCGTATCTCATGTAGTGCACTATGGTTGTTAGATGTCGGTAGCTATGGGGGTGTGGGAGATATGGGGGTTGAAAGTGATCGACCTGTGGCAATTTCATACTTCTGCCAAAGACAAAAGTGTCATGGTGTATCACTTTTCAGCGAAAACTATAGATCACAGATAACTGGCGTTTGTGTGTAGTAGTAGCACAGAGTCACCTTTCGATCACAACAGCGGCCGATTTCAGAAACTGTTTACTGTGGTAGATATGGTGGTTGTAAGTGGCCGACCAAGGATATTTTCGTATTTCGACTGTCTCCGCATATGTCACTTTTCTGCCACAACTACATAGCATAGAGCATTGGTGTTTGTGTTTGGTAGTAGAATCGTATCTCATGTAGTGCACTATGGTTGTTAGATGTCGGTAGCTATGGGGGTGTGGGAGATATGGGGGTTGAAAGTGATCGACCTGTGGCAATTTCATACTTCTGCCAAAGACAAAAGTGTCATGGTGTATCACTTTTCAGCGAAAACTAGATCACAGATAACTGGCGTTTGTGTGTGGTAGTACACAGAGTCACCTTTCGATCACAACAGCCCGAATTTCAGAAACTGTGGTTGTGTGGGATATATGGTGGTTGTAAGTGGCCGACCAAGGATATTTTCGTATTTCGACGAAAGGCTGTCTCCGCAGATTTCTTTTCTGCCACGACTACATAGCATAGAGCATTGGTGTTTATGTGTGGTGGTAGAATCGTGTCTTGTGTGCACTATGGTTGTTAGATGTCTGTAGCTATGGGGGTGTGGAAGATATGGGGGATGAAAATGGTCGACCTGCGGCAATTTCATATTTCTGCCAAAGACGCATGTGTCACGGTGTATCACTTTTGAGTGAAAACTATCAATCGCAGATTACCGGCGTTTTTGTGTGGTAGTAACACAGAGTCACCCATCGATCACAACGTTGGCCGAAATTCGGTAACTGTGGGAGTGTGTGAGATATGGTGTTTGAAATTGGTCGATCATGAATATTTTCGTATTTCATCCAAAGACTTGTGTGTATCCGTAAATTTTACTTTGCTGCCGGAACTACATAGCGCAGAAGACTGGTATTTGTGTGTGGTAATAGTATCGAGTCTCCCATCGTGCACTATGGTGGTTAGATGTCTACAGCTGTCAATATGAATACTTTACAATCACGAACGAAGTTGTGGGTACCAGCTATTATTTATAATTGTGGAAGTAAGTTTCTGTCTTTTTGTTACGTTTTGACGACTAAATGGCTATATCAATATTGATGGAATTTAACAATGAAATAGTGTAGGAAGGACACAGGACATTTTTTCGGTATGAATAACAGTTTTAGTCACGAAATTTTAAGAACTTATCGAATGATGAAAGACAGACAGATTCGTGTGTTAGTCTGTAATGTTACGTTGGTTGCTCAGTCGCGCAGTCTGTTAGTGTTTGATTTGTTAATAAATTTCGATAAGAAACAAAACTTATTATTTAGTATAGAAGTCAATTTGCTCTGCACTGTACTATTCATTTGTGTCTGTATAAAAGTTTCTGGCACCAATTTGTCTTCCTTTTTGACATGCCTTACGGACGTAAACCTGGCCTAAGGTGCAGGTCTAGAAGACAATGTGCTGCTATTATAAGATTCAGATGCTCATGTTGAATAAAGAAGAAAAAACCAAGCTGAAATAAAGCTGCCATCAGTTAACCCCCCCCCCCCCCCCCCACACACACACACACATCCCCGCACCTTCGCTTACTTTTCTGTTTTTAAATATGTTGTAAATTGATTCTTCATGAGACAGATTAGACGATAGGATGATATAATGATGGCTTTCCATCATATTATGTCGACTCGGTGTTGTTTGGGACAAATCTTACGTTACTAACAGTTTTCTATATCCAATTCTGGCAATGAAACTCCAAGTCCACGCGTACGAAGTCGCGGGTAACAGCTATAATATGATAAAAATGTATATAAAACTGTATATAAAAACTGTAACACAGATTCGTCGCTGATGATGACTCGATGAGAGGTGAAACACGTGCGACGCAACAATAAATAAAAATTAAATGGTTGCATTGGCATTATCTTTTAACTGGTAAAAAATATGATACTGACTTTATTTATTTTTAATTTATACTAGCTGTTACCCGCGACTTCGTACGCGTGGACTTGGAGTTTCATTGCCAGAATTGGATATAGAAAACTGTTAGTAACGTAAGATTTGTCCCAAACAACACCGAGTCGACATAATATGATGGAAAGCCATCATTATATCATCCTATCGTCTAATCTGTCTCATGAAGAGAATCAATTTACAACATATTTAAAAACAGAAAAGTAAGCGAAGGTGCGGGGATGTGTGTGTTTGTGTGTGGGAGGGGGGGGGGGGGTTAACTGATGGCAGCTTTATTTCAGCTTGGTTTTTTCTTCTTTATTCAACATGAGCATCTGAATCTTATAATCTAATAGCAGCACTTTGTCTTCTAGACCTGCACCTTAGGCCAGGTTTACGTCCGTAAGGCATGTCAACAAGGAAGACAAATTGGTGCCAGAAACTTTTAATACAGACACAAATGAATAGTACAGTGCAGAGCAAATTGACTTCTATACTAAATAATAAGTTTTGTTTCTTATCGAAATTGATTAACAAATCAAACACTAACAGACTGCGCGACTGAGCAACCAACGTAACATTACAGACTAACACACGAATCTGTCTGTCTTTCATCATACGATAAGTTCTTAAAATTTCGTGACTAAAACTGTTATTCATACCGAAAAAATGTCCTGTGTCCTTCCTACATTATTTCATTGTTAAATTCCATCATATGGATATAGCCATTTAGTCGTCAAAACGTACAAAAAGACAGAAACTTACTTCCACAATTATAATATAATAGCTGGTACCCACAACTTCGTTCGTGATTGTAAAGTATTCATATTGACAGCTGTAGACATCTAACCACCATAGTGCACGATTGGAGACTCGATACTATTACCACACACAAATACCAGTCTTCTGCGCTATGTAGTTCCGGCAGCAAAGTAAAATTTACGGATACACACAATTCTTTGGATGAAATACGAAAATATTCATGATCGACCATTTTCAAACACCATATCTCACACACTCCCACAGTTACCGAATTTCGGCCAACGTTGTGATCGATGGGTGACTCTGTGTTACTACCACACAAAAACGCCGGTAATCTGCGATTGATAGTTTTCACTCAAAAGTGATACACCGTGACACATGCGTCTTGGCAGAAATATGAAATTGCCGCAGGTCGACCATTTTCATCCCCCATATCTTCCACACCCCCATAGCTACAGACATCTAACAACCATAGTGCACGACAACAGACACGATTCTACCACCACACATAAACACCAATGCTCTATGCTATGTAGTCGTGGCAGAAAAGAGAAATCTGCGGAGACACATGCCTTTCGTCGAAATACGAAAATTCCTTGGTCGGCCACTTACAATCACCATATATCCCACACAACCACAGTTTCTGAAATTCGGCCGCTGTTTTGATCGAAAGGTGACTCTGTTTTACTACCACACACAAACGCCAGAGATCTGTGATCGATAGTTTTCGCTGAAAAGTGATACACCATGACACTTTTGTCTTTGGCAGAAATATGAAATTGCCACAGGACGACCACTTTCAACCCCCATATCTCCGACACCCCCATAGCTACCGAAACCTAACAACCATAGTGCACTACATGAGATACGATTTTACTACCAAACACAAACACCAATGCTCTATGCTATGTAGTTGTGGCAGAAAAGTGACATATGCGGAGACAGTCGAAATACGAAAATATCCTTGGTCGGCCACTTACAACCACCATATCTACCACAGTACCACAGTTTCTGAAAATCGGCCGCTGTTGTGATCGAAAGGTGACTCTGTGCTACTACTACACACAAACGCCAGTTATCTGTGATCTATAGTTTTCGCTGAAAAGTGATACACCATGACACATTTGTCTTTGGCAGAAGTATGAAATTGCCACAGGTCGATCACTTTCAACCCCCATATCTCCCACACCCCGATAGCTACCGACATCTAACAACCATAGTGCACTACATGAGATACGATTCTACTACCAAACACAAACACCAATGCTCTATGCTATGTAGTTGTGGCAAAAAAGTGACATATGCGGAGACAGTCGAAATACGAAAATATCCTTGGTCGGCCACTTACAACCACCATATCTACCACAGTACCACAGTTTCTGAAAATCGGCCGCTGTTGTGATCGAAAGGTGACTCTGTGCTACTACTACACACAAACGCCAGTTATCTGTGATCTATAGTTTTCGCTGAAAAGTGATACACCATGACACTTTTGTCTTTGGCAGAAGTATGAAATTGCCACAGGTCGACCACTTTCTACCACCATATCTCCCACACCCCCATAGCTACCAACATCTAACAACCATAGTGCATGACAGGAAAGACGATTCTACTACCACACACAAACACCAAAGGTCTATGTTATGTAGTTGTGGCAGGAAAGAGAAGTATACGGAGATACGAATTTTTGGTCGAAATATGAACACGCCCTGCACTGACCAACTTTAATCATTATATCTCCCACATCCCCACAGCTATCACCATTCGGCCAACGTTGTGCACGACAGGAAACTCCATGCTACTTCCACCCACAAACATCAGTGATCTGTGCTAGGTAGTGTTGGCTGAAAAGTGAAATATAGGAAAAAACACGTCTATTTTTATATATATATAAGATTTTAAATTGCACTCCTGCTTTATTGCCCCTCATATCCTCTGATATCCTGCAAATTTAAACACAAGTCATTAAGTTCTCCAACTATAATGTCAGACATTTGTTTTCCTGTGAATCTTTCGACTGGTAAGAAGCCTTAAAAGCTTTCATTAATTTTAATCTCAACATCAGGATTAAATTTATTGGTTGAAACATATCTGATTACAAGAGTAATTTGCTGTATCTTACTAAAGTCAGGAGTACAGTTTAAAATTATGGAAAAATATTTGAATTTTTTTATTTCATTAATAACATGAGACTTTACACTTTGATGCAGCAGATCTACTATCCCGGTTTGTATATTTTCCACAAGATATTGATTGAGCTTTAGTCTCTACTTTTTAGAGCACTCAACGGACGTGCTCTTCCATAATGGGATCGTATTCAGACAGTAACTCAACTATTTTTAAGAAATTACCGGTATTATGATCAAACAACTTGTCGCTTGTACCTTGAAAAACCAGTCAACTTTTACCAAGCATTTTGGTAATTGCAACGATTCATAGTAGCACCTTATTCCAATGATTTATTTCGGCATTAATAACTCTTTGAGTGGCAGCATCTACAGTTTTACAACAATTTAATCTTTTTTGCCTGAATATGATTTTTCGAAATTTCATGCTCTTTTAAAGTTTCGTCGAGGTGCTTCCAATTTTTAAAACCCTCCTTTGAGAGAGAACTAACTAAACAACTGAAAATTTTGCAACAGAAGCAGTAAACGCACTAGCTAATCTCGCAATATTTGCTCTGCGTTGCTGAAAATTCGTGCATAATTTTTTTTTGCGCTAAAACGTCGATCTGTGTCATTGGAAGGAAATGTGTAATTATGCAATAGTTTAGGTGGACCTTGCCTTGCTAAAAAGCTTCTTACGGCGTCTCATAAAATTCTTGGCCACAAAGTTTTAGAACGCCTTCTGTGAGTCTCACGTTGGTGTCAGTTCCAGTTGGTTTACAAACTTCGTTCATTTGTTCGTTATTATTCACTGACGATTCTATACTTCATTTGTATCCCGACCTGATATTGGATTCTAAGATTTGTTTTGGTAAAATGCTGAATACAGTAAATTTTTTTTAACGCGCCAGATTGATTCTGCTTTTACGCTTCCCTTCCCAACCTTCTTTTTTTTGTACTGGTAACCAGATAGTTTTCTTTGATCGTCAGACATTTTGAAAGAGGCATGCACGTAACTCAAACAATGTACACTATAAAATAATATAAAAAGTAAATATTTATACTTGCTCCAAATAAGCTAAAACCATAACTAAGATAAATTATTCTCAGTCGATATAAGAAAATATTTATGCACAACACAAAATATTTTCCATACCCTGTGAACATAAAGAACGTCTAGTGTTACTACACAGTCAAAGCTTATTTGCTACAAATACAGAAACCGTGTATACGGAATGGCAATTTCTATAGGCTTGAACGGAATAGGTTCCAAGTTCACAAACAAAAAAATGATGTTGTGGAGTGATTGTCGCTTATTAAACCAACTGACAAAGTTATTCACATTCACTAAAATAGTTAATGAATTTCTTTTTGTTGAGACGATTTACAAATGCAGCAATTAGAGTATATGTAAACTGCATTCGTATATATAATAAACATCATGGATTATTATATGTTAGCAGTTAGCATTCGAAATTAAATATACTAATGATATGTGAAGTAACTAATCGGTAATCAGCAGCTGGTAATATTATTTATTTATTAATGATTGTAACTACTGTCCCACACCCACTAAACTACAGTATTTTCACAAGCGATCAAAGCCAGCGTATGTTGTTCAAGTTTACGTCGCGATACACGACGATGATAATTTAGGATAAAATTGATTGTATCAATGCGCGTGTGATTGAGGCTTTGAATTTGTCGCGCCAATATTAGCGGAGATTGTGGTTAGGTTGAGATTCAGCCTGGACCAATATGAAAACTGAACCTTTTTGTCACAGCCAATGGCACGAGGAATTTAGTTATTTAAACAAAATTCATGAGCACTATGTCACGTTGTGATGTCATGTATCGCGACGTAAACTACTCCCGCGTATGTAATTTAACCCAACCAAAACACTTACAATGCCTGTATCTAATTTGTACAACAAATCTGTGAGGCTCGGATTACGAGAAGAAATTATTATGCAAATTATTCCACTTCGATTTCCAATTGATTTGGTTCATCAATTCAATAAAATAAATACTCAGCATCTCCCGCCAAGCACTATCGATTCCATGTATTAGAGCCTAGCTGCAATTGCGAAAAACACTCCTTTTCACCGCATCTAGTAACTTGTGGGCAGTATAACGTCGGAATCAGTGCAGGTAGCCGAGGGCAGGTGTAACAGCCCCCATCTACTGGGCTTCTGTTGTGCGCTTTTGTCGTTGTGCGCCTATGTCGTATATCCAACTAAATAACAGTTTAATCATAGATGTACTTACCTTTAGAAATTATGAAATCCTGAAGTAAATTTTATGAACTATCACTAATAACGTAATAGTAAGATTAATTATTATGTTTTGTAATGAAACCACTTTTGTAATTAGCAATAATAAGCAAATTGAGACAACAACTCGTTCTACTCGCGTGCTAAGGCCCAATTCACACAGAAGAGACGTGGCGCGGACTTCGGGCTGAGACATGGCGCGGACGCGGCGCATTTTGAAGTTGCTCCTATGGCGGAATTCACACAGAGGCGGCGAGGCAACGACGCGCCCCTTTGAGGTCCGCGCCCCGTCTCTTCAAAGTCTCTAGGGGTGCACCCAAATAGCTAAGAACTGTAAGTTTTTAACGAACGAAAAAATCGGTATGTGGATTTTTTTATTAATTGGGTATTTGACCCATTATTATCATTAATATTTTTCTCACACTTACAGCCGAAATGGCGCCCCTAAATTTTAGCGCCCCGGGCAAATGCCCGGTTTGCCCCCCCCCCCCTAGAGCGGGCCCTGATGACCTTCAGGTGCCCAAATAACGATGGACTTTTCCAGAACGATAATGCGCCATGTCACCTGGCTAACATCGATCAGAATTGGTTTTGAGGAGCATTCAGCACAATTCTGAAGAATGATTTGGTTATCTAAAACGCTAGACATGAATCCAATCGAACATATATGGGACGTGATCGAGAGGTCAGTATGTGCACAACGTCCTACAGCGGCAACACTTTCGCAATTATGGACGGCTGTACAGGAAGCATGCATGAATATCTTCAGGGAATTATTGACGACTTGTTGAGTCAATGCCACGTCGGCTTGCTACACTTCACAGGGCTAAAGGTGGACCCACGCGATATTAGAAGGTATCCCATGACTTTTGTCACTTCAGTGTATATGTTCACTTATTTGTAAACTGTGCCTTGTAAATAAATAAACTGATAATCTTCATGCCGGGTGCAACTTTTTTTTCCCTCTCCAATGAAACGATGTAATAAACTGACCTTCCCCATCACATTTTCCAGTTTTTTTCTTACCAATCATACAGCGTCGCAAACCGTCACATAAATTACGTTATTCATTTTCAAACGATACTCCGTACACAAAATTAATTTCGTAAATCTGCTGACAAGTACATTATTATAAAGAGGAAAAACCATGCTAAATTTTTTTCTTAAAACAAATATTTTACATGTGCACATTCAGGTTTCTCAAAAAATACAACAGTCTATCTGAGTTCGCTACAATATTCTTACAAAATTAGCGGG
>JARYHS010011671.1:0-23019 GCA_031002005.1 Vandiemenella viatica
TTTGGTGAGTGTTGGGTGTATTTTCCCTTTCTTTTCCATATAAATATTGCCTCGCGGCATTTCTTTCCTTTCATTGTTACCTATAGTATATGTAATGAATGTGTTAACTTTCTTCTTCTGTACCATCTCCTTAGAGTTGGTTGGTGATGACATAGAACAGTTTTCTATATCTGTTGTTCCTATAAAGGATGCAATGTTGTGGATGTTGAACTACTGTCAGAGGTTCAGTGTCATGTAAACTCTACATCAGGTGTGGCCAACAAGAATGATCTTGCGGGCCACTTTGGAAATGTGTCATAACTCCACGGGCCGCACATAAAATTATATATCCCTATATTAGATTTAGACCCACTATAGAAATTTTGGAGTGAAAAATTGAAACATAATGAGTTATTATTATTGTGTTTACTATTATTCTTACATGTAAACACTGATATTATAATAATAATGATACTAATGCACATTTTAATGAAATATATAACACTAAAAAGATATATAAATATAAATGAAATAAATTTTCAAAATATGGATGCAAAATTAATGTAATTTTAATACACTGTTTTTCACTACTTTGGCCATTATAAAATAAATATATTTTGTAAAAGTGTGTTGAATCTCATGGGCCACAAAAATATTCAAGGTGGGCCACATGCGGCCTGCAGGTTGGCCACCCCTGCTCTACATCATCAGGTCCTGTTTTCGTTTAGTGTTGCTTTGAGCGATAACTGCAGAAGTCTGTATTTATTATTTCAAAAGATTTGGCAAAAATGTGCTGCTTTGCTGCAGTTTATGGTCAGAAGATCTCTCTCTCCCTTTTTTCACAGCACAGTGAATAACTTTTTGATTAGTTGAATAATATGTGCACAGGACTTTTAGAGTTCATAATTATAACCACATTTTGAAAGTCTTCAGGCAATTAATGAAAGAAGACTTCAGTTTCCATTCTTGAACACTGTACAAGTAATACTGTCAGCACATAACTCAGTTTCAAGTGATCACCAGTGTTTTAATTTTTTTCATATTTGTAAATATCTAACAGTCATTTGATTTCTCTCAAATTTCTACAATGGGTAGCCCTGATTATTTTAAAACATTTTGTTGCGATGATGATTAAAAAATACGGTTTTGTTTTCCTGTAATAATTTCCCAAAGTTTACTCTTCTCCATGTGGTCTTGCAAATGTTAATTAAATGCTTGAACCTTTAATTAGCCAAATCATGTTAAAACATTCCCAAAGATTTGCAAGCTATTTCACTATTTAATCATGAAAATACTTTAAATCCATGCCTACCTCCAAATCATGTATTTTTATTATCCAGAACTAATTACTTTCCACTTCACTGTTGGATGAAACTATCATCTACTGCCTTCTTTCAATCTTGACTACTTTTAAAAAAATTCCTTTCTCAATCAATGAAACAATTATGTTAATTATTGATGACAACAATCACTATCCCTTCTATTGGATGAGGTAATTAGAACTGCACTTTATAATTAAATTTTCTGACTTTAAGATTCCTCAAATCACTTTATACTTTATCCTTCTAAATAGAACAATGTCTCCCATTTCAAGTATTTTCACCTCAAAATGTGGTCACATCATTTTGCTTTTATCTGAATATTAGCTTTTAAAAAATATCGCTAAATAAATTCTTTTTGATCTAAAACACGTTCAATAACATTTCAATCTATACCAAATCATTCAAAACCCACCAAGGCCAACCCTTATACAACATCGTTCAACTAGTCTCAGTCCCAGGACTAAAAAAATCCCGAATGTTTTAGAGCTAACTACACCAAATATGGTTCACAAGGAGCAATAGTTTTAAAAATATACAAATGTCGAATAAGGAAAGTTGAATGCTTTGTCCCTGTACAAATTAATAGCATGTATTTGCTTTAATTCAAGATATGTTAGTATTCCAGTTTTTGGAATTTATAGTGTTGTCATGTCTCATTCCATATTTAATGAAATAGCTGTTACAACCTTTACTTGACTTATTCCAGAGGCCAGTTGGATAATCAGCAGTTTTATTTAGCCTGCCAAGAACATGAGCTTCTTGCTGGGCTAACAGTTCCTACTGTTGAGGATCAGGAAGGACCAGAAGAGATTAAAATTGAATTATTGAAGGTCAGTACTGATATTTTACCCCTTTACTACATTACTGTACGTCATTGCAGTGTTGGGTGTTAGTGCTGTATTTGTGCTTTTCGTTGCAGCAGTTTAGTTTTTGAACTAATTATATAGAAATTGACATGTACAGCATATTTAATATGATAAGAAATTTTGGATTTGCAGTAATAAAAATATAATTTGCTGTGCCTGCTATAAAAATAACTGTTCAAACAATATAAAGCCTCATAGCTTCAAAAATAAAAAATGATAGTTACAGAAGCTTTTCAACATTTAGTTCTTTGGACTGAATTAAAGCTAAGTCTCCTCAAAATTTAATTTATATTATGGTCTCATGTAAAAACATGTTCCACAACGTATATCATATACCAGTTAACTTGCTGCCACTGCACTAATTCCTATATAGGCCTGACTAATGTAAGAACCTTAGAATTTTAGCAAATTCTAGCCTCTCACCTTTAGGTATTAAGGGGAAAGTTCACTCTTTAGTAACAGGTAGTTTCATTTCGTGTATAGGTTATGAGAGTGAAGCTTTATATTGCATGAAGATACTGTAACCAAACAAACTAAATAAACCCTTTTAGGAACTGTAAAAGTATTCAAAAGTAAATAAAAGCCCTAAAGTAAACCTTCTATAACAGAAAGAAAACATTAGTTTGGGAGGAAATAGGTTAAATCACTCAAGTTCAGTTTCAAACAATAAATTTTTCTATAGGTTAACTTCACAGTTTCTGAATCAATTTAAATGCAGTAAAGACTGTCAGTAGTTGCTGAATGCCGGATATAAACTTTGTATAACAATAAATAAACTTTAAATCAACGGTAAATTAAATAATCATCAATAATCCAACTTTGAAATTATGAGCTTCTACTTGGGAGCATTTTGTCATTTCTAAACCGAATTACGAGCAAGAAAGTAACTCAATATTTAATAAACCAACTAAATTAACTTCCTATAATAATATTAAAACCTTTTACTAACCTTAAACATGATAATCCATAATAATCCAGTTCAGCTCACAAAAGATTTCTAATATTTGGCATTTCACTGTTTTTACACACTTTCAAACAAAATAAAGTAGTTTTGATGAAGTAATAACTCAATTAAAATATAATTTCACTAAAATCTCGTAGTTTCTGAACGTATAAATAACTTAAATCAATTTTTTAACACTTCGTTAGATGCACTTCACTTTTGACATTTTTTATCACAACAGTCTAGACAGTTTTCGAAATAAAAAGTAGATTTCCGGAAAGAACAAAAAATCTAATATCACATATAATAATTTCAAGTAATTCCAAGTAATAGAACCAATTCTATAAAGACTTTAAAGATTATTGTTCAGTGAAAGCACGTGCATAGTTTAGAAATTAATTACAACTGTTCGAAATCAGATACAGAGATGAGACAACTTTCAGAACACGTCATTTAATTCAGAGAATATTTGAGTAATTTTATATTTGCGATAACATTAATAGAAGTAAAGTTATTAAATTAAAACTGAAATAGCATTTTTGGTAAATCTTATACACCCTGTAATTAAACGATCCGTGCATCAAATTTAATAAAAGATACACCAATAAACTCAGGAATTTTAGTAGAACACACTGATAATAATATTATTTGGGTAAATTGTGGTTTTATAAAAATGATGAAATAAAGAAGCTTCTAGAACAATAGTAATTCCCCAGGGTAGGAAAATAGTTCACTCCTACGCTAAGATCTTTTAAACCAGATGCTTAAAGTTATTCACTATATATCCATTATTTCACTATTAAGAAAGTATAAACACTGTCACACTTAAAGTTTCGCATATTTGTTTAGTTACCGAGATATTTCAGGCCTAAATTTTCTAAGTGTTAGCGGAAAGCTGCGTTTTGGCTCTGACGTCAGTGAGGGTATATAAGATGAGGAGGTGTGAAGACGCCATCTTTTCGGGTTCGGACGCTGTGCTATCATGACGTTATAAGTGTGTGTGCGCTGGTGAGGTTGGTAGCTGAGGATTTGGGTTGGTACCACCGGGTCGGCCATCATGGGACTTTGGCTTTTGGGCGCGACACTTGTTTCTTAATATGAACTTGTAATTTTCATCAGGGGTGTCGGTCGGTCTTAACTTCTCTCCACAATCTGCAAACTTTTGGAACAAGTGTTCGATATGCCTAATCAACTGCTGTTTTGAACTTTTGATTTCATTTCAATAAATTTGAAGAATTTTTGGAAAGTGAACTGTTTTATTTCTGTAGCTATTGAATCACCTTTTCAATATTTGAGGTCATCAAATATTGTGGCAACCTGAAGCATTCTAGTTGAATATCCGGGCAACATGGTCAAAACAAATTAACATATTCAGTAAGTTTTCATCGAACAGTGAGGTGCTATCAAGTTAAGTTAAGGCACTTAGGCGATACTACAACCCCGGTATCGGTCTATGTCCTTACACTACACAACAACTCTTGGTCAGAATGAATGGCCACAGACAAACAGTACACACCCACAATTTATACCTTCCAATACCAGAACATGCTAACTACCACAATTCTAAAAACCTCAATGACTGTTTCACTGTGAGCACAATTAGAGTTTTCCCTAAAACCATCACCACTTCAGAACTTCGGAGATGGGAACTTGCATACCAAAATATCCTGGGTACCAGACGCCCTCCTGGCCTCAACTACCGATAAAATTCCATTTTTTGACTCATCACTCATTATTATTAGTATTATAATTGTTAACATTTAACTAGGTAACAATTTAAGGAAAGAAATGTCGTTGGGCAATATTTACATGGAAAAGAAAGGGAAAAACACACCCAACACTCACCAAAGTTGAAGGGAGGAGGGCAGCAGCAACACAAAAAAACATACAACAAAGAAAAAACAATATTTGGACACGAGTTTTAATCATGTGAGTTGAGGCATATGGCAGGGGGAAAGATATGGTCACATCCCAGCCTGCCACATGAATGAAGCACAGGCGGAAAACACGCGGTGGTGGTAGAATTGTTGGGAGAGATAAGCTTGACCAGCGATAAAAGTTAAACAAAATAATCTTTGTGTAGCATAATTCAAAAAGTTATAATTTTATTTAGATGAAATAAAGTGAGATAGAAATATATATATATAAATAAATAAAAATATATGAAACTATTGTGCTGGCCAGTGATGGGTGTATAGGGGTGAGGATGGAAGAAATTAACGGAAATTGAGGCCTTTGGGATGTCTAGTCTGCAGGATATGTTATCATTTAATTAGTTAGGCAACAATTGGATAAAGGAAACAAAGAAAATGCCACGAGGCACTGAAAATAAGATAGGATAGGGAAAGTAAACAGTTACCCGTCACTTACCACAGATGAAGGCAGGAGGGCGAGACACGTAAAAACACAAAAACAAACGAATTGCACAATATTTCGACTTTAGTCTTAGTCATGTGGAGCGAGACATATGGCAGGGGGAAAGATGTGGTCACATCCCAACCCGCCACATGAATGACACACAGGCGGAAAACGCCGTGGTAGTGGTAGAATTGCCGGGAAAGAGGGGGGGGGAATAGGCTTGACCAGCGATAAAAGTGAAACAAATCAATATAATCTTTGTGTAGCTTAATTTAAAAAGTTGTAATTTTATATATATATATATATATATATATATATAAATTCTTCTATCTCCCTTCATTTTTAATTACAACTTTATATATTATATAAATAATAAAGGAAAGAGAAATAACCCACCACATATCAAAGTGGACGGCTGCGATGAGAGGGAACACTTATGCGGACAAACAAAAAACACAATATTTCAGCAACTGCCTTCTTCAGTAGTGGCTAAATGGGCCATTAGGCTCCGTACGTGCGCACACACACAGAATGTCTCCTCTGAGAGGAGACATTCTGTGTGTGTGCGCACGTACGGAGCCTAATGGCCCATTTAGCCACTACTGAAGAAGGCAGTTGCTGAAATATTGTGTTTTTTTGTTTGTCCGCATAAGTGTTCCCTCTCATCGCAGCCGTCCACTTTGATATGTGGTGGGTTAATTTCTCTTTCCTTTATTATTTATATAAATATTAAAGTGTAATTAAAAATGAAGGGAGATAGAAGAATATATATATATATATATATATATATATAAAATTACAACTTTTTAAATTAAGCTACACAAAGATTATATTGATTTGTTTCACTTTTATCGCTGGTCAAGCCTATTCCCCCCCCCTCCTTTCCCGGCAATTCTACCACTAACCACGCGTTTTCCGCCTGTGTGTCATTCATGTGGCGGGTTGGGATGTGATGTGACCACATCTTTCCCCCTGCCATATGTCTCGCTCCACATGACTAAGACTAAAGTCGAAATATTGTTCAATTCGTTTTTTGTGTTTTTACGTGTCTCGCCCTCCTGCCTTCATCTGTGGTAAGTGACGGGTAACTGTTTACTTTCCCTATCCTATCTTATTTTCAGTGCCTCGTGGCATTTTCTTTGTTTCCTTTATCCAATTGTTGCCTAACTAATTAAATGATAACATATCCTGCAGACTAGACATCCCAAAGGCCTCAATTTCCGTTAATTTCTTCCATCCTCACCCCTATACACCCATCACTGGCCAGCACAATAGTTTCATATATTTTTATTTATTTATATATATATTTCTATCTCACTTTATTTTCATCTAAATAAAATTATAACTTTTTGAATTATGCTACACAAAAGATTATTTTGTTTAACTTTTATCGCTGGTCAAGCTTATCTCTCCCAACAATTCTACCACCACCGCGTGTTTTCCGCCTGGCTTCATTCATGTGGCAGGCTGGGATGTGACCATATCTTTCCCCCTGCCATATGCCTCAACTCACATGATTAAAACTCGTGTCCAAATATTGTTTTTTCTTTGTTGTGTGTTTTTTTGTGTTGCTGCTGCCCTCCTCCCTTCAACTTTGGTGAGTGTTGGGTGTGTTTCCCTTTCTTTTCCATGTAAATATTGCCCAACGACATTTCTTTCCTTAAATTGTTACCTAGTTAAATGTTAACAATTATAATACTAATAATAATGAGTGATGAGTCAAAAAATGGAATTTTATCGGTAGTTGAGGCCAGGAGGGCGTCGGTACCCAGGATATTTTGGTATGCAAGTTCCCATCTCCGAAGTTCTGAAGTGGTGATGGTTTTAGGGAAAACTCTAATTGTGCTCACAGTGAAACAGTCATTGAGGTTTTTAGAATTGTGGTAGTTAGCATGTTCTGGTATTGGAAGGTATAAATTGTGGTGTGTGTACTGTTTGTCTGTGGCCATTCATTCTGACCAAGAGTTGTTGTGTAGTGTAAGGACATAGACCGATACCGGGGTTGAGTATCGCCTAAGTGCCTTAACTTAAACTCTTGATAGCACCTCACTGTTCGATGAAAACTTACTGAATATGTTAATTTGTTTTGACCATGTTGCCCGGATATTCAACTAGAATGCTTCAGGTTGCCACAATATTTGATGACCTCAAATATTGAAAAGGTGATTCAATAGCTACAGAAATATAAACAGTTCACTTTCCAAAAATTCTTCAAATTTATTGAAATGAAATCAAAAGTTCAAAACAGCAGTTGATTAGGCATATCGAACACTTGTTCCAAAAGTTTGCAGATTGTGGAGAGAAGTTAAGACCGACCGACACCCCTGATGAAATTACAAGTTCATATTAAGAAAACAAGTGGTCGCGCCCAAAAGCCAAAGTCCCATGATGGCCGACCCGGTGGTACCAACCCAAATCCTCAGCTACCAACCTCACCAGCGCACACACACTTATAACGTCATGATAGCACAGCTCCGAACGAAAAGATGGCGTCTTCACACCTCCTCATCTTATATACCCTCGCTGACGTCAGAGCCAAAACGCAGCTTTCCGCTAACACTTAGAAAATTTAGGCCTGAAATATCTCGGTAACTAAACAATTATACGAAACTTTAAGTGTGACAGTGTTTAGACTTTCTTAATAGTGAAATAATGGATATATAGTGAATAACTTTAAGCATCTGGTTTTAAAGATCTTAGCGTAGGAGTGAACTATTTTCTACCCTGGGGAATTACTATTGTTCTAGAAGCTTCTTTATTTCGTCATTTTTATAAAACCACAATTTACACAAATAATATTATTATCAGTGTGTTCTACTAAAATTCCTGAGTTTATTGGTGTAACTTTTATTAAATTTGATGCACGGATAGTTTAATTACAGGGTGTATAAGATTTACCAAAAATGCTATTTCAGTTTTAATTTAATAACTTTACTTCTATTACTTTTATCCGCAAATATAAAATTACTCAAATATTCTCTGAATTAAATGACGTGTTCTGAAAGTTGTCTCATCTCTGTATCTGATTTTTAGCAGCTGTAATAATTTCTAAACTATGCACGTGCTTTCACTGAAATAAATTTTAAGTCTTTATAGAATCGGTTCTATTACTTGGAATTACTTGAAATTATTATATGTGATATTAGATTTTTGGTTCTTTCCGGAAATCTACTTTTTATTTCGAAAACTGTCTAGGATTTTGTGATAAAAAATGAAAAGTGAAGTGCATCTAACGAAGTATTAAAAATTGATTTAAGTTATTTATACGTTCAGAAACTACGAAATTTTAGTGAATTTATATTTTAATTGATTATTACTTCATTAAAACTACTTTATTTGTTCGAAAGTGTGTAAAAACAGTGAAATGCCAAATATTAGAAATCTTTGTGAGTTGAACTGGATATAATGGATTATCATGTTTCAGGTTAGTAAAGGTTTTAATATTATTATAGGAAGTTAATTTAGTTGGTTTATTAAATATTGAGTTACTTATTGCTCGTAATTCGGTTTAGAAATGACAAAATGCTCCCAAGTAGAAGCTCATAATTTCAAAGTTGGATTATTAATGATTATTTAATTTTCAGTTGATTTAAAGTTTATTTATTGTTATACAAAGTTTATATCCGGCATTTAGCAACTACTGACAGTCTTTACTGCATTTAAATTGGTTTAGAAACTGTGAAGTTAACCTATAGCAAAATTTATTATTTGAAATTGACTTTGAGTGATTTAACCTATTTCCTCCCAAACTAATGTTTTCTTTCTGTTATAAAGGTTTACTTTAGGGCTTTTATTTACTTTTGAATACTTTTAGTTCCTAAAAGGGTTTATTTAGTTGTTTGGTTACAGTATCTTCATGCTATATAAAGCTTCACTCTCATAACCTATACACGAAATGAAACTACCTGTTACTAAAGAGTGAGCTTTCCCCTTAATACCTAAAGGTGAGAGGCTAGAATTTGCTAAAATTCTAAGGTTTTCTTACAAATGTTTGTATACTAACATTCCACACTGGCATGGCCTCAGGGCGATGGAACACTTTCTGGACCAGCACCCTCCCAACAGCCTTCCTATGACATCCTTCCTCATCAAATTAGCCCACCTTATCCTTAATAACAACTACTTCTCCTTCGAAGGCAACATCTATCACCAAACTTGCGGAACTGCCATAGGAACCCGCACGGCCCCCTCTTATGCTAATCTGTTCATTGGCCGGCTGGAACAGACATTTCTGGAGGAAGTCCTTCTCAAACCCCATTTGGCTTCGTTTCATTGATGACATATTTATGATTTGGACACATGGAGAAAATGAACTGTTAAATTTCCTGAACCATCTCAATAACTTTAGCATGCTGAAATTCACTTGGTCCTACTTCCACACCCAGGCCACTTTCTTGGATGTGGATTTGTCCCTATCTAATTGCTATCTCAACTCTTCAGTCCACATCAAACCAACCAATCTTCAACAGTATCTCCATTTCGACAGTTGCCACCCATACAATATCAAACGTTCTCTCCCCTACAGTCTTGGCATTCGAGGTAGTTGCATATGCTCCACCCAACAGTCTCTCATGGATTATTCAAACAGTATTTCAGAAGCATTAATATCTCGCAACTACCCTCCAGCTTTGGTTAACAGCTTTCACATGCTACATCACAACTGAATCAGCCAATAAAACATCCCAGACCCGCAAAAACCAACCACAATCCAGACTTGGTCACACAGAACTACACAGGCCTCGAATCCATCAACAGAATCCTCCGGCAGGGCTATGATTTCTTACAAACATGCCCTGAAATGAGATCCATTCTTCCTAAAATCCAGTTAGCCCCAAGGCTCTTTCCCATGTAATAGACCACGCTGCAAGATGTTTGACAAACACCATGCTTCCACCACTTTCATCAACCCGGTCACAGGGGAAAGCTTCCCTATCATAGGACACGCCACCTGTGAAACCATGCATGTAATATACAGTTAACATGCAACCACTGCCTGGCTTCATATATAGTTTGACCACAAATGCACTCTCCATAAGAATGAATTGCCACCTTCAGACGGTGTTCACATAGAACTCAAAGCACCCAGTTGCTTCCCATGCCATTAGTATTAGTAATACATATGTTTAACCTTTTTTTATTCCTCTCCTTTCCATTACCTATATTGAACCACAACTAACCTGAGGTGATGTTTACTTCATAAATATTATTATTTATTTATTTTATTATTTTATATAATTTTTTCAATATATATTTAGTTCTAATTATATTTTGATCTTCCCACCAACCAGAAATTAGTTTGGATATTTATTTTTGCTCGGGTATTAGCTCTGATCCACTTTTTTTGAATTAACCCCCACCATTTTCTCGACCGGTGGTCTTTCTGTGAGGCAATCTCCGGCTGCACCCACCTCTCATAATGTTCTCTCGTTGGCGAAGGGTTTTTTTCCCCGAAGATTTCTTTATTATTTGTGTTGTGTCTTTTCTGTGTGTTCACGCCCCACATCCATCATCGAAAGGTAATTGGTGGCTCATTTCCCTATCCTAATTTGATATATGAGAGAAGGAATCAGATAATTAGCTTATCAATGGCAGGTAGTTGTTCAGATACATACAAACTTCTCAATTTTTGATTTCTCAGTATCAGTAGAATTTTTAGAGCACTCAGCTCAATGGCTACACCTTTGTGAAATATCTTTTTTTTGTTTTGTTTGTATGGCATGTAAACTATCAACTGGTGAAAAATATACAGCATTTTCTAATGCTGCTTATTTGGGGTTCTCAAATTGCTATATTTTTGTTGTTGTTGCATTTAGAGCCTTTAATATAGATCCACTTGTTTAACAGTACTGAAACAAAGTTAGATAGTATGTGGTATTTAGTATCTGGACTGTTATATGAAGCTGTTATATGAATGTTAGCTCTCCCCAGTAAATTCTTGGGAAGATATAATGGTTTCCTGTTTTCTTGCTCACTGTGAAGGTGCGGAGACCAATTGCAACACAGTTTTTGTAATACAGTTCTTCCCAAGCATTGATTCCATTAACCTTGTCCTCCAACAAAGTAATTATTTCCTTCAGTCAGTGACATTCGCCCAGCCTCTCAGAATTTGTTTCAGTAGACCCACTAATCTCGGTCCATAAGTACCAATCTCACCATTCAATAAGGCAGTCCCCTGGCTCCTTATCTTGTGAGAGTCGATGCTGTGAGAGTTGGAATACTTACCCAGCCACCACTTTTACCAGTCTCACCACTGGAAAGACTTTTATATTGGAGATGCCATCTTCAAAGCTTACCATGTCAGTTACCAAACTGTAACAAATGCTTTGTTTCATATAAAGGTTTGATAAACCTTACTGTTTTTTGTAATAAGTTATTGGGATGAGTAATCGCAGGAAAATGGTATTCACCCAAAATACTAACAATCATGTTATATTAAATGTCACCACACACAAAGAAATAATTTTAATTCTATTACCACAGTTTTAAATATCAGCAGTTTTTTTGTACTTAGGTAGTGGGAACTGCTCTTCCAGTACATAGTGAGCACTCACCAGGCTGATTTTGAGGTATTGTTCCATTCTTTGCTTTCCCCTCACCACCTGCTTTTTTTACCATTTACTTTCGTCACCTGCAGAAATTAAAATTAATACAACCGACTTTTAGCGAAGATTCGAGCATATGGTATACCGGATCAGATTTGTGAATGGATACATGATTTTCTAACTGGTCAATTTCAGTATGTCATTGTTGATGGGGAAGCCTCTTCTAAGATAGATGTTACTTTGGGGGTTCCTTAAGGAAGTGTAATAGGACCACTTCTTTTCTTAATATTTATAAACGATCTCGGTGACCACGTCGGATGCTGGTTATGATTGTTTGCCGATGATGCAGTTATCTATAGGGAAATAAGGTGCTCTGATGATTGCTTACAAGTTCAGCGTGATTTGGATGCTATTTCCAATTGGTGCCGTAAATGGCAGCTTACACTTAATTGCAAAAAGTGCAAGGCAATGCGAATAAGTAACAAAAGAATCAGTTTGCTGACGAGTACAAAATAAACAAATCAGCTGTTGACACGGTTGATTCCCTGAAGTATCAGGGGGTGATAGTAGAAAGCAACATGAAATGGGACATGCACATAACTTCCATCGTAGGCGAAGCTAATTCTAAATTGTGATTCACAGGTCGTATTTTGAGGAACTGTAATGCTGATACAAAGGAGATAGCGTATAAAACACTTGTGTGTCCGCATCTAGATTACTGTTGTGGAGTTTGGGATCCATATCGCAAGGGCCTGATTGACTCAGTGGAAGGGGGTAGAGGAGAGCCGCTCGATTCGTGACTGGTTGCTACAGCCCTTATGAAAGCGTCACAGAATTGATACATAGATTTGGGCCTGGATAGTTTGGAAGACAGATGACGTAGTTTGCATTTGAAAGTATTGGAGAATATGTGAAAATCTGTAAATTATGGGCGCAATGAAATACTTCTTCCGCCAACCTATTTAGGTCGCAATGACAGAGAGGATAAGATTTGTGAAATAAGATGCCGTACTGATGCTTTTATGTATTCCTTCTTTCCTCGCGCTATTCGAGATTGGAATGCACAGGTTTAGGATTTGGTGCTGCACTCTCTGCCACCCATAATGTTTGTGATTTGCAGAGTATGGATGTAGATGTAGAACTTTTTACCTCACTTCCTTCCTTTCTCTTATATTTTCATCTTGATTTGAATTTCCCCCACCACTATTCATCCTTTCATACATTTAACTGCCAGTTAATCCCTCTGTAACTCCCCTCCCTACTCAGTCCATGTTGTACTGCTGATAAATGGTATACAACTGAAAATTTCAATATTATTCATTGTTAGTATTTTTATTGTATTTTACATTTATTGTCATAAAAATTTACGAACCAGAATTAATGATTGAAAAGGGATGAAAATTGACATATTGCCCCATCAGATGTAATATTGCAAATGATTTTAGTTTGATGCAATTGACACACACAACTGCCACCAGGGAACATTATACGCTGTGGGACAGTATACTCAGTGTGCTTTTAGGATGAGCGTTAGTGAACAGGTACCATGCCTGAGCAATACATTTGACGTAGGTATAAGCAATCTACAGAGGGAGGTGGATCATCGGACTTGTTCTGTCAACTTGCCCATTATGTGATGCGTGCTGAGCATGGAATTGGAAGCAAAGGGGCTATGAGGGGACACGTGGAGGGAAGGCTCAGGGCAATCCATGAAGATTACCAGAAGGAACGAACATTTCACTGCATGAAAAGGGCGAACTCAAGCAACAACCTCTTTTTCCATCATTCATAAATGTGCAGTTGCATTACTTGAGCCCTCTGTTTACAGATGCACTATTGCAATATGTTGAATAATTAGACTAGCTTCATCAGCATTATCTTGTAAACAATCTTCAATTGAACCTCAGCATTGGTGTCTTCATTTTTGTTGCATGGATGTGTATGCTATGAAAGTGCAATTTCTTTAGTTACGAGGGCGGTATGATAAGTACTTAGGCTACAAAAGAAACAACGAAAATTTTGAAAAAGTGGCGATTTATTTCTCAACATAGTCTCCTTTCAGCTCGATACACTTGACCCAGCGATGCTCCAACTTCTGTCTGAAAAATACGTTTTCTGGAGATCTGCCATGGTGGCGATAACCTCCTCATTCAACTTAAATTTCTGCCCGGCGAGTGTCTTCTTCAAGTTTGGAAACAAAAAGAAGTCTCATGGGGCCAAATATGGAGAATATGGTGGATGGGGCAGCAGGTCGTAGCCAAATTCGACCATTTGGCTTTAGCGACAGTGGAGGTGTGAGCCGGTGTGTTGTCATGGTGGAAGAGCACTTTTCTTCGCCAAATGGGCCATTTTTTCTTCAATTCGGTGTTAGATTGGCCCAATAATTTGGCATAGTAAATCCTCGTGATCGTTTTGCCCTTCTTCAGGTCGTCAGTGTAAATCACACCTTGTGAATCCCAGAAAACGGTGGCCGTCACCTTTCTGGCCGATGGGACAGTCTTCGCCTATTTTGGAGCATGTTCACCGGGTAAAGTCCACTGTTTTGACTGTTCCTTGGTCTCTGGTGTGTACCAGTGGATCCATGTTTCGTCAACTGTCACGTAATGACTCAGAAACTCCTTCGGATTGCGCTTAAACAGCATCAAACACTGCTGTGAAGTGGTCTTACGGTTGTGCTTGTTGTCCGGAGTGAGCAAACGCGGCAGCCGTCACGCCAACAGCTTTCTCATGCCTAAAATTTCATGCAAGATATGACCCATGTGGTCTTTTGAGATGACTACTGTCCCAGCAATCTCGCGCACCTTCAATCGGCGGTCTGCCAATATGAGATCAAGGATTTTTGTCACGTTATCCTCCACGGTAACCGTTTTCGGGGCACCTGGGCATGGCTCATCAAAAACCGACGTGCAACTACATTGAAACTCCTTAAACCAATTTTGACAGTTGCCATCGAAGGGGAAAAGTCACCATATACAGCATTCAAGCGCTCTTTGATTTCGCTGCACGATTTTGCTTCCAAAAACAAGAATCGAATCACCGACTGATATTGCTCTTTTTCCATTTTTCTAAAATCTGCAGACACGCCCACTTTCACACACAATCAAAACAAAACTATGAGTCCGATTTGGCTGAAATTTTAACAAGAGCCATCTAAGATAATGTACTATACGATAATAAATTTCTCTGCCGACAGTGGCGCCATCGGTAAGAGAGGCTAATGCCTTCCATACTCAGATATGGACATCATCATTGCAAGACACACTGCCAGAACTGGTGCCACCATGGTGTGGGTTCACATTAGAAATATAGCTCACATGTGAATTAAATTTTCTGGATCTAACCATGTCAAAAAACTGAAACAACATTTCAGTTATAAAGAAACCCCACAGTCAACCATATAATACATGTTAGCTGTTCACAAAAAGAGGTCATCAAGCATATAGATGCTTCAGATTCCAAATTCGTTTCAACAGCAATGATTACGATGGTCAAAATATTGTTTCAGTGTTCACACAGCCAGAAGCCTAAAAGACCTCACTGTTAGAATTGTAGGTACTGTTGGGGTTTGTTATATGTGTGTTGATGTATTGAGATGACTGCTCAGGAATGATACATCAATGCCCTGGAAACTGATACCATTTGTTCCTTGTAAGACCCACATAGTCTGCTTGTTTAATATCCATTATCATATTCTTTGCTAATGTAAATAATGACTTCTTTTTCTGCCATCAGCATTGTTATGCTGTCAAACATCCTTTGTATCATATATAAAATAATGTTAACATTGATAATAGTTGTTAAGAATTTAATACAATTAATAACAACCATAGTAATGGCTTTTCCATTTGGTGGTGTTATAGTTCTTCATACAGATACATGCTGGATTTCTACGATTGCAAAAATAAATCAATTATCTCTTGTCATTTTATGTTAGGCCAATTGAAATTAGGCCTCTTGAAATTGAGAAACACAAGTTTTTTTTTTTAATTTTCCTTTTTCAGGTTCCTGTAATGGTAGCTGATATTACAGCTGTCATAGTTCCAGACTATATACTTTGTTTGGTTTGCTCCCTTCCATACCCAGTAAAGTGTCCTTTTGAAATCGGCTTTTACCTGCAAAATTTTTGTTATGAAATATATCTTAAACCATTAGTTTAAAGTTTTAAAATAGTCTACACTGTAGAGGTATTATGGTATACCATTATTTTCTAAAATGCTCATAATAATTAAATAATTATTTCTTACAGGTTCAGGCTTTAAGCGAAAGAATGAATCAGATGCAAGAAATACGTAGTACGATACAAAGATTAACTGCTGATGATTGTGAGGAAATAAAGCACACAGCAAAGTCTGAGAGTTACTTTCATTCTTATGATCATTTTGATATTCATCATCAGATGCTGTCTGTAAGTATATTAATTGAGTAACCATCCATAGAACATCTTTGAATTTGATGGGTTACTGAATAAAAAGTTTAAATATGAAAAGGGGGAAAAAATTACTGTCACTTATGATAATGGCTGGAAGGTGCAGATTCACAGAAACGAGGAGATAATGCCAAAATGTTTGGATGTAAGTCCAGTCTTAACTGGATAAAGCTGGGTGGGAACAGAGACAAAACCATTAGGGAAGTGGTGGGAACAACAACTGGAGAGAAGGGAAATGAATCAAGTAAATTATAAATAAATAAAAAATTAAATATTGAAATATTAGGTATAAACTATGAGTCAGGTTCGAATCCCCATCTGGCCATCCGGATTTCGATTTCCATGGTTTCCAGAAATCACTTAAGGGAAATGCTGGGATGGTTCCTTTAAAAGGTGATGGCCAAATTCCTTGCTGGTAAATGGTAGAAATGCAGAATTATGTGGAGAGGGGATAGATGAGGGAAAAAACTGAAAGCAGGCTGAGGCAGGTGCCTTGTACTGGTAGGCTATCTTCCATCACTCAGTTGAAAGGAACTGCTGCTAACAATAAGGATGCTGATATCAAAAATTAGTAAGAGACATTAATTTTATTGGCAGTGGCATGCACAATATGGCGGGGAATTTTAAGTACGTATGTGTTAATTCACATTGATGTTTAATTAAAGTAAAGTTAGACCTATTTAGAGAGTCTATGCAAGTTATTGATAAGTGACACACAAAACCATAATATTTGGTAAGTTCTACAAAGCATAAGTTCAGTACTGTAGTGTGGTTTAGGATAGTAGTGGAAGCAGTATGAATTTTTTAAAAGGCCTTACATTTTGGGTTTTTGGTGTAACATTTAGTTTTTTGGAGCAAAGACTGGGGATCATCCCAACATTATCCTAGGTGACTAGAAACTGCCTAAAAATTAGGATAGATGATATGCTGGCATCGTGGCTCAAATATGGACTCGTGTTAATTCCAATTACCAGTGTGACAGTGCTTTAACACGTGGAACCAAACTGGCACTTGAAATAATGTCCTAGTTGTATGGTTTAGCTGATTTATTTAAGGCTGCCTGCTTCTAATGACTTCAATATTGATGAGGTGTAAAGTCATTAGAAAGAAAAAAAAAAAAGAAAAATAGAAGAAGAAAAAGGGGGAGGGGGAAATTTGAGGCCTGTGAAACTTTACTGTAGTTGGTCTCGGGCAGTATGAGGCATTTGTTGAACTGTAATGTCTGGAATGTTGACTATAGCACTTTATATCATCTTAGTGGCTAACTGCAGGCTATTAAGGCATGATGGAAGCATTTAGTTTGGAATGTGTGACAACTGTCACAAAAGGGAGAGGGGGAAGGAATGGTGATGTTTAGTTACTTTGATTGGGCAGAGTATTGTGGTGGCCATTTGAGAATTATATGCAGTATATTGGTTGTATAATCAGTTTGAAATAAGAGACTTTTTACCTGTGATTTATGGGTTTATCTGAAATTATCATCATCCGCTTGGATTAGTACAATGAGTGGCATGGCACAGGAAACATTGGAGTGGACTCTGGAAACTTTTTGTTTTATGACACCAAGATTAAATGTAATAAATGGGCATCTTAAACATTTTCAGAGAGTTAACTTCAGTTTTGAGAATATTGCACCAAATGTAGAAAGGAATGTGAATGAATTGGTATGCATTTGTTTTTGGGCCAACATTTATTGTGTAAGACAGTTTTTTTGCAAGCCGTTAATCCATCAGCTGTGTACTAAGACAAGACAATAACTTAATGAAAATCCTCCATTTGTTCCAAAAATACTCTGCCCTATCAAGAACATAGTACAGTACCATGCTCTCTCTCACCCCTCCAAATTCTTGGCTATTTCCTGTTCTACAAATACAACTCTCCTCAGTCAACAAAACAATGTTATGGCTTCTTCTCATGTCACGGACTAAATTGTAATATCTGCAAAATTGCACAGAATTGTCATAGACTAATGATAACCAAAATGTCAACTACCCTGTGTAATTTTGTGGCATCAAACATAACACGATGATTTGAATTCCTGTTTTTACCGTTTTGAGCTTTCAAAACTCATAATTAGTAACAGACCTACCGGCTCATAATAGCCACTCCAAAGGAATCTTAATTGACAGTTCTTCTGTACAAACCTAGATACACTGTTTTACGTTTTTCCTGTACCTCAGCAGAACTACTACTAGTTACATTTTAAATAATATAACTTATGAATTTTGTGAACATATTTTTACTCTCCCTGGTTTCATTCTCTTAAGCTGTTGGCACCACCGTCTTTTTTTTTTTTGGTGTGTGTGTGGTTTTTTTTTTTTTAACATTATACATCAAGCATTGAAAGAACTTGAAGTAAAAATGTGTTGAAGTAGACATATGGTTAAGCTGCCACTGCAGTTTACATTTTCATCACAATTGATGATGATAATTTATATCCAACACAAACACATCCGACAACCATCATCTTGCAGTTTATTTGACAGAGTGCTCAAAATAGTTTCATAGTCCATATCATTTTCTTGAAGGATTGATACCAAAAAATTTGTTGGTTTTTTTTTCTGTGACTGTGCTTTGCACCATTTTTCCCAGCAAATGTGGCAAGTAATGGTTTCTTTTTCTACTTTTACTTATTTTCAGTAATTGTTTTTTCAGCACCCTTTGTTTTACTGCAAATCTATAATGTACTGTATGTAGAGGCAACAATGGAGTAGAAAGAAATGACATGAGGTGATACTTATATGGAAAGGAAAGCTTTCACCACTTACCAGAGTTGAAGGTAGGAAGGCAGCAGCAACAAAAATGCTCCAAAAACACCAAACACACAACATTGAGGGCTATGCCCTTTTTCAAAAAATTTTTTTAAACATGTGACTAAGCTCTTGCAAGTACCCAAAGTCAACACACCCACATGAAACATACAGGTCTATACCAAAAGTAGTAGGACTGATTTTTTTAAATTTTTTTTATTGAAGACATCTTTACAATTCCTTAATCCTCTTCTAAATAGCACCCTTCGGCAGCTACACGCCAAAAATTACGCTGCTGCCATTGGCCATACGCCATCTGGAAGTCAGTTTCGGGGACGCTGTTGAGAGCCCTCGTCGATGCTGCTTCAACGTCCTGGATTGAGTCAAACCGCTGTTCCTTCAGCTGCCTTTTCATCCGTGGGAATAAAAAAAAAAAGTCAGTTGGAGCCAGATTGGGACTGTAGGCGGGGTGCAGCAACGTGGCAACGCTGAATCGGGCCAACAGTTGCCTTCTTCATCCTCCCGTCCAATGAAGGCTCGCATGAGCAAATCAAAGATCAAGACAATGCTGATCGTGTTTTTTTTTACCGTCGCGGGGTGATTCATAAGGAGTTCGTTTCCCCTGGGGAAACTGTCAATTCGAACTTTTACGTGCAAGTGCTAAACCGCCTGCGAGACCGAGTGAATCGCGTCCGACAAGTCATCTCCGCCAACTGGACTCTGCATCACGACAATGCGCCGTGCCAAGGCGCGCCGTCATGAGCCAACTGTTAGCCCGAACTTACATTGCCGCGTTGCTGCACCCCGCCTACAGTCCTGATTTGCCTCCATCTGACTTTTCTTACTCACATGGATGAAAAATCAGCTGAAGGAACAGCGGTTTGACTAAATCCAGGACGTTTAAGCAGCATCGACGAGGGCTCTCAACAGCGTCCCCGAAACTGACTTCCAGAAGGCGTACGGCCAATGGCAGCAGCGTAATTTTTGGCGTGTAGCTGCCTAAGGGTGCTATTTCGAAGAGGATTAAGGAATTGTAAAGATATCTTCAATATTTTTTTTTTTTTTAAATCAGTCCTACTACTTTTGGTATATACCATGTATCTCAGTCAGGGAAAACTAATCCTGGTCATGTTGTAGCAATGTCTGTCATGCTGTGATGTCACACTTCCTGTATTTGCTGCCCAACTAACATTGGTCAGAGATATTGTTTGAGGTTATATGCGTTATTTAATGACAGTTCTATTTAGTTAAGCATCTGCAAAGAAATGAGTTGTTAGAACACTGAAAAGAAAGTGTATTTTGTTTAAATTGGTATATTAATTACTTGTTACTTATATTTTTTAATATTAATTCAATGTAGAAGTATTAATTAAATTCTTTGCCCATAGACATGCGAGATAAAAGCTTTAATTTTCATTCTGATGCAACTAAGGAAAATGGAAGCGGCCTTCTAGGCGATATAAATAAGAAAAGAAAGGGAAATTAACCCACCACATACCAAAGTGGACGGATGCGATGAGAGAACACAAATGCTGACAAACAACTACACAATATTTCGGCCGAAATATTGTGTAGTTGTTTGTTAGCATTTGTGTTCTCTCATCGCATCCGTCCACTTTGGTATGTGGTGGGTTAATTTCCCTTTTTTTTCTTATTTAATTTTCATTCTGTAATGTTAGTGGAAGAATTGATTAGATTGTTATTTAGCCTGGGTCAGAATTACAACTAACATTTGACATTGCAGCAGAGGGCATGAGTAATTAAATTTTTTCAAAAAAATAATCTGTTTTCATGAACGTTCTTTTACTGAAATCATTATTTCATTTGAACGAAAGTAGTTCCACACTGATCAGAAACTATGCAGCCTTGATTAAAATTAAAACTAATATTATGTGGTATAACATAGGTTATTAAGATTTATTTTTTATTTCCTTTGTTTAATCTGATGCTATGTTACTGGGGTCATAATTCAGCCATTCAAATGTTGTAATATCAGTCTGAATCATGGATAACAAAAAAGAAAAATGTAAAACCCATGAAATTTTGGATCAAGTTTACTGCCACCAACATACGGTAACTCGCGTGTGATTGAAGCGTTGATTTTCTAGTGGCAATTTATCGGAGTTTAAGTGGTAGCATATGCAGTCGGAAGAAACAGTGAAGATGGAGAGATTCTGTGAGATTGAACCAGGTGGAAACTTTACAGTTACTTGCTTATTGGTTTAATGAAACCATTAAGGACCGTTGTTCTGGGATGGGTGGGAGTAAATCAGAGCAGAAACTTCTATACGCAAGTAGAAATGAACAGATTAAAAAATTGGAAATAGATCGAGTTGATATATTGATGGAACTAAGAAAGCTAGAAAATTACAAAGGAGCAGGCCTAGGTAATATTACTACAGATGTATTAAATATTGGTGGAATCCTTGTAATATTGTTTCAATTGAGCTTAAAGACTTGCTGCTTACCAGAGGACTGAAAAAGTGTGATAGAAGTTTCCAGTCCATTAAGTTGGAGCAACAAATATAATTGAATAGTTTTGGTAAATTAGTTTGTTATCAGTGGTAGGTAAATTGATATATAATCACAGCAGAAACATCTGAGAGGAAAGAATTGTTTGTAGATAAGCAATGTGGCTTTAGGTAAGGACATTAATGTGAATCTTAGTTGTCTAAGTGCAAGATATTTCCGGTGAAATCGCCAAATTTTTCCAAGTCATTGGAGCCGAAGAATATTATTAAATAAGGTAAAAACCTTTTGTATGGGTGGCTACAGATATTGTTAAAAGGTAGAAATCAAAGAGTTGTGGTAATACAGATTTGGAAGTGAAACTGGTACTGACATAAGGTAGTGTTTTGGGACCATTGCTTATCATTACTCTAATGAATGATTGTGTTATTGATTTACAACCAGAATTATGGTTGTCTGCTGAAGACATAATTATACCAGGTGTTTAAATATCAAAGTGGAATTTTGTCATAAAAAATACATGTTTATTGTATAAAAATGATACAAAGTACCTTGTTCAAAATATTTTCCATTGTTAGATATACCGTTTTTCCACCTCTGGTAATTTATGAATGCCACACGAAAAATTTTTTACTCTTTTCACACAAACCAAGACATTGAGCTGCTCAGCGCGTGCGTGTCCCATCAATGTAAAGGGATAGTAATCGGACAGAGCTAAAACAGGTGAGTAACCTGCATGCATCAGTATCTCCCTACTAAGCACCTCAATCATTTCCTTGATTGGTTTTGCTGCATGTGATGGTGCATTGTCATGAAGCAAAATCACTTTGTATTGCCTTTTCTGGTATTTTGGTCCTTTTTCCCACAATGCTTGATTCAAATTGATCATTTGTTGTTGATAAAATTTGTATTAACAGCTTCACCAGGTTTTAGTAGCTCGTAATAGATCAAACCATTTTTATCCCACCAAACACAGAGCATTGTCTTCTTTCCATAGCAATTTGGCCTTGAAGTTGATGTTGATTGTTCACCTGGAGTTACCCATGATCTTTTATGCTCGAAATATATCCACTTTTCATCACATGTGACAATTCGATGGAGAAATGATTTTCTTTTACACCTGGCGAGCAGCATTTACAAGTGGTTTTTCATTTTTCTTGCTGTCTTTCATTAAGTTCATGTGGAACCCATTTTTCCATCTTATGGATCTTTCCCATCGCTTTCAAACAATTCGAGACAGCGTCCTGTGTTACATTTAATTGATCTGCGAGTTTTTGTTGTGTTTGAACTTCATCCTCAGTCAACAATGCTTGCAACTCGCTGTCTTCAAACTTCTTCAGATGTCTTCCACGGCCTTCATTTAT